>CAEMYA010000024.1:2908179-2931481 GCA_903131615.1 Diplodus sargus
TTTTTTTTTTTTTTAAAGGATGAGTTCACCCAGAAATAAAAATTCAGTCTTTATCTACTCACCCATAAGCGGATGGTGAGTTGAGTCATGTTTCGCAGTCCATAAACTTGTTTTACTGCATGAGCTGTTTGGAGCAATTTTGTTTTTTTGGTTGGTTTCTTTCCATTTTCAAACCAGTTCCCGTTTACTTCAGTTGTTGCAGTGGCTGTAGCAACACTGCTCAGCTCCAAATAACTTTTTGTGGACCACAACTTCGCCCGGCTTTCCATCGGCATGCATGGGAGTAGATCGTGACTGAATCTTAATTTTTGGGAAAAAGGAATATTTTCCTCACAACAAAGCTTGACAAAGTGTTACGCTCTCCTCAGGTGTACATTCACTGTAAACTGGTTGCATGGGATCCTGAAGTTCTCGACGAAAGCAAGAAGGCCTGCCATTACGTAAAGGAAAATGGGAGGTAGGTCTGATCATGGATTACGGAAACGGTCCCGGCAAGAAGGCCGTGAAAGTATTTTGACCACTTACGAACTGACTGCACCGTGCTGACATGACTTTTGTTTCTCAGGTGGGAACTACTCGACGACCCCTTTCAGAGCTCAATCTGCAGCTGCTGTGACTCGACCTGCACTTCCCGCTCCAAAAGATGGGCCGACGGGGGTAACGCTTTTCTGCCCAATTAACCATTTGTGCGTGTTTTTTGTTTTGTTTTTGCAAGTCTGTTTAATTTATTTTTCTCATTGTCAGGATCGCACGGCTTTAGTCACAAATCTGTTTTGGGACCCCTGATCATCGTGGATCCGTCTGACTCGCAGGCCCGTAACATGCCACAGGCGTCTGACTCTCAGGTGCATTGAGAAGCTTTTCATTTTAAGGCCTTTGTAAACACCGGACATGTGTATTAAAGTTCTCAACATTTTGTTTTGCAGGAAAGCCCAGTGTGACCTGATGGAGACTGTGTGATGGTGCACAACAGAGGCCAGCACAAGATGGCCCTAAGGCTCCTGGCTTACTAAATGTCGGAGACTTCAGCTTTACGTGTTCGCAACTTAAACTGTTTGCAGATTATTTGAAGCTGCAGTGGTATTTGCCGACGTCATACATCCATCTTAAACCCTCTGCAAAAATAAACCTGGTGTAAAATCCTGAGATTTTGTTTTATTGCCTTTTGGTAGCGGTGTCTCTGTCCTGTTTATCCCTGCAAAGAACACCAGACGGAAGCACTTGATAACTGCTGCTTTACTGTGGCGCTCCAAGTCATCACAACTCCAGGGAATAAACTGAAATAAAATCCAAGTATAAAGCCTTTTATATTTAAGTGCTAGAGTCACATACTGTGTCTCAGTTCAGCTGTTACCTGCTACACTGTTGCCCATTTCAATGTGGTAAATGTCACGGCTTGTAAAAACTTTATCACTGGTGTTTACGCTTTGTTGGCCATTTCAAGGCAACTGGCTCACAATAAACTTTCTCCTTTACAGTTAAAGGACCAGCTGAATTATGTCTCAATCATATTCTGGCCTTCATATCCTCAGACCTATCTTTGTGGGCAACATGATTTTTTAGGATGTAGCCTCTGTGTTGAGATGCAGTCTTTTTTCTTTTTTTTCCCTTCTGATCTTCCCATTCTATGCACATTATTGACAAAATGTGACCAAATCACATGTGATGCTGTGTCCTTGTATTGTGTTGCAGAGAATTTATGTGCTAACCAGATAGCTCAATCCTTCCTGGTCCACAGCTCCTCTGTTAGCGCCGTAAACATGAACTCGGCTCCCAGTCGGAACTGCTGGATGCACAGCTAACCAAACTAACTAGTTACAGCTACAAACCACATTTAACAGCAGCTTGCAGTTGCTCTGGTGAAAAGCTGCCCGCTGTTTGTTTTGAGTATGAATTGGTCAGGTGGCCAATTCATGGAGAGAAGGCAGGGGGGTGAAGAAAATGGGGCCTTTAAAATGCAAAAGAAAAACAATTGAATGAAATAAAATAAAACATAAAATGGGTCCATACAGCTTGTCCAGCATAATCCAAGTCTGATTTGAAAAGACAGTTTTTACACCTTTGAAGTGTGGTCAAGCCAGTGCACCAACATCAGACGGGATGCTCGCTAACACTGTGAATATTTTGGGATCTCTGGGCTTCTATAAACATGGATTACCCTGGATGAGCTGTATGAAACCATCCTAGGCTTTCTTTTCCATTTGCTTTTTAACATTTTAAATTTTAAAACAAGTCCCCATCTACTTCATTTGTATGCTGCGACACATTTACTGCTCCAGAAATGTTTCATGGACTACAAAATGTCACCCTAACTTCCATCAGCATTTGATGAGCGTAGATTAACGACTGAACTTTAATTTTTGGGTGAACTGTTCCTTTAAGCCTGCAGCTGAATGTAGCTTTTTTTGTCTTACTTTTAGACCTAAAATCAATGATAGCGTTAGAATGCATTATTATAATGAGATTATTCTCTCTGCGGGTATACACTGGTTCACACACTATTTACAACTTCACCCATATTCACTGCCTGCATCATGGGTGCAAGGATCGTGATAAAACGGTTCCCTTGCTGTCTGAAATTGAACTCATACACTGTTAAATTATCTCATAAACATGAAACTTTAAATGTGTGAAACGTGCCACTTCAAAATGCCTTTTCATGACCACCAAAAGAAACTAAATGTTTACATGTCACTGATCAGGCTACACCAAAGCGGCTCTGATATGTGGCTCTCTTTCTAATTAGCCTGATGGCTGCTGCACCTGAGATTACTGACACACACCAGGTGAAAGTGATCTCCTTGATTGATGCCTCCAAGTCAGGAATAAAAAAAACCACCCCCCAGTGTCAGGAGAAAGAGTTCAGTCACAATGGCTTTCTTTTGGCAAGGTGCACTGCTTCTGAGCCTGGCAGCTGCCCTGTCGGTGTATGCAGGTGATATTCCGGCAGTGCAATATCTTTTAACTGGAGACTTCTGAGCTGCAACCTGAGCTCTTTGTGTTTCGTCTCTTACAGACATGAAGCTGGACTGCGGGCCTGATTCTGTGACTCTGGTGTGGACGGAGAGCAGAGCCCGGGCTGACACCTCGCTGTTCCGTCTGGGTAGCTGCTTGCCAACCAGCGTCTCGGCCAGGGAGGCCGTCTTCAGCGTGGACATCACTGAATGTAACTTTAGTAGGATGGTGAGTAGCGTACTTTGATGATTTGGCACAGAGAATGCACTTTTGCTGTTTTTAAAAAATATCTTGTTTAACCATTGGGGCACCAGGGCAAGAATGTTCTGCAGTTTACCAACCATGTGCCATCTCATAGGTTACTGGGAACCATCTCATGTACACCAATGATCTGACCTACGTTTCCTCTCCTGATTCGTCCTTCACGCTCCCGGTTGTCTGTGCATATGAGAGGTAGGTATTAAACAGTATTTCATTCAAATTAAAAGATGCTTTTATTTTTTAATGAAAGCAGTTGCCGTACTTTCTCTGCTTTGTTTCACACAGGCCCAAAGACTGGTACCCTCTGATTTACGACCCGGTGTTTGACACGTATGGTCAAGGAGGTCTGGTGTTCCATGTTGGACTCATGAATGGTGGGTGTAGTTTAAAGGGGGGGAAAAAAAATTTGCAAGATTGTTTGCAAGATTGTTTGCATAATTCTCCTGTAACTTTTCATATTGTGACTGCTACAGGTGACTTCTCAGGCCCAGCTGAATCCACTAGTTTCCCTCTTGGCTCCTTCATCCCCATTATGGCCAGTGTGGCGCAGAAGGCCCATCAGCCCCTGCTGCTGCTTCTTGAGGAATGTGTAGCAGCCACCACACCAGAGCTGCAGCCTGAGAGCAGCATTTACCCAATAATCACCAATAAGGGGTACTCTTGTTACACTGGGAATAGGCACTGATGAAATGAGCTTTTCACTTCATGGAAGTCAAGCAATGGTGTGTTCTTTAACCGTACAGATGTCTTGTGGACAGTATGATATCACGCTCAAGATTTGAACCGAGGCAAAAATCATCAGAGATCCGTCTGTCCCTTCAGACCTTTAGGTTTGCTCTTGGAGAAGAGGTAAACTTGCCTCATCCTGTTTTCTCTTTTTGATGCAAAAAATTGTTCAAACTGAAACGCTATCTCTAAATTGTGCCCTGCCTCAATTTGACAGGTTTTCATCCACTGCAAACTGGTAGCTTGGGATCCCGTTGGTCTTGACAACACAAAGAAGGCCTGCCACTATGACAAAGAGCATGGGTAAAAATGTCTCTTTAAACTGCGTCTGTCAAATTTTGATGACAATTTTTGTCAGTGTGCCATCAGGCGAACCAGTTGAATGTTCAAAATACCTTGACAACTGCCCTCGATAGAGATTTAAGAGTTTAACTAATGAAGACTTTCCTCTGAACTCAGTTGGGAGCTTCTGGACAACGCTGCATATAGCAATCTTTGTGACTGCTGTGAATCCACCTGCAAGTCCAGGTGGATGAGGAGTACAGCGTCAGGTATTTGTACAACTGCTGTATCAAACTTGTGTCACTTTACTGGACAAACGACATCATATTTAATTTGTTTCTACAGGGAAGCATGGAATGGTACACAATGCAGTCCTCGGGCCACTTACCATCACTGTGACCTGATATCCTCCAGGTACGAAATGTTTTGATTGTACTTTGCAACGGATATTCTTCACAACTAAACATTCTTTTTATCTCACAACAGGAATGGGTCCATCTCACAGACTGACTGTTCCATCTGATTTGGGTTTTTATTCTTGGTTTTCAAGCTTACTGCCTGTCTCGCATTTCAGATTGTAATCTGGCCATTAAAGATGTATCCAAGACTTTAATACTGTCAAGTTGTTTGTATAATGGTGTATTTTCATGACTGTTTATAATCTTCCCAGGTGAAACTTGATATGCACATTATGTCATTAACTTGATGTATGATAGGGAATTAATAATTTGGACAGCCTAGTTTTTGTGTGTGGGGTTTTTTTTGTTTTGTTTTTTTTTCCTCTCCTTCCAATATCTTGTCTTAGAACAATCCCCAGGTGATTTACCCTAATCTTTTCATCAGGTCCTACATAGATGTAGCACATTTGTGCAACTTGTACTTAAGGTTGATGACTGAAAAGCCCCCAAAAACCTTGCTTGAGGCTGAATCTTGAACTTGGTGCCCAAACATGCAGGTCATGACATGGTGTAAAATGTGTCCCTGGTGTTGTATTTTTTAAATGACCAGCTTGAAGGGACACTAGTGCTGTTAAAGAGATTCCAACTCAATTCATATTTACAATATTGAAGTAATGATGCAAATTTCCATTAATCGCATCAACAAGCTGTTCTCAGAGGAAAATAAAGTCCCCAGCACAGCGTTTGGAGCTAGAACGATGGCAGGGTCTGCCACATAACAAAGTAATATGGTATGACCTGGTGTCCTTAAGGTCAGCTTGTACTGGTTAGCATTTTAGGTGTGAACAAAAACTGTCAGATCTCCTGTCCAAAAATTCTTCCCTAAAACTAGAGTTCTTAATATTGTGAGCATTTAAAGAGTGGGACTAGCCCATCAAATGGGACCACTAACATGTTGCTAAATTGATCACGTATTTGTTTTAATAGACTTTTTCTATTTTTTTTTTCCCTTTTTTTTTTATATTTTCCTTGAATGAAATCAATGGAAGATAGTATCTAATTCCAAAATTGCCTACAATCCATTTCTATAAATTAAAAGCTTTAATTTAAACCAAAATGGCACACGATGTCCCTCATGTTGAACTTGATCCAGAAAGTATCTGTTGGCATGGCGATTTTAACACTCAGTCATGGAGGGACGTAAGACGATCCGTCTTACGTCACAACGGCCAATCGACGCGCGCGGGGGCGGGACTGCGGCTGTGCCGGGTAAAATAAAGTGTTATCAGGCGAAAACTTCAAGATTTCTGAGCAGGGCGACAGGTAATGTTAACAAAATAACAGGACTGAGAGTGCAGATAGTTTCTTGCCAACATGTTACAAGTTTTTAGTCCATTTCTTGCTCTCCATTTGTCAGTATGATGCCTTGAATCTTTGATAATCTATGCTAGCTAGCAAAACATTTTGGCAGCTAAAACCCGTTAGCAGTGTGGATATCACCGACTTCACATTAAAAAGGTTTACTAAGCACGGTCTCCATTAGCACTGTTGCAGAGTTACACAGTGATAAACTGGCTGAGCTGTATTACTGGTGTGATTAATGAGCAACAAAAGAGAAAAAATCCAGTACTGTAAAGCATTAATGTAATAATGCTTAATATTAACAGTAATGTTTTATACTGGTGCAGTGTATGGCCAAAGCTAAGTGGACACCTGATGCCTTTTGAACATGACATTTTAAACCATAGGCATTAAATCTGGGTCAGCTTTACTCAAGACTTTGAAACCTGGCTGTAGGGAATTGCTCCTACTTAATCAAATACCGTTCATGATATTTAAAGTAAAATAAAAGTGCAGTAATTTTCAACAAAGGTGGTTCAGGTGCTGTTGCTGGTCTCGTAAAAATAATCAACCAAGGACCAACTAAAACCACTTATGGCTGCCATTTTTTAAAAACACAGCTAGTGTAGCTTCCCCTGACTTATCCATGAGTGAATGAACACAAGTTTAACTATTTTCACTAATCAAGCAACAGTGGTCCAAAGACCAGTCATGTTTGGATGCCAGTGTAGGCATACAATGCCAATACTAGCACTTGCCAGTGTTGTCATATTGGTTCCGAGTTCCACAGTTCCATAGTTGTTCGTAGAAATGCTGGGAATTTGGAGACGTATACAGTGGAAAAAAATGTATGTGACTGTACAGTGGCTCTCATGCACATGGAAAAGCAAACCGGTTCCTTAAAGGCTCACAGTTTGAACCAACTTTGAACAAACACAAGCAGCAGCCCAGAGCCATAATTAGTTTGTTATGGTCAAGAGGGGTCTATGTGACCTTGGGTTGCAGTGAAATGAGTTTTTAACAGATCGATATCTCGGAAAAAATCGAAAACAGTATTACACAATTATTTGTATATTCAATTACATTTACTGTTACCCTTAAATTAATGAAAACAGAAATGTTGATTTAATGCACAAAATATTATGTCCTGACCAACATGAAGCATCATCATAACTTGAGATATATATATAATTTTTATAATACTTATATAATACAAGATAAGCAGTATGTAGATGACAGAATGGATATGCTACACTTTTGTCAAGATCAGTTTTCATAGCACGGTATAACTTGAAACCGGCATGCTCAGGGCAAGTGGTGAATTTGCTTCACTCACCAGCTAAAAAAAACAGTGGTTATTTATTGGCTGGCAGGTCAGCCATTTGGCAGATAGGCACAAAATGCTACATTTTGTACCCCTCTGCTGTCCACATACTTATGGCTATAGACTGTAATATTTAATATTTCATACCATAATCCAATTTTTGTATTGCAATTTTGTGTTTGTTTGCAGTGAATTAAACCCACAGGAGTAAAAATGGACTGGTTCCACTGTAATCAATGCTTCACAAAGAGAGGGTCGAATTTTGCTGTGTCCAGCTGTGGCCACATCTGCTGTGAAGCATGCATTAAATCTAGTAAGACAGGTCTATACTATCTGCTTTGCATGATAAGTTAATTTGCTTCACCTTTTGACCATAAGTATTTATATCCATAATTTAACATAATGGCTCAGATTAAGGCTTTGTATGCTTCTTGTGATTTCCCAAAGAGCAGTGTGGCGTGTGTGGGGCCAGCTGTAGTTATCTGCCCATCTCAGACAAGGTTGGTGAGTTTGACATCTTCACTGCAGGTTACTATCCGATGCCGCCAACAAAGATTGACCTTTTATTCAAATGTTTTGTATCTGCACATATTTTCTATTTCAGATGAAGCCACAGGAAAAGGTTTTTTTCAAGGACCCTGTGAAGCTCATCCAATCACGGCTGCAGCACATTTCACAGGTCTGTCTCCTCTGTGCAGAGTTCGTCCCGAGCCCCTCGCTACTGACCTTTTAATTGCTATACTAGAATGTTTAAATGTCAGAGCAGTCAGTCAATTAATAACCAGACAGTGAGACATTCAACAAGAGATTGGTTAAGTTAAAGTGATATTTGTGATTAAAAAACATCGCTTCAGGATCACTTTAAGATCACTCATGAATCCCTGAGCTATACTGCAAAAGCTGAATCTCAGTTACATGATATTTAATTTTGAAGTCTCCTTGCTCCACAGATTTCACTTTTTCAGCGGACACAGATGGAGAGAGTTACAGCGCACTACAAGCATAAATCTGTCGAACTGGAAAGACGTCTGGAGGAAGTCACCAAACAGGTTTACAGGTGATTTTAGTATTTGTTATTGTTCCACCGTGGCTTTGTAAATAAAACCAAATATTGCAATGCTATTCTTTCCACATCTGTCATCACAAGGCAACTCTCTGAGCTGAAAAGAGAGAACGCTGACTTGAAAAAGCAGCTGTTAGAGCTAAAGAGGGAGAATGCTGAATTGAAAAAGCCTCTTTCTCAGAGGAGGGTAAGTGTTCCAAAAGTGTGATAAAGTCATAGTTCATATCGACAGAAATGCAGGCAATACATTTAATTTCTGATTGATTCTACACTCAGGTTTCTCCAGGACAGATTCAAATAGATGGGTAAACAAAATACTTTTTAGGACTTCAGGAGCAAACATTACAGTATTTATATTTTTAAAACATGTGAGTAACAATTTTTTATCTCATATATAGTGCTCAAAGGATGTCACTTCCTATAGCCGTCACCTCCCCAGGTAAACCCAGTAATTGAGATTGAACTGTGACTGACATTTTTTATAGTGTTGGTGGCTCTTTCAAATTGTATTGATTCAAGTTGATAAGGATCATGTGCGTGTTTTCTTTGACCAGTTATCCCTCGTTCAAGAGCCATGAGGTATGTATGACATTGTCATGCTGTAGTGAATTCAATGCTTAATTTGCAACATCATATAGTGTACATATCTATAGCTTATGCAAGAACTGCCATGAATATACTGCTTCTGAGTCCTAGATGGTGCAGTATAAGCAAAATGTTTGTGACAGCAGGAGTCAGTACCTTAAAAAAATATTTTAAAATTATGAAATCTCATATAAGGTTCAGTACTACAGTATTTAATTTTTTGGCTTAAACCATTATCTATTATTGTACTTTTGTATATAATTTATTCTATGTAACTTTTCTTGTCTCTTAAAATTAAAGAATGAATCATTAACATTTTTTTTATGCCGTTAGTCACCTGCAGGGGTGGGGCAGAGAGCGAGCTCCCAGTCTGTCCTCTCATACAGTAAGTCTACATGTAATGTTTTGTAGTCCTAGTATGGAGTAAGTATTTTGCAAAAAATTCTATATATATATATATATATATATATATATATATATATATATATATACACATTTTATTTTTTTTTACTTTCAGACCCCCACTCAATATTTACAGTTCAAAAATCTTAACTCAAGGTCAACTACTGTGAACAGATTTTACTACAGCTTTCCAGAAGGCTTCATCATACTGTCTTGTTCAGTGGATGTGGTTTCTTCTATTGTTTAACAGATGAAAACTTCATCCACTAATGAAGACTATAAAAAGGTGTTTTGAAAGTTCCTGAAGAAACTGGGAAGTGGAGCTTTCATTAAGAACTATAATTTTGATGGCCGAGAATTAATTTTGATGTTCAGCAATAAATGCACATTCTCAGCACAGACACTCAGTAGTACCAATTACATGTTTAATTATCAACTCATTAAATAACACTTAAAGATATTTAATTTGGTTTCAACTTTTGTTCCTTAAAATAAAGAAAGCACTTTATTTGACCTGACCCGTTTCTGTTTGTATCAGACTCCTGGATCAGCTACCTCCATTTCTAGCCACAGTTCTCTTCATGAACATGTACACAGTAAGTGGTTGAAACCTTGTTTTTGCAGCTCTACTTTAGGTTCTGAAAATAAATACTACACTGTGCTTAATAAACTTTGAAATGAAATGCATACAATCCATGATGAAAATTCTCTCACCTGTTTTTAAAAAGGAACACCCTCATCCTTTAGCACTCCAACAAGGTAGGCAATGCTCTCTAAATTACTCCTGCCAAGAAACATTATGTCACATTCCTAAATTATCATTTTAAAAGGGAAGATTTTCTCTTGGGTTAATCAATCTATTTCTGTCATCCTCAGAACTCAGCGTCAGACTCCTAATGTTTTCCAGTTCCAGTATGTGAGTGGACCATCAATACAGTCACCCAGGCGTTAATGAAATGGCCCCCTGGAGACAGTTTTGTCAGTTAAGTTCATCAGGATTGTCACATCTTTGTTGGAGATTCACATTTGTTTTATGCCTAGAAAAACTTGGCAGCACTGTTTAAATGTCTTGTATATTGTTGAGCATAGGTACTTGATACTTGTTAAACTTATATAGATATTGTACCATGTGATTCCCCTGTTTGGGAATGAACCTGTAATATTTTTCCATCAGTTAATACAGAACACAAAAAACATTGCCTGCACACATGATTAAAAGACAAGTCCTTTACTGGTTTCCAGTGACACAATTGTGCAAATGGGAACAGGAAAAAATACATTTCAAACATCTGCAAAGGAAGACACTAAGTGACCACATTATGGTCATCTAAACTTCGTCCAGACATTTCTAATGAACTAAACTCTGACTCAATTTAAAGCCCACAGCACCCTTGTAGTAAACTAGAAGTACTTTCGAGTATGGACTTTATCTGAACTGCTGGGTGTATGTGTATATGTTTGTGCTATTATAATAATCTGACTCAACAGAAACATGGGATTTATTCTTTGGATGAAAACCCTTTACTACTTACACAGTACATGATCAGTTATCTTATCTAGTTTGTCTATATTATAAGCCATCAAGTCACATCCTACACCTATTAAGACAAAAGAGATTTAAAAATACTGACTGAATCAATGAATGCAAATGAAAACTTAAATGGGCATTTGCATCTGTAAGATGTTTATATGATTAATGCTTTCTCAGTGCTGTTAGCTATAGGACCCAGACACACCAAACTCATTTCTACAGAACCTGTGGCAACAAAGGATGACTGTCATGTCACCTCATGTGGCCTGTGTCTTGGCCAAAAACCTGCACTTGAAAACACTGCAAAGACTACAGCCGAAAACTTAAAGAGGGGAAATAACTCTCCATACTACCAGGTAGTGGTAGTCTATATATGTCATTCAAAAAAGACACTGAAAGACTGCTGATATATGCGGTTATGATAAAGCAGAGTTTTTGACACCACTGTCACTGATATAGCTGCTTCTAATCAAAAACATGTCTGATAAAAAAGTTGCATGGAGCACAAGCTAAGAGGCGGAGGTGAAAAATAAGGAGAGACCACACTAAATGGGTGGAATCGTGGAAGCCACAGCGACGGGGCTTTCCCTTTTTTCAGGTTTCTCTTTCTGTGCACAGATTTGATTTGCTGAACGGTCAGTCTGAGTGACTCTTTCACCGTTGGGCTCAATCGGCCAAAAAGCTGCAGACAAGGGCAGCGCTGTGCCAGCGATGCAGGACACACTGTAAAGAGACAGGCCACAGACGCTCACCAACTGCCCTGACATTGGCTTGGTGTATTAGGGCGCCTAACTGTACAAAAGTACAGTGCAATGACAAGCAAAGTATTCAGATAGTAAATCCAGTATTATAGCAGAGCATCTAATATTGTAAGATGTGTTTCAGAAATGTTCTGTTTACAGTAATAGAATTAGACCTATCATGCCGTTTTCACAAGTCATGATCACAGGTTTCAGTGTTAATGGATCAAGAAGGACACTGTTAAGTTAGGAACTCACAATTTGTGAAAGGATTGGATTTAATGAACATAATGGCAGCAGGCTCTAAAACCAAAGTGCAAGATGTCAATTTAAAGTGTACATGTCCAGTGTGCTTTTCATGACAAGGAATTATTGGCTGTAACGGAATGATTTCACACAGTGACCAGTCAACAAAGACATCAACATAGAATTTTTTCCGGAGCAGTCACTTCTCTGCTATATTCAGGTACCAAAAGTACAACCAGTTTAAATTATACTGCTACAATAGCATACTAAGAAATCTGTAGTAGTGATACCTAAACAAAAATAATAAGCTCAAAAAATATAACAAGCCAGTGTACAAGTTACTGTCCTATTTACAGCAACACAGGCAGCACAATTATAATTCAAGTCCAAATATATTAGGATAAGCATGAAATGCAGCATATATAAAAAAAACACAAACCTAAATTTTGGTTTGCACAGGGAAGACTGGATGTTACAAACCTGCCTCAATTAAAGCAATTTAAACCTAGGTAATGACTATTCTAGTTGGTGCAAAGGATGTGAGAACCACACTCCACCAACTTTTATTTTTATAAATGTTCCTAAGTCTGGTTCCAGTGTCTTAATCAGTAACAATAGGTTCTTGGTATGTCTCCCCTACATCCTGAGCTGCAAACCAATCTCGCACTTGCTGGTAGCTCATTTTGGATTTCTTGCATAGAGAGTCAAGGTCTTTTTCATGTAGAGGGCCTGTCGAAAGGTAATATGTTACCAATGGCTGGATATCAGGGTAATCTGTACTTGCTACATTGGGTTGAGATTTTCGTTTGCGACCACCCCCAACCCTAGTAGATGTCCCAGAACCACTTCCATTACTTAAACCACTACTACTTTGCTGGGCTGCGAGTTCTGCCAAGAACTGGTCACGGACCCCCTTCACCCAGCGCAGCTGTCCGTTTTTAACAGCATACCTTGTGTCCCCAAACCACTGAATCACATCTGCACGAGGTAAACCTGTAAGCTTAACAAGTTCTGTGTAATCTTCACTCTTGGGCCACTGGCAGCTCAAGAAGTATTGCTTTAACACATCCAACTGCTCCTTGGTCTTTCTTGGTCGCCCAGCAGGAGTAAGTCCAGGGGATGAGGAAGCTCCTGAGACGCGCGAGGGAGTTTGTGAGGGACTGGCTTTGGCTGAGTGGGCTGACTTCTTTGATGTGCTGATGCTCTTTGAAATCGGTTTACAGGGTGAGGCAGGCAGTGGTGGGCTGCCAGAGGGGGAAGAGCAGGGAGAGGATTTTAATGTACTTGGTGGTTCCCATGGCTCATCTGGCTCAGACTTGCAGGTCGTGGTCAGTTGCAGGGGTTGTTCTTCACTTTGATCCTCATCTTTAAAACTGTCCCCACCACCAGAAAGCTCCTCCATAACTTCATACTCTTCTGCATCAAGGACCCTTTCCCCATATGCTTCCAGGCTGTTTGTCAAAAAGGTCTGAAAGAAATGTGAATTTCTAATCCCATTGCTACGGGCTCCCTCAGCACCCTTCACTCCATTTTGCTGACGAGTTTTTTGAGTAGTTAGTGAAAGAGGTTGGATTTGTTGATCATGTTTACCTCCAACTGCAGTTTGTTGAGAGTAGTTCTGGGCTGCTGCCAAGCTTCCTCGGCCAACCCTAAGCTGGTACCGGCTGTCACTGAACCATTTACGAATGTCATTACGACTCAGCCCCGTTTCTTCCTGCAAACGTCTAAGCTCTGCCTCTGCAGGCCAGTTCTCTCTCAGAAAGCTCTTTCGAAGGGCAGCGAGCTGAACCTTCGACTTCTTGTAGCGCCCATGACGGTGCTGTTGAGAAGATGATACTGAAAGGTCAAGGGAGACATCAGCTGCTGTGCTTGCTGGTGTATCTGCTGGTGGGCGGTAGAAGTATGAATCCTGAGGAGGAGGGAGGGTGGAACTGAAACATGGTGCACTGGGTTTGGCTGGTTTATAGGAATCTGGTGACTCACACTTTGGTTTCTTTTTCTGGGGGGTCAAGCTGGAGAGAGCTCCTTCTACTTCATCACTTTCCTTTTCCTCAATTACCAATTCCTCATAACTGTTGCTCTTCGTTTTGGCTTCCTCATTTGTTTCAGTAGACTTGTCACATATTTCGGGCACTGCGAGCTTCCGCCTTGTCTCTTCTATTTCTTCTGAGGACCAGCTGATGCCATATTTGATCCTCTGCACCATAAACCACACCTTAACTTTGTCCAGTGGCAAGGCACATACCCGAGCCAGGGTGCTAACCTCGCGGGATGATGGGTATGGAAATAGGTTAAAGGCTTGGACCAGCTCAGGAATTGTGTCAAGTTCCCGGGTTTGATCCGACTGTGTCCATACCAATTTCAGTCCCTCTGATACTAAAGGCAGGCAGACAACAGAGTTGTGGTTCGTGGTGAAACTGGCCACGCCACTTTCGTTGCTTTCAGCTGAGCTGGAAGGGTGGCGCAAATCCGTGGAGGAGTTTTTAACGTCAAGCTTTTCATCAGATTCTGTCTTTGTTACTTTCCCTTCAAAAGACTCCTTCATGCCCATAAGAAGTCCATTTCTGCCATTATGTTCACTGTAGGTCGCCATCTGGGTAAGCAAAATAGGCTCATTCACCTAGAAATGAAACAGAAACACTGAGTTAGTTGTTGATATTTTTTTCTGGAGACGAGTGCGAAACTGTTTTCACTTCACAGATAAGTTCACTAAAGAGAAGGAGCGTATCTTCATCACGGACTATAATGTTTTCAGAACTTATGTTCTCATTCGTTCTCATAGTCAATTATCTGACAGCTGTTTTCCCCTCCCCCCCTATTTTTCACTCCTAATTCTGAACTCCCAATGAAAGTAGTCGTATACCCTGTCCAGACTGGGATCCCCTCCCCCAAAGTGTGGTGACTGACTTTTGTTTTGTGTGAGTGGGGGTACTGGTCGCAAAGGGTGGGAGAGGGGGGAATGGGGATCTATAAGAAATCCATCACAGTCTACTTTCTCACCCCGTTCCAGTCAGGCTTTGTTCCACTCCCAAGTTCTCAGTCCCGAAAGTTAAGTGTATCCTCTTCACAAAGGCAGATACCACAATTGAAACCTGGGGAAGGAGAATATGAGCTGCATTAGTCATCCTCAAGTCTAAGTGTAGGCACACTACACACTTAAAAAGATACATATCATATACTGCAAATGATTTGAAAATCAGAATATAACTGCATTTGTTTTAAGCAACAGGTGTTAACTCATCACCTCAACATATCACAATGGAAATATCAATTTGGTAGTTTGAATGCTGACTACAATTAATTGTTATTCAGATATACTTGTATTTATTGACACTCTTATCCCATTGTAGTCATTACCCAATTGTATGAATCAGGTGCTTTTAACTACTAATTGCTGTCTCACAAATAAAGGTGTACTCTTTATTTAAGAGTAACTGGTCTGTATTTGGGACAGCAGACTGAATGTTACGCATTTAGTTGGGAGGTTACGCCACGGCTGGGATTTAGGTCGGTTGAGCCACGCAAGAAATGTTCAAGTGTACCCAAAACATTAGCAAACAATTATGAAATCACTGTGTTAGTCATCCGTGACACATTGAAATTCACGAGAAGAGGTCCTGCGGTGGCCTCCCCAGTGTTTGGGCTTCTACTGTAATGCGCTGTACGAATTTAAACCTGGTATGTTTGTTTTCAGTGAAACAAAAAGCTGTAAAAGTTGCTCAGTGTGCCAGTGGCTGTGGCAGACCAGTGTCTCCCCCCTTTATGGCGTACTAACTAAAACGCTTCACACTGCACAGGCGCACTTCGGCGTCTGACACGCTTCAGCGAAACATAAAAATAAACTTACCGAAAATACCAAAACAGCCCTTTATCCCCGAGGTCCGTTTGAGCGGAACGAAAACCAAAGGAGCCCAGAGTTTCCCCTCTTCCACTCCGCTTTTTATGGCCGAAGTTTAGAGGAAGACCAGGGGAACAATACCGTCTGTCTGTCTGTTTGACCCTTGTCTTATTTATCAAGCACCTCGACGGATTACGGTCGGGATACAAAGATGCGAGACGACCAAGTTTGTCGCCTTTCCTCGGAGTTCAGTCGTCGGCTAATTCCTGCCGTAGAGGGCTCAAATCTCTCAATCCGTGAGATTCGGGTACGAATTCGCGTCGCCGTTACTTCGTCCCCCTCGGTCCATCCGTTGTTGCTTTTGTTCTTTAACTGAGAAGTGTTTTCCCTGTCCGGCCAGATCGAGGCGAGGCGGAGCTGAAGACCAGGAAGCCCAGAAGGCCCAACTGACTCTCCCACAGTGACGGCGAGGTGGGTGTGCCAGTCTGGGAGAGCAGGCCGTGGATTGGTGGGAGGAGGCGCCTGTATAATAAATCCGTGGCAGTAGGCTAAACATTTTTACGTCAGCCACCCACCAGTCGTCGTCTGCCCCCCCCTCCCAGACACCCAAATCAGGCCCACAAACATCTGATGTGATTTTCCACGAGAAAAAATATCTTCACACATTCACATACAGATTCATCCAAACCCTACTAAACTCACAGAGAGTAATAAGGAGTAGGAGATAATTATTTTAAGTAAATAAATGTAGTTGCATGAACCTCCCTCCCTCAAGACCACTGGACAAAATATATGGAGACTCTGAGCTGTCAGTCCAGTAGACAAATTAGCACAACCAGCACTTTAATTTGAATTAAGCAATTTGGAAGAAACAAATAACTAATGATTTTGGGGGGCTGGTAGTGTAGAGATGGCTTTGAAACAGCAAGCAGTCAAGTTGAGGAATAAAACTTACTGAACAGTAAAAATGAACGGTGTATTGAGCATTTGGATGAATTCCATATTGATTAAAAGCATTTTATTTTGTGCTGGGGTGACTTGACCTCAGTATTTCTAAAACAATCACTATGGCACTGTATGAGTTCCTGTATATTGATTGTGAAATTGCAGGCATACTTCATCCAAAGATGGGCGTCCTGCCCAAAATGTCCATGTTGCAATATTTAAAAAGATAAAGTGCTGTCCTAGTCTTTCTTTTTGTTAATTATTAACCACGATCAAGGATCAGGCACCCCAGTCTTCAGTGTCTAATCGTGACTTTGGCGTGTTATGTCCTGTTTCTAGTGAACTGCATCAATTTGCAAAGTATCAACAAAGTTAAGGCTTTGTTAAGATTTGTCAGATTTACACATACGGAGAAACCCAAGTTCTAACAAGAAATCTTTAGACGGCCTGTTAGATTTCTCTCTTGTTTTGTAAACAAGATTGAAGTATACAATCATCAGTGTTCCAAGGATACTTAGTTCCCTCGAGCGCAAAATGAATTATCAGTTGGTATTCTATGACAGAAAATAAGCCAGTTGTATTTATTTCAATTTATTGTTTATGATAATTCATAGAAAAAAACATAAACACGATGCAGATATTTGTCTTTCTGTAAGAGATTCCACACATCTCTCTATCAATCTGGAGATGCTGTTTTGAAAAAAGGAACAAGAAGCATAAACACCAGCAAGTTAATATTTCTTTATTTAACCAGTTGTTACTGTAGTAGTAGTGTTTTTTGTGTATATACAGTTAATAGAAATATAACAAGTAAATGCAGAAAACACATTTACAATATAAAACATTTTATGTTTCTAAAATGTGTCATTCATATGTAGATAATTATGAATTTGTATACTGCTTCAGAAAATACACAATATGTAGTAATAATAATGTGTCATTTTAAGATTGTGTGGCTTCATCCACAGCTGATAGTAGTGTTAATGTTGAATACTGAAACTTGCTAGAGCACTCTTCATATTTACCTTTTTTACCTCAAACTTAGCGGAGTGACATTCATTGAGTAATCAAAAATAGATACAAAATACATACAGAATAATCCTTCAATATTACTGTCAGTGGAAGATGTTTAGGTCCTTTTCACCCTTTCAGCCTCCAGTAAAGGAGGAAACTACTGACATGACAACTACAGGTTTAGCTACATTTCAGACCATGTAGATGAATCACAGTATGATCCTGCCACTTCAATACCAATAAAGGAAATGCTCAGAATCGGCTGTTTGCCAGGGTGAGCATAAAGCGTGGCACGCGCAGGAATGAGGGGACGACAGCAGACAGCCAGGAGACATATGGGACCTGATTCAGGAGGAATTTTAGGGAAGTGTAATCAGCTACACTTCGTCCTGGAAATAAATGATGAAAATATTAGAACTTTGTGATTGAACATTAAAAGAAATAGTTCTAATATGAAAACTCATCACAAAAAAGCGAATACAAACTTACCATCAACATCCTGTATTCCATAGCGTCTTGCCAGATCACAAGTCATGAGTACTTTCCCAGTCAGCGACATCATATTTTTATCTTTCAGGCAGAGAATAAAAACAAAGCTTAGTTTCCAAATAAACAAGACTCTGCTGTTAAACCAGTAAATGCTTCCTCAAGTGTGATCTTCTGTAAAGCCTTTCTGGCTTTTATTTAGGCTCTAATAAACAAACAATCAGACTATGACACGAATACCATCTCACACAGGATAATCCCACCTTTTGCCAGGTTGACAATGCACTTTCCGCTCAGTTCTGTGGTTTCTCCATTGGCAAATACATCTTTAAACTGAGGAACAGAAAATTCAGACATTAAGCGAAAAGAAACTCGAGATGAGAAATGCATTTCTGTAAAAGAAGTGTCTACCTTAGAATTTATCCCCGTTACTGTGTCCTTCTCCAGTACGAACTGAGACACCAACTCTGTTTGTACCGCACCGGGCCACAGGCTGACAGAAGTCACCCCTCTACTTTTCAGCTCAACCGCCATGTCTGCTGCCAGCCTGTCGCACTGGAAACAAACAATAAAAACAAAACAGGTTTTCATTACGCCGAGCTAATTACTGGGTACGTGTGCTTGCATTAAATGAGATTTGGGTCTTGATAACAGAAGACTTAATGAGAAGAGAACTTACTGCGGCTTTGCCAACGCCATATGGCACATTGAAGAGGTACCGCAGACCCCCCATAGATGAAATGGTGACAATCAAGCCCCGACCTTGATCCACCATCATCCGGGATGCATAAACTGAGAAGAAGTAGTGGCCCCTGTAAGATAAATTAAGATGGAAATAAACCAAATCATCTTTGCCCACTCTAGCACAGTGCTCATGAATACATTTTGATTATACAGTAATCATAATGTTTCTTGTTTTATTATGTCTTCTGAAAGTGCTACAGCTGACAGAGGAAACTCCCACCGACCGCAAAACTAGACGTCAAATACGGGTTGAGTAATGCCTGGATATTTGTAATTAGACACGAGGAAATGATTAAGCGCTTCGCTGACACTGACTCAGTTGGCATATCAGACATGACTAAGCAAAAGAAAACATACCTGAGGCCAGTGTTGTTGATGGAATCCCATATGGTCGGGTCGGTTTCCCAGAACTTCTTCCCCATATTCTCGAAGACAGCCTGAAAAAACAAATAACCCACATGTAAGGCACTGACCCGATCACAAGTGGACAGCTCCAAGTGCAGGTGTGAATTTCCACAAGACACTGGAGTCTGGCACTTGAGATGAACTCACTCAGACCTGACTTTCTCTGTGAAACAAGGAGGGGAAGCCACAACAACAGGTAGGATGGATTACACACCATCCTCTTTCCATGTGATTCACTGTAGCGTAAGTGACATGTTTGAACTCGCTTAACCTGCCAGTGTTAGCTGCGGATGCTTGTGGTCACTTGTGGTGTATGTTGAGACGCATTATTGCCAGGTGTGAACAGACGACAGACTTGCGATCGGATCACTCAGGACTCACGTTAGTGCCAGGTCCGATCAGGGTCTATTTCTACCATATTAAATATGCGATTACTGTTTTCATGACAGTGCAAGTATACCTACGTGTACTCCAGCATAGGCATTGTTAACCAGGATATCCAGCCGGCCATTCTGTTCACGTTTGATCCGCTCGAACAGTTCTTCAATTTCCTTGTCGTTTGTAGAATCACAGATAACTGGCAGACAGTTTCCACCCCTCTCCTTCACCTGTGTTGAGAACAAACATGCCAGCTGTGAACCGCTGAAATCCTGGCCGAAACATTACATCCGAAAAACGTCCACTTTTCAGTTGCAGTGTTACTAAGTCATGCACCAGGAATGGACAGGGAGGAGGAACTGCCGATTGTGGGAGCTGAGGATACTTATTACAAAATGATGGCGCCATCATTCGTGAGATATTGGTTAACAGCAACAGGCTGTGTTGCTTTTCCTAACAGTGGCCTGATGTAGCTCTTATCAGAAATTTCACCTCTGCAGCGGTTTGCTTCAGAGTCTTCTCCTGGCGCCCCGTGATGTAGACGATGGCTCCGGCCTCAGACAGCTGGAGGGCTATTCCCCTGCCAATACCTCTGGAGGCACCTGTTACCAGACACACCCATCCAGACAAGGACATTTTCCCTGGGGGAGGAAACAGCATCACATACAATCAGCAATAAGCCAAAAAAAACACCATGTAACTTAAAGGGGAAAGGGTTGAGTAGAGGTTTACGTTGGTTAAATACGATTACAGACCAGCTGGGAGATATAATACTAAAATTGCAACACGAGTGGCGCACCCACTGTCCATAGTTCAGCTGTATCTAGATGAGTCTTACACAACTCCTTTGTCCAGTCACTGTTACTCAACATCCAACATGAGCAGTTAACAGCAGACAGTGATGTAATGAGTGAAATCAGTGAGCTCTCAGTGTGCATGTTTAGGTCAGAAAAGATTGTAAAATGATATTCACACTGTAAAAACACACAGGAAGGTTATTTTAAGATGATGCAGGAGGGTTAAACAACAAAATAATGAGTTTTTATTTTAACAGACAACTTCAAACATCCATGTTGTCTTGTTCATATTAAGTCATAACTTTTGAAGCAATGTGGGGTTTTTAAGTTTTTTGTTTTTTTTTATAGTTTGAACATGTTTTGCTGTTGTTTTAACACAATTCTCGCTACAAATGCTTCATTTGGCCTAGCGGAAAGCTTTGATAACGCAAAACATGCAGTTAAAGCCGTAAGAGAAAGACAGTGACGACTCATTTTCAGGACTTGACTCAGTTAAAAATCATGCTTATCGGGGGCGACACTCTGCTGTTATCTAACGCAGGAGACTGGAAATGTAACTTTAATATCTATAGAATTCGATCAGTTGTACATATAAAAAAAAACATTACCGTGTTCCGCAGATAGCGCTCGGGGTAAACACACAAGGCAGCGTCTCGGTCCAAGTGTCAGAGCTGCGGTGCGGAGGTGTTGTGATAACACACCGTAAAATGCCCCCAGCTACAATCCAAGCCCTAGTTGTTTGAAGGCCACGATCACAGCACCGTGTCTACTGTAATCTCGCGAGAAGATGCAAAACGAAAAAGAGTCGACTGGGGCGAGAGTGAGGTAGACGCTGAGGAGTCACTCGCGCTGACTTCCTGCTTCGATTGAGTTCAGGTTGTAACGTGAGCACCGCAAGGTTTTATCGTAGCAACAACGTGTTTAGCCTTGAATTTGTCTTAAAATTACTTTGAGATAAAAACAGGTGCCGTGATAGACCGATACACTAATTTGCTATTTTTTTGTTGAGCTACTTTTCGTTTTTAAGAGCTGTTGGTTGTTGTGGTTGAAGGTTAGCGAGCTATCTTGCTGGTGATAGTCGGGGGTGATCTTTGGCTTAATTTACACCAATTCACACACGATGGCGCTGTAGTCTTCTTAAAAAACGTAGCCTATGAATGTGGCGCGAGGGGGTTAGCACATTCTCCGACAGTATTGCCAAACTGCCAATTTGTTTTGGCTGTTTACGAGACTATGAAGTTCAATGGACATGTGAATTCTGCATGCCCGTGTTCCCATTTACTCTTCAAGTAATTATACAAAAATGAATGTGTGAAATAAATGATGACAAACGAACAGAAAGTGCTCCAGACTTGCATGAATAACTCTTATTGAGTGTGTGGTTGAAGGCCTAATTGCTCTGAGCAGAAACAGTAATGGTAGGACTAAATAATGATTTTTAAACTTGGCATCACATCACAACAAATGACCTGGTTTGAAAAAAATGTAGTTAATCATTACCAACCAATGAAATTTTTGCATGCAGACCCAACAGTGCACACTGTCAAATCCAGATTTAACAAAGCCAAGCAAAACAGATTAATTACAATGCTTAATCTTGATAGTGTATAATATTCTGCATCATGGCCACCATTGATGCAGAATACTATGGACCTGTCTTTGCTTTTAAAAAAAAAAGAAAGAAAAGAAATAAGAGGTTTCTATGAGTCCAACATATTCACTCACATCATCAAATGGTGTACAGCTACGCAGACTGTTTTGTTTTTATCTGATGAGACAGAGTCAAAATTCCCATGGAAAACTGGACAGTGTCACTGTACGCACATTCTCTGACGCAGAACTTGCAGCCCTGTGATTCATTAGCATGCCTTAACATGGATGCAAATTGCTCCTCAGTCTGTGCAGTCAGTATCCAGCCTTTGTCATACGAAATCCAAAAAAATGTTTGTTGAAGGATAAACATAGCAGTTTCCTGCATCAAAACGTCGTCATTTAATTAACTCAGCAACCTCTGATCACTGGCATCACAGTACAACCGAAGTCCAGAATCAAAAGATTTACGCAATCATATCAAAACATCGACTTTACGGGAAGCGCCTCGGCTCGACATAATGTAAACATGGGAAGAAGGTGGGAATCCCATTTCAAGCCAAACAAAACACAGATTCTGATTTACGGTTGACGCAACTCTTTTACAAATATTAGCTTTGCGCAGACGTTGTGTCATCTTTCTTTTGAAACGATTCAAAAACTAATATCACATATCGTGTATCTCCAAAGTGTGATCTTTTTAGAGAAAGGTGAACACAGACAGTCACAGGATACACATGTCAGAGAAACAACATATAGTGGTAACATGGTATAAACTGTATACTGAACTATATGCAGAGTTCCAGGCCAACAGAGGAGAACAAGAACAGAGTTTGCAGGTCAGTTTTACTCAGCCACTTCCAAACCTTTTAATCATTAGCTCAGCATAAATAGAGGCGCTTGCCAATTTCAACTTGTCTCTCTCAGAATTTATCATGATAACTTCAGGACATGCCACCTCATATTTTATGTGGAATATCCTGAATAAAGTTACATTTACAGAAGACATTTGATGCAAGTTAACTGTGTTGATTACTGTGGAATTTATGCTCACTTAGATATCAATTAAATCTGATTTTTTTTTTTCCAGTCAATATTTAGAATGAAACACATTAAATTGTCAGTGAATCATATTCTTAGATTTGTAAAATTATTTTTTACCCATTGTGGGCATAATGGCGTCAGCACTGACTGGTGACATCCAGACATTTTATGTTTAAAATGAAGGGTATTATGACAGACACACATAGC
>CAEMYA010000024.1:2932678-2954748 GCA_903131615.1 Diplodus sargus
AGCTTTTGTATGTTGTTTGTGTCACATGAGTGCTGTTGACAAGAGTGTTGCTAAAAGTGTACATTCCCACCGCAATGCACACGGTGAGGCTATAGGGCTATAAAAACATCTTGTGAAATACTGTACTCTCTGGGCTAACATCTGGGGTCACCAACATGCCTTATCAGGTGTAAAAGAAGAGCTGACACGACTCAGCAGTCAGCTTCAGCAGGCAACTCTCCACAACAGCCAGCTAGGTGGGTACTGATCCTTTTTGATTCTGATGTACATCATCAGTTACGCCTGTTGCTCTGATCTAACCTGTGCTCTTCCTGACAGATAATGAAGCCTTTGGGCTGAGGAGGGAAGCCAGGCAGCTGAAACTGCAGCTCGACATGTGCAGTTTGACAGCCTCGACTATTACTGGCTGTAAGCTCTTGATTGTCAATCAAACTCTTAAGTATGTGAAACATGATACGGAACAACTATGTTCAATTGTGTCTTTCATTTATTGCCAGCCTATCAAACCCAGTTACTCAACAACATGAAGCAGCTTCTGGAGACATTTGATAGTGACACATTTCTGAGTGAGTTCACCTGACCTGGAGTTAAACCTCTCACATTCTCTGTATTGTTTTCAACACACAGATATTCAGCTTTGTCAATGAATGTTTTTTTGCCTAGTTCTGAAAACCACTGCACTCACCAGGGAGGTGAATACATTACAGAATAAGGTCAAACGTGCTGCTAATTCTACTGACGGTGCTGCTGACATCACAAGTGAGTGTTTTGGGGGGTTTTTTTAGCTCCGCATCAGACCAACTTCAAAACCTTTTATTTATCTTGAAATATTTGAACAAACGGCCTGATATTTTCCTCTGTAGAAGATGTGAGAAACCCTTAGTTCACTTATGATGAATGTCTCTGAACTCTTGTCCCACAGTGCTGCAGAGAGAGCTGCAAGAGAAAACCACTGAAATGAATGCAAAGATGCAGCAGATTGAAAGAAGCCACCCAAACGCAACACTGAGTGAGAGCTCTTTTTAAAAAACAACAAGATTTACAAGACAGTTGTAGAACAGCTGAAAGCTGCAGCGAAGTCTCAAGGATTTCCTTTGAAGATGCTGATCCATTTCGATTTGTCCAAATTGTATATACACAGCTGTAAATGGTTATGATACGACTTGCTTTTGTGTGTGCTCAGTTCTTCAGATCATTTCACTGCAAAATCAGATCTGGG
This sequence comes from Diplodus sargus, assembly GCA_903131615.1. Lineage (NCBI taxonomy): Eukaryota > Metazoa > Chordata > Actinopteri > Spariformes > Sparidae > Diplodus > Diplodus sargus. The sequence continues at coordinate 2,933,898 of CAEMYA010000024.1, forward strand.
ATCTGGAGAAGGAAACATCAAGAAGAGGAGAAACTAGTCTTCAACCTGACAGGAGAATTCTGGGTAAACTGCTGCCCATTCAACTGAAATATTTAGATATACTTTAATACATAATTCATAAATGAAGTGCAAGTTGGCCAAATTTAACAAACTCAGTGGTGTTGCTGCTACAGCCTGCTCTTATATTATTAGTAGGGTGTGTGGCTAATGTTAGCAAACTTTAGGTACATACAACTGTATCACGTGCACTACTGTCTCATTTTACACATTTTATGACTCCATTCTCCATTTGTGCTATAAAACAGTAGTTTAGCATTTCATCTACCAACAATGCAGTTTAACCACAGTGTGACATTACTGGAGGCAGTTTATCAGATTACATACAGTTCCATTCAGAGCCACAAAAAGTTTGACACTACTTTCTTCTTATGCAGTGGTTCTCCTCAAGACCCGTAAACACACGTCAATGTATAAAGTTAGTGGACTTACCCTTTAATCTCTTTCAACTCATCAGCTCTCCAGGGCCAGCTGGACGGGAAGATCAGTCAGCTGCGAGTGAAAGGAGACGCAGTCTCAGCCAGTCAGTACACCTCCCTACATCTGTCAGCGTTTTCACCACGATTAACAACGTTTGAGATTTAACGCGACCTGACATTCTCTCTTCAGCGCTCGAGCTGATTTCTGTACACAGTAAGATTGCGATGATGCAGAGGCTGATTAGCATCCACATTAAAGAATCCAGAACTAACACTGCTGGTAAGATCTCATGGTATTGTATCATTTTTTTCCATCTTGAATGTGACCTTATTTAAGCTATGAGCTTCATTTTGGTTTCTTTTCTAGAGTACCAGAGGCAATGGAGGCAAAAAGGGGATCTCCTTAAAAAGAAGATTTTACAGTTGAACCGCGAGGAGCGTAACACAACACTTAGTGAGTGTCCAACTCAGTAAAATGCACTTTAATGTTCTTATTGTGGTTTTTGCCACGGCATTAGTTTCAAATACTTTATCTTTTTTCTCCAGCCAGGGAAATTTTGAAGTTGCAGAGCGAGGTGGAGGGCTTTTACCAGTTAATGGTGAACGCAAAAAGGATAACTGAGTCCCAACTTAACGGTGAATAACCCTACAGCTGTATGAAACTCGATTAGATAAGTTGAAAGTCACACTTGGCTCGTCTAATGTGGGATTTTGTAATGATAATAGTCGTTGTTTTTTTCTTTGTAGAGATAAAAGTTATCCTGGAGGAGGAGAAGAAACGGCTAGAATACTTACAGAAGCAGCTGGAGGAAACAGAGTATGCCCAGTCACAACTGAGTGAGTATGAGTATGAAAAAGAGGCTTGTAAATGTTTATAACTCAAAATAATGTCTATTCTATCCTTAGCACTGTATTTTCCAGAATCTTTGATTCTTCCTTTCTATTTTAAATCATGTGGCATCACCACAGCGGGAAAAAAAGTCCACAAAAATAGTAGACATTATATCACCTCCAAATGTCAGAAGTTTTATTTGATTTTTCTTTCTACAGTCATGACAATCATCGGCCAAATGAAAGAGGTGAGAGCGCTGCAGGCTGATGAGCAAGACCAGACAACGCCAACGAGTCCGGCCACCAGTGAGTCCTCCTCCACCACTTCTATTGTTTAAATCAGGCTGAAAAGCAGCTGATTATTGACTGAGTATTGCACTGACACAAGTCGTGTTCTAAATCAGCCCTTCAGAATCTGCTTAAAACCAAAGAAAATGAATTTGCCAGAGCTCAGGCTGAAATAAGTGGTGAGTCTGTGTTATTCTCTGAGATAAAACACTTGAAAGCACAGTTTCAGGTGAGCGTTTTCACCATGGTGTTTTCATTTTTTATGCGACAGAGCTGCAGAGGAAGCTGCAAGCCAAGAGTGAAGAATACTCCGGACCTGAGGAGAGATATGAGCGTGAGTTGTAAACATGACTAAAGCTAAAGGCTCCGGTGATTCAGGTTTTATTTTTAGTTCTGATTTTGTGTCCGTGTGCGTTTCTATCAGACGTAAAGACTGAATTTGAGCAGAGGGTCAAAGAATTGAACAGAACCGGAAACCCAGAAGCAGCACTCAGTAAGTAAAGTTTCATCGCACCGCTTCTCATGTTGCAGTTTGTTTCAGAAGTATAAGCGCTGTAGTGATGTTGCCTCTGTTCTCTGGGTCAGTTCTGAGCGTAATAAGCCTGCATGATGAGCTGAGGACTCTGAGGGAACTGATCTCCACCACAGACGACCAAGACAGGATCAAAGGTGAGTGGTCACGGTTTTGAAGGATTTTTCTGCCTCTCTCAGTTTTCACTGTCATCATCACTGTCTCCTCACAGAGCTGACGAGGCAACTGGAGGAGAAGCAAGACGATCTGAGCTCCAAGACTGCGGACGTAGAGACACTGGTTGCCAACCCAAGAATAAGTGAGCACTTCTTTCAGTACACTGTTGGATAAAGTACAAACCATCTCTAACTTCACACCTGCCGTCAGATTTGTCAGCACCACATTCTGAAAAACAGACGCTATGTAAATAAAGTGTTTGGTTTTTTTAAAGTGGAATTCAGAATTAGCATACAATTCTAAAGATCAATGCAGTTGATGAGATAAAACATTAAATATATATCGTCTTTGTATTGTTTTAACTTTAAGATCAGTCTGCTTCACTGGGAAATTTTGAGTTAATAGGTTCCTCGACTTTTTTTAACTACAGTCACTTTGTCAGTGTTGGAAATGGTCACATTCTGTTTTATTTATATTTTACACAGCGGCCCAACTTTTTAGGAGTTGTATTTTCTATTGACCAAACCACCTTTCGACATAAAAGAAATGAAAATCAAAACTTTTTAGGAGATCATTTACAGAACAAGGAATATATTCAAAAAATGTGAAATAAAATATTTTGAATGTTAAATATCCAATTTTAGATACAATTGCAAACGTTGACTGTTTTCCTTGTTTGTTTTTTATGTTTTGTTTTTTTTCTTTTAAATATGTTGACAGAAAGGCTCCTCTATCATTGAAACGGCACCACATTTTTTTAAATCACCATCATGTTAGAAAAAGAAAGATGGTGTTTTATTGATTTTGGTGATTTGGCTTCTGTCACACTGCAGTCCTTTTGGGATTTCAGTTTAAAGGACTGACATATATTGATCTATCTCACTTGCTTTCCTCAAAATGTTGGCTGAAACCATCAAAAACTTTTGTCCATGAAACTGTACCCAACAGCCCCAAATCCACTAATGATTTGAGTGTTAGCCAGCGCCTTGTTGCCAAGTCCAGATTCAAATAGCACAAATACTAATTCCTAGTTAGCGTAGCTGAGATGATTATTTAATAATAAATAACGTACATGGCCATCTAGCCTTTTTATGTTGAGGACTGCTGGCATAGATTTCTGTGACCATGTATACAGCCAAACTCACAGCATGTTTATTTGTTTCAGTTTTAACAATCATTGAGCTGCTGGAGCAGATATCGGACCCACAAAAAACAGCTGCCAGTGACACTAACGGTGAGTGTGTAAAATGTTAGTGTATTTTAAATACCGATGTAGAAATTCAGGGGGATGTTAATTGAAAAATGAAATCACTCAGGTCCAAATGTAACCTACATTAAATACTGATGACTTTTCCCAGGGTTGCAAAACAGAGTGGATGACCTTCTCGCTGAAATAGGCGACGGGCAAAACACAAAGTTGAGTGAGTTTGAAATAACTGTCAGAAGAAAGTTTCACAGACAAGTTGTTCTTTCATCTTGTGACGTGATTGCTTGAACCAAACTACATTTCATCCTCTCTGTTGTGATGCGCTTCAGTGCTGAAAATGATCAGCCTGCAGAGTCAGGTGGAGCGGCTACAGAAACAGCTGGCAGGCGACCAGATGTTACAAACCCCTCACGCAACCAGTAAATATTTTCTTGAAAAATTTTACAACAAGCTAATGTCTGTTATATTGTTCTTACTGTATCCTGGTACTGCATATTAACTTCTTTAAATTTGTCTCAGAGCTCAGAAATGATCTTACGTCTAAGAGGAACGAGCTGCAGAAATGTGTCAATGATCTGAAAGAGAAGAATCAGAGAAATGCCAGGATGAGTAAGTGAAAGGAAACTTAGTGTCTACATTTACTATTGCGAAATATCCACAAATATATTGCGATACAATAGATTATTTCCTCGTTTCTCAGTTCTTACAGCCACCGAACTGCACAACCAACTCAGAAAACTAGCAAAAGAAAAGCACAATGAGTGCCAAACAACCTCTGCCACAATTACCAGTGAGCATCTCATTTCCCCCTTGACACTATTGACTCATATATTAGCAGTAGATCCATCGTAAGTTGAATCAAACCTTACTGTTTTCAGAGCTGAGAGAACAACTGAAGGAAAACGCAGAGGAGCACGCTCGTGATCGGGCTCAGATCAGTGGTGAGTTCAGCACTACCTCGTGTAGCTTTCTGCAACAAGGGAAAGTAGTTCAGTTAAATATGAATGTTTTCTTTTGTATTTTGTGTCAGATCTGCGGAATCAGCTGAACCAGACGGAGGGACAGTGTTCAGATTTTGAGGAGAAACTTAAAGGTGAGTGTCGCCTTGCTGACTTGTTACCCTCTGACTCTATTGTGGGAAATGACATGTTTCTGTCTTGTTTTAACAGTATTGTTGTTAAAAAAAATTGTCTTATTACTGTTTAGCAAATGGTTGGATTTAGTACCATACAGTGAGGACGTGATATGAGGGGTTTCACTCTATATTGACCCAAATGGAGCAGAGGGAAGAGTGTGGAGAATGTCATTTAAAATATTGTACATCGACCCCTCCAGAAGACTTATGCAGACTGAGAAAAGTTGAGGCCTTAAGATGTTAATATGTTCTGGAAGAAGTGTCAATTTTGTTTTTTTTATATATTCTATCATGCTACATACAAGATAGCCTGCACAAGTGGCTCGGAAGGGGAAGCGAATTATAAGGTGGAGAGAGGGCAACCCTGCCAGCAGATGATGCCTGCTGTCAAAACCACAACTAGCATGCGATTTGCATTAAGAAACTCCTTCTCATTAAAATACATTTTTCTCCCTCCTCAGATCGGCCAATATTTAAGGCATTAAAATGTTTGATCTTTTTCTGCCTACCTTGTCACAATTGTGTCCTTGTAGATCTGCAGAACGACCTGGACAGCAAAATTGTGGAACTTCAGTCCAAATCTGACACTGTGACTTCGCTCGGTGAGTGGTTGGAGCCGTGTTACCTAACAGTGAATACGTTTCTTGAGAAAATAATTGTTAATCCATAATGGATGATGGAAATTGATTCCATGCAATTGTAGGCAGTTAGTTATTTACTTAAACTATGATGAGAATTGTGTTATAATCGTCATACAAACTACGTTTAAAGCAACATTATTACGCATTATAAAAAAAATGTAAATAACAGTATTATCATTTTGTAATGACTTGCAATGAGTTTTGTTTGAACTTGATTACTTTTGTGTAACTCCTTGTAAATGTTTTTCAGCGCTTCAAGTTTCAACTTTGACTCTACAAATAGAGGAGCTCAAGAGACAACAACAGAGCAGTGAATCTGATACTAAGATCAAAGGTCTGTGTGTGTGTGTGTGTGTGTGTGTGTGTGTGTGTGTGTGTGTGTGTGTGTGTTTCATTGTCACTTTACAGTTTGATATTTTTTTTATGTTAATATATTCTGTCCTTGCTCGGCGAAGTACAGTATGTGCCTTGTCAGATGTGTTTCGCTCTCATGCTGTTGTTTAAATGAAGCCCTTTGATGGCTATGATAGCTTACTGTGCTGCTTAGTGGGAAACAGAAAATGTACGTTGTGTTATTCTTGTTAAAGTATGAAGAGCAAAAGATATACAAGTTGAGACATTTTTTTTTGTTTTCCATTCTGCAGAACTTCAAAAAATTATCGATGCGAAAACAGACGAGCTGGCCAGAAAAACAGGGGAGCTCAAAGCAAGAAGTGCTCAACCGCAAAGGCGTGAGTAGAACGCGATTACAACCCTCTGACAACCCTCTGAAATCAACATCACTGAATTATACTGTATGTATTGTCGATGGGTATTATACATGCTAACAAATGACTGTCAATCTCTAACCATCCTTCCAGTCCTACAGATCATTACGTTACAAACAGAAATTGATAAACTGGCGAATGTGGCCGCAAATGACACAGATTACATTAAGATGAGAGGTGAGTGACAGACACATATGTCGACAACAACAACAGCAGTTGATAAGTTGATAATGTCCTCACATGAAATAATGTTGTTCGACGTCTCTTGTCTGCAGGGCTCCAAGACCTAATGAATGATTTGATCGCAGGAATACAAGATGAAAACAATGAAAATACTAAACTGAGTGAGTCACCATGGAAATGACAGTAAATCGCAATTGTTCTTGTTGATCGTGGGTTTGTATCCAGTGAATACATGTAATCAGGTTTTTCTTCTGTTAGTGTTTCAGATCTTGGCTCAACAAGATGAAATAGCACGACTGAAGAAGCAAGCGGAGAGACAGAATCAAGCAGAATTGGAGAAAATTAAAGGTGGGAGGCAGTCTTTAGGATTTAAGTTTACACCGCTGAATTCATTTTAAGGAAACAAAACAACTGTTCTGTCTTTCTCAAAGATCTGGAGCATGAACTGGAGGACGTCAGAAATCAGATAAGAGAAAAGACGCTGGTGCTGGACTCAAGTGACACGAGGATTGCTAATTTGTGTAAGATTTTTGCTCAGTTTTGATCTGGGAGAAAAAACAAAAAACAGAATTGTCAAATGTACCCGAATACTAAAATAAGTTTGCTTTGCTTTTTTTGTAGCGGCACAGATTATGGAACTTCACCACAAAATCAAACCTCTGGAAGATGAGATATCTGACCTCAAGGAAGCAAACGCTGAGAATCTGGAAGGTAAAAAAAAAAAATGTTGACACTTGCATTATCATGTGCCTTAAGGTAATACATACACATATACTTAATACATTATTTTGTCCTTGATTGATCTTTAAATCATTTTCAGAGGTTCAGAAGAGACTGAATTTGACAAACAGGCAACTGCAAGACAGCGAACTTCGACTCAAGGAAGCAGATGCAAAGAACTTTAACTTGAGTATGAAAAGTTCTTATTGTGCTCAAGTTTTTTCGTACGTCTGTTTCCTATAAGCAGAATGTAACACTGGAGATGTTTCTGTGTCTCTGCTAGTAATGGAGGTTGCTGACCTAAGAGCAAAACTGAAAAAGGCTCAGAAAGTGGCAAACAGAGCTGCCAAACAACAAAACACAGATGGTTTGTCAATACTTTACTACTACATTGTCTCTGCTGTCAGTCCACAAACTATTGTGTACTTTTCATGCCAGTAAATGTGTAGAAGTAATCCTAACATGTATTGAATAATTTATCCAAATCATCTGTTTTCAACACATTCGTGGTTGTTTTTTGTTCTTAGAATTGGAGGAACAAATACAAACACAACAAAGAGAGAACAAAAAACTTGCAAACACCAACAAAGGTATGTTCTCTCCACTGCAGTGTCTTTTACGGATAGTTTGATAGACAATTTGGGAAATGCAGCTACTTGTTTTCTGCAGACAGTTGGATGAGAAGATTGATACCACTCTCTTATCTGTACACTCTAAAAAAAGCTCAATTAGCTTAGCACAAATTCTGGATACGGTTGGCCTCTCCGACCAAAGGTAAAGTTAGTCTTGTCTTTTTAGGGAGCTCGAGGTTATGTGCCAGACTATTACTTCTTTGCCAGAGTGATACTTCCTGAAGTCTCAGCTTGTTGGTTGTTCAGCCTCATGCAAACCAAACAGATGTTGTGGCGATTAGTGAGGGGTTGTTCTGCAGTTTGTCGGGACACAACTGGGATAGTACCATTGCTTGGTCCAGTTTCTTGCACAAAGCTTGGTAGCAGCAACCCCTTTCCATCTGCATCAAATTTGCGGATGATTTATCCCCGCCTGTAAGCGTAGTCCCTTGGCAGCACAATGTTGTTTGAGAAACCAGGCGACATAACAGAAGCACCATTGGAGCAATTTGGCAAACCTCTAAATGTTTGTACATGTGTCTGTTGTTGGCCTATGTAGATATTATGCTAGCAGGCTATATGATTTTTAAAATTGAGTGTAAACTGTTGGAACAACAATTCGGTTGACCTGCCAGTTTGATCAGCAGCTTACAGTTTTTTTTGTTTTTTTTTTAACATTTGAACTATTCCTTTAAAATTTGGTGTTCGATATACCAATGTCTCACCCTCCTCCCTCCATCAGACTTACAGCAGGAGGTCACGGAACTGAGAACATGCTGCAGTACTGTCAACAGCCAGTGTGACGGTGAGTTTCTCAGTATCACCTCATTATCCCATTATACATACAATACTATAGCTGTCTTTGAGATCCAGACAGTCATTGTGACGGACATTTACAGTGCCTATAAAGATTATTCACCCCCTTGTTTGTGTTTTACCCTTTATTGCTTTTATAAATGGAATTATGGTCAATATACAAAACAAAACAGTTCCAAAAAACCCTCTGTAATTATAAAGTGAAAGCAGATTTCTTCTGCCACTTCTTTCTTGCCACTGTTGAAGAAAACTCTTTAAATCTCGACTAGAGTTCACCCAAAGGTATGTGGGAGATGCCAATGTAAACTGGAAGGAGGTTCATTGGTCTGATGAGACCAAAATGGAGCTTTTTGGACATCAGACTACATGTCATGTTTAGTGGACACCAAATACACTATGTGAAGCATGGTGGTGGCAGCATCATGCTGTGGGGATGCCTCTCAGCAGCAAAGAAATGCAAAGAAGAATGGAGTAAAATCGTAGTGGAAGATGTGCGAGCCTGATTGAGACCTATCCATAAAGACTCAGTGCTGTGATTGAGTCCAATGGTGCATTTACTAAATACTGATTTGAAGAGGGTGAATACTTATGCAGACCCTTATTTTACATTATTTGTAATTCATTGACATTTCTTTGTAAAGTCTGTTTTCACTTTGACACCCAAGTGTTGTTTTTGTAAATGTTTGTTTTTGTATATTTGTGTATATTGACCATGATTCCATTTCTAAAAGCAATAAAAGGGGAAGACATCTGAGGGGGCGAATACTTTTCATGGGCACTGTAAAAGAAAAGTTTTTAAAATAAAAAACATTTTAATTTAATCATTATCTACTCTATAGATACTAGTTTTGTAGTTATTAACATTGCAGCATTCTCTTTGACAGCTAAAGTAAGTGGGTACTGGTTTTAAAACATAAAACAGAACGACAGAAAAACAGAAAAACACAGCTTGTGTTGGGTAATTCAAGTCTCCAGAACCCATTTAAATCCCAAATTGATTTGAAAAGACATTTACACTCTTTTCTAAGCTGAAATCTTCACTGTAGCTGCTAAGACCAGATAATGACTGACTTTTTTATTTTTTATTTGGGCGACTTATCCTTTGATCGAACAGATTTAGAAATACAACTGCAGCAGAGCCAGGAGGATGCTGATCGCCTGCAGCAGAAACTGCACGAGAAGGATGCTAACCTCAAACAGCTGCAGCAGGACTTAGAAGAACAGACCAGGGTGAATAACAACCTGCAGAATGAATACAGCAGTACGTTCAGCTCTCTGTCTGTACACAAAAGAAGTAGATTCTGTCAGTCTATACTAAAGGAAAGGAACCAGTGTAATGATTGGATCCTGTATTTTTGAGATCCAGTATGTCATGTTATTTTTCATCAAACAGAATTACAGAGACAACAGAAACAGACCCCGAACATCACTCAAGAAAAACTTGAGACTGAGGTGGAAGATAATACAGTCTATGCCAGTAAGTCACACAAGGGTTCATTTATATTCTTGGAATGTTTGGACCTGTGGATTCTTTGATATTTCAGTTTCATGCCAACACTTTAATCCCACATGATAAATGTTCAAACTGCATAAATGTCATGATAAAAATTATTACAAACACGCACACAAATACTGTACACTTTAAACTTACCAGACATGAAGGGTCTAAAGAAAGATGCTGGCTAGTTGAATTATGGGAATTGTAGGATCCAGTGTTTTATAGTTTGACCTATGCCTAAGCCTAAGTGTCAGAATCTCAGCCTATGATGCTTCAGTTTTAACCATTCTTTTTAAAAATCTGTCTCTTGGGTCTTCATGGAAGTGACATACTAAAGTACTGCCTTAAAATTTTTAATGTCAATTTTCTTTCAAATGTGGTGTGAAGATACACATGATCTACTACCTTTCTTGATATACAGGGAGGATGACCTTCGATTCAAACACAGCAAACCCAAGAATAGCCCTGTCTGCAGACTACACTGAGATGTCCACTGGTGAGGAATTGCAAAATGTCCCCGACCATCCAGGCCGGTTTAATGTTCAGCTCGCTGCCCTGGGCAGGACTGGCTTCTCAACTGGCAGACAGTACTGGGAGGTCTCTGTAGCTGGGAAGCGTTGTTACCACCTGGGGATGGCCAGTGAATCTGCTCCACGAAGAGGATCAGTGACATTCCGTCCAGCTAATGGTTTCTGGACTGTAGTCCTGAACAAAAATGGTCAATACAAAGCTATAGATGGGCAACACGTTATCCTTCAGGTTGAGAGGCAACCTCTGACGCTGGGCATTCTGCTGGAATACAAAAAGGGACAGGTGTCCTTTTACGATGCAGATGCCAGATCTCACATCTATTCATTTGTAGGTCAAAGGTTTACAGACAGAATCTATCCATTTGTCAATTTATGTGTTGAGGATGTTGGAAGTCCCACTCCAGTAGTGTTGGTTAACCCTGGAGCAGTTGACTGGATAAAATAAAGTATGTGGCAAGCTATTTGTCCCATGTTTCAAAGTTGAGCCCTTTATCCCCATCCAGATCCCTGTGACTGCAGAAGTGTTCCCACACATTCTGTTACTACTGCTGATGCATGTTTCAGACAATAAAAACAGCTGTACAACAATGCATTTTGTTTATTGTTCCGTTTTTACAACCAGATGCTGAACCTGTTAATTTCAAGTTCACGCCATTGGATAACTAAATGGCAGAGCTTCACCCATGAAAGCATTTAACAAAAGGCTCTGAACTTTATAAAAGATGTGTTATAACGTGTGACGCGGCCCTGGAGAAACTGAATAAAAACAGCTTATATTGAGTGAGTACTTCTGTTCTGACAATGAAATGGTTAACCTTCAACAACAAGTCCCATCACAGTTACACAAACATTTCTCTCAAGAGAACTATCTCCAAACTAATACACATTTCCCACTACACGTCATCATGTCAACATATGTTGTTTCTTTTCCATCACATTGCAATCACTGCTCAGTCTCTCCCTGCTGTCCCAGCTACACTCCTGTAAAAGTGGGCGACAAAAACTGGGTCCCGCTCTTCCAGTATGTGCAGGAAATGATTCCTCTCCTCTTCTCCCCAAGACTCGAACCACTGGGTCCAGAGGCGCAGCTGGCATTCAAAGATGTTTGGTAGTCTGTCTTTAACCTAGTCAGGAAACAAGAGGAGAAAACAGATGTGAGAAATGAAATGATTCTCTGGACTACCTGTTAAGCAGGGGCAGTGCTGGAGTTACCTGAAGTGTACTGAGTGAATCTAGGAGGGTGCACACTTTCCCAGGCACAGCTTTCCCCAGAAGGTCCTGCATGAACCGCTCCCTCTGGGTGCCGGTCCAGCCCTGGAACCAGCTCAGGACGCACCGCTGCTCCTGGAGGCTTACATAGGAGATTGGCTCCGGATTTCTCTCCTGACACGCACTTGGAGAAGAGCAGGAGAGCTTCTCTAAACTTGGGGGGCTGGACACACCCCGTAGAGCAGATGGAAAGTCCTCTGGGTTGGGAGTGGAGTGCAGTGGTCCCTCTGTCGGACCTCTGAGCCTGGAGGTGAGAGTGCCACACAGGGTGTCTGTGGCTGTGAATCTGTGACTGTCCATTGGCTGCTGCTGCTGTTGCTGATTTGAGCCTTGGCTGACATGATTGAACCATGCCATCTTTGGTAACGCAGGTTTGTTTCAGCCCGAGAAGAGCCAGCTATTCCTCTGCTGCAAGTTATTCAGCAATGCCTGCTGCTGAGAGACTCCTCCAGCCTGGGTAACGCTACCATGTAGCTTAGCTTATATCTCAGCAACACTTCCGTCGAAGTCTGGATTTAAAACCAGCCCCACAGTCAACTACTCCTAAAATAAACAGTAGTGGGTTCCCATTTTCTAAACGTGAACCAGCTACCTCGTTGTCAGCATGTCTGAAGTGCAGCAATGTTAAGCCGGAGTCGCGTTAATCTTTCTAACAAATATACACAGGAAGTGTATGCAGCTAATTAGCCTTTTTGTGAAGGAAATCAAGCTTGCGCAGAATTTGCGCAGTTTGTTGTTGAACAACTAAAAATATCAAAATGATTATTTGTGCACAATATGTTCGATAAAAACATTTAATGACACTGGGAGTGTATTTTATTTCTTTACGGCTTTACATATCGAGAAACATGTAATTTATTTGATATTTGATTAGGGGGAAGTCGTCGACGGTGACGCTGGGTGGAGGAAGGCGTTGCTCGTCCCTCTCGCTGGGAACTGAGAGGAACGGAAAATGGCGGATCTCGAAGACGTTACCCTGGACGGGAGACCGCTCCAGTCTCTTCGAGTAGCGGATTTAAAAGCTGCTCTTGAGGAGAGAGGACTCTCGAAAAGCGGACAGAAGAATGCACTCATTAAAAGACTCAAAGGGGTGAGTTCCGCGGCGAAAAACCGGACCACGGTTGCTGCGAGCTAGCGTTAACGATGAGACGGGCTGATGCTCTCTCGAGGGCCGACAACTGAGTATCGTTACTGCCGAGCAGCGTAGTAGAGTTGCCGAGGTTAACGACTACTAATTAGCTGAAAAGGGCCTTTAATTGCACCGAGCAGTACTGTTGCAGTTTTTTCGCCTCGCTGAAGTAAACCAACCGTAGCTAGGCCTGGAGTTCAGTAAACTTAGTGGCTAATCCTAAAGTGTGTCTGTGTGTGTGTGTGTGTGTGTGTGTGTGTGTCGGGGTGATGTTGTCCTGTTAGCTCGTTAACGTTAGCTCACTGGCTAACGCATTGACTTGAGCAGTGGCCTGGCTTGTTGCCGTGTATAGTTACTATTAACGGTGTCTGTCCCTACCACTTTGTGTGCACGAGTTTAGCCCAGAGGTTAACGTCAACGTAACTGTGTATTTAGCGGCGCGGCTGCCTTGGTGCAACTGACTCCGAATTTCAGTTTTACGCCAATGCAATATATTTGAATGGACAATGTTCACAGTGTTCCGCCAAAATCTGGGATACTTTTCCCGAAAGTGTATCTCAGGCCCAAGAGCTGCTAGTTTGTTTACATTGCGACAAGTATTCAATCTTATCTACCCCGCCATGAAAGTTGGGCCATTATTTACTTTTTTTACTGGTTTGTCCGGTTAATTACCATTTGTTCGCTGAATTGCGCCAAGTAAGCAGTATACAAGATGTTGACATTCGCATTTCCATGTTAAACCCTTACTACTCCAGTGAAGCCTTATGTCCCCCTGACCTCACATGTGAGATATAAACGTTGTGTTAATCAGGTATAATTTGCAACTAACTATTAGCTACGTTGTCTGTTACCAGATTTAAACAACCTGAATATCCCTCTTAGAATATGTACGTTTTCATAGCACAGGTGGATACAGTTGAGGCCTATCCACACCAAAAATAAGCCACTGACCTCCAACGGTCACACTATCTTTTAGGTTATATTTGATATTACGTGTGGTGTTTGCTTTCACTGCTTATCATTGCTTAAGATATTGAAGATTATACCAGTGTTGGACACCTCACACATATTTATTGTGCGCGCGTGCACTGTGATCAGACACGAGGATGCTGCACAACTGACGTTTGAGTGTCAGGGCAGCGATGGGTGAAAACATTGAAGACTTAAATTTCAAAGGTGTAACATTTAAACCACGTTAGGTCCTGCAGCTTCTTCTTGCGTCTTTGTCCACATTATTCTCAGTGTGGTCTGCTTTCCACCACAGCCTGTGAGTTGCTTTTCAAACCAGGGTCTGATCGAGTCTTATTATTCTTGCTGCGTAACTTGTTTCCTTCGAACTTGAGAACTCTACCCTCCTACTGTCTTTGTCCTTTAGTATTCAGTTGCTCGCAATTGTAATTTGTATCAAAGGTTAAATTCTTCATTTCGTTCTTCATACCTACAAGTATAAAGCAAGTGAGTGAAGGACGTTTGTCCCGTTTATGCAGACACACAGGGGCTCGAAGTTATCAAAAGATGGAAATATTGGCAGACATAATGACAACTATTACTGAACATAATTGCACACAGTAGGTTGTCATAAATTACCCAGATATTTACATCCAGTAGCACCAGTGCAACCTTTTAACAGCTCTTGAAAATACCTGCCAGTTATTGCGTTGATGAATATTCTCATCTTTACAACAGGCTCTCATGCTGGAGAACCTGCAGAGGACCTCCACGGCTCATGTTGGACTGCAACCAAACTCGCAGGTAAGTGTCACAAAGATGCTTTAATTGGAAATTTAAATTTAACGACCAAAGCCTCTTCATATGTAATGACCTTTTTAAGTATAAATGTCAATTTGAACATTAACACAGTTGTCATTGATGTTCACAAAATGAATGCACAATTGGCCAAGAAGGATTGCATCCTATTTTGAATGGTCTTTCTGTATTTAGATTGGTGAGGAAATGAGCCAGAACAGCTTTATCAAGCAGTATCTGGCTAAACAACAAGAGCTCCTGAGGCAGCGTCTGGAGAGAGAGGCCCGTGAAGCATATGAAACAAATGGTAAGTGTTGGTAGTAGAGGTTGACCAATAACGAGTTTGGTGGATTAATTAGCACAGATCGTACATTTTTCAAACTATTGTTGTCAGCTGAATGTGGCTCCGATAGTTGCTGATAGATGTGCAGCCTCCACTGACCACGCGGGGGAATACGTTACCATTTTGCATCGAGAATACGCTGAGTCAAACATCATTTGAGAGGGAGAACTTATCACTGAGAGGGTGGGAGGGACTAGGGGGAGAAAGTGGGGGCCCTAATGTTCAGTTCATGAGTTCTAATAAAGTTAATACCAAAGATTGTTCAATTTCGACGGTGAATAAAGATGAATGTTGTACCTTTCCAGATTTCACAAACAAAAAAAATCGGCATTATAATTATATACATAATTGGCCGAATAATTGGCTATCAGCTTTATCCTTCTCCCAACTATCATTATTATATTGCCCTTTAGAAATTCACTATCAGTTGACCTCCCGTTGGGAGAATCCTCCAATGCAACCTAGTAAGTTAATGTACACTCCTCTATCACTGTGATTTCCATTTGTGTAATGTTATTTATTTGTCTTTGGTGAACAGATCAAGAGGACCACTCCGAAGTTAATAACAGCACTTCGTGCCCTCCTCAAGCCCAGGTCAGACATTACTTTCTTTTCCTACCTATTGCCTTTGGTCGTATTTTCAATCTCTTTGTCTGGAGATTCTCTGTGCTCCAAAAGATGTTGCACATTTAGAAGGAACTTGCTGGTAAGAATGGTGCCAGATCTTTTACATGAAAAAAAATAGGCACAATGCTCTGACAAAATAAAGCTCACCTCCCTTCTGTCTTTATCAGGATGTTACACCAGCACTGGCCGAGCAGCACAAGCCACCCGGCCCCTCTGGTGGAGAGGGCATGTTTGGTGCAGGCAATGAGGGAGAGGCTGACAGGAACCAGGAGGCTAACGTGTCCGGTCCTCCTGCTTCTGGCTCTGTAGCCATGCGTGTACCTGGTAGTGAGCAGCGGCCAGAAAGGGGTTCTGCATCCAACGAAGTCGCAGCTGACAGCGATGATGAGGATAGTGATGATGCCGAGGAGGATGGTGACGATGATGATTGGGACAGCAGCGCCCGGAGGAGAAACCTCAGAGAGCCGGCCAGAGCTCCCACAACCAGAGAGAGGTCTGGAGCATCCTGTCAACCACAACAGCAACACATGCCTTCCCTTCTGTCCCCTCAACTTCGCCAGCCAACACCTCCACCCTCCCCACCCCCAGAGTTATCGTTCCCCTTGCCTGACACCCCTAAACAGAGTCCCCCTAGTCCAGATGTAGCCCCAGCTAGGCGCTCACCCAGCTCTTCCAGCTCTGGTTCCTCAAGCAGTGGCAGCCGCAGTAGTAGCCCAGAACCACAGAGAAGTGGACATGCCGAGCGCAAGCCTGGCCCACTGACTCTACTGGCACGTAAGATGGCATCAGAAGGGGCTTTCTCAGGAGCCGGCTGGCACGGTGGTGATGGGGAAGGTGATAGGCAGGATAGCAGCTCTCCCTCAGCCACATCATTTCCTGGCAGAGGACCTCCAGAGGGTCTGGTATCTGCTATCACTCACACAGCCAACACTGCAGGCCATGTGCCATTTCCCATGATTCCAGGCACCAACCAGGGTGTCGCAGGAGCACATTCGGCCCATATTCAAGTACCTGTGAGTGTGCTCAAGGCAACTGCAACAGAAGAGAGGGACAGAAAGAGGGACAATGAGATAGAAAGAGAAAAGGCCCTAGAGCTGGAAAGGCAAGAAAAGCAGAGAAAACTTGAGGAAGAGCGAGAAAGAGCTCTTGCCCTGGAGAGAGAGGAAAGAGAGAGGGCTCTGGAAAAAGAAAGAATTGAAAGACAGCAGGCCATAGAAAGAGAAGAACGAGAAAAGGCTTTGCAGCAGGAGCGGGAACTTGCTCTAGAACGAGAGAGACAGGAGAGGGAAAGAGCTTTGGCTAAAGAAAGGGAAGAGCGAGAGCAAGCTTTAGCACGTGAGAGGGCCCTGGAGCTTGAGAGGCAGAAGGAGCTGGAGAGGCAGAGGGCTCTGGAGCAAGAACGTCTGCAGAAAGAAAAGGAGGAGAGGGAGAAGCGAGAGCGAGAAGAACTGGAGAGGGCAATGGAGCAGGAAAGGAAGGAGAGAGAAAGGGCTCTTGAGCAAGAGAGGTTGGAGAGGGAAAGAGCTCTGGAGGCTGAGAGAAGGGAGAAGGAGAGGATTGAGAGAGAAAGGGCTTTGGAGCAGGAACGGTTGGAAAGGGAAAGGTTAGAGCGGGAAAGAAAAGAAAGAGAGAAAGCTTTGGAGCAAGAACGATTAGAAAGGGAGAGAGCTCTAGAGCAAGAGAGACTAGAAAGGGAGAGAGCCCTGGAGCAGGAGAGACTAGAAAAGGAGAGAGCCCAAGAAAGAGAGAGACTAGAAAGGGAGAGAGCCCAGGAGCAAGAGCGACTAGAAAGAGAAAGGGCTCTGGAGCAAGAGAGACTAGAAAGAGAACGAGCCCTGGAGCAAGAGAGAATAGAAAGAGAGAAAGCCATAGAGCGAGAAAGACTAGAACGAGAGAAAGCTTTCGAGCGAGAGAGAATAGAGAGAGAAAAAGCTTTAGAAAAAGAAAAGTTGGAGAGGGAGAGAGCCCTAGAACAAGAGAGGTTAGAACATGAGCGGAGGGAAAAGGAGAGACTTGAGAGAGAGAGGGCATTGGAGCAAGCACGGTTAGAGAGGGAGGCCTTGGAACGAAAGAGGGAGGAGAAAGAAAGGGCAGAGAGAGAAGCAGCGTTGGAGAAAGAGAGGATTGAGAAGGAAAGGGCAGAGAAGGAGAGGAAAGAGAGACTGGAGAGGGAGAAAGAGCAGGAGAAACTTGAAAGGGAGCTAGCCCTGGAGAAGGAGAGGAAGGAGAAGGAGAGGGCTTTAGAAGAGGAGAGGGCAAGGGCTCTCGAACATGAACGGTTAGAGAAGGAGAAAGCCGTCCAGAAAGAGAAGGAGGAGCAGGAGATGGCTCAGGAGAAAGAGAGGGCTAGGATGGCTGAAAAAGAGAGGGAGAGTCACCTCCCTCCATCCAAACGTGGCCGTGAGATTGGTCTCACTCCCCTGCCCACTCCTCCCCTCCTTTCTACAGGCCCTGGTAGAAAGTCGTCCACGGATGCAGGAGAGCAGGAAGATGTCCATGCTCCAATGTCCCGGATTGAAGCAACAGAAACCGGCGCTCCCATGTCACCGACGCCTCAATCGTCATTCAAGAAGTTCCGGTTCTTACGAGACTCCCAAATTCAGCCTCAAGCTTCCTCCACCTCCATGGTTATCAAGCGGCCCCGTAACTTCTCTGATACCCCCCAGCCTCAGGTGTCACCTATCTCCTCCCCCACCAATGTTGGGGAACGACAGCTGGAAAGACACCAGCCCTCCACTGAGGAAGGTCCGCAGAAGCAGACAAAACAGGAGGTTGTGGCTGGGCTGCAAGGAACTGTGGGGACTCAGTCTGAGAAGGAGACCACTGTCGGCACAGCAGTGGTCCAGAGTCCCAAAAAAGATAGGGCCACAAACCTTGTATCACCTGACAAAGAAAAAGCAGATTCAGTGAAGACAGAACAGGTTTCAAAGGAATCAAACAAAAAAGTAAAAGAAGTGGATGAAGGCCAGGGTCCTTCAAGTCCAGCAGATGCTGCACAGAGAAGGGGCAGAGATGCAAAGAGGGACGAAAAACAAGCAAGACGAAGATCAACTTCTAATGACTCCTCTTCCTCAGAATCAGATTCTGGGTCCTCATCATCTCGCTCCTCTGGCTCATCTACATCTTCTCAAGAGAAAACCTCCCCCACGTCACGAGGTAGAAGGGTAAGTGGTCTAATAAGAACCTCTCTCTGTTCCTGACAAACAGCAGTGCCTTTGATCATGCAGGCATGGTGTGAGTGTTCACAATGCTGGTGAATATTGCTAACATGCAAAAATGTTTAGTATTTCTACAAAGATGTTTGCAACATTTCAGGGGTAAAATATAAAGGCAACGGCCAACAAATAGTGGATAGGAACATAACGGACTGATATTGTTTCATTTTCCACAGCAAAGGTTTGAAACCCAAATATGATCAGATGGAAAGGTTAGATTAAGCATTATTATAGTTTGGTTATTATTTTAGTTTGGTTTGTATTTATCGATAAAACCTTATCCTGGTAATACCTTTTACATGTTTAACATAAGGTCAGGGTAAAACTGAGAAATGCAGTGTTTTCAGTAAACTCAAAGAAAGCATTTTTTATTCCCAGGTCATAAAATGTTTCTCTCTTGTCTGTCTGTTTTAGGAAGGGAAACCTGAAAGAGATGCATCACCACTGCACAGGGTGACACTTGAGGCTCGGGCTAAGAGTTCAAAGGAAACTCCAAAAGCCTCCCCTCACAAAAGAGAGATGCTTTTAGGGAAAAATGACACAAATGCTCACCCCAAGGTCAGTAACTCAAAAGTAAACACCCAACATCTGTAACAACTATGTGTATCTTGTATCTCAATTCCCAAGAATATAGATTTACAGACAAATCACCAGATGGCTATATTTCTAGCCTTTTTTTCTATTAACTACTAAAACAACTTTGAAATGTAGTACAGTATATTCTTTTGCATCTTATTTAATTTCCCGCCCTTTTAAATCCCCAGAAACCGCTCATTGAAGCACCAACCAGGGAGGAGACGCAAAGGAAGAGAAAGGACAGCGAGGGAGAGGAGGAAAAGGACAAACAAAGGTCTGCTTTTAAGTCTTGGTCTTCTGAAACGCATTCTATATCAGGGCTTTCCACAAGGGCATGGTATAGGGATGTCAGTTTTTGTAAAATCTCTTAGAAAAACAAAAAATGACATGCAAGTGTCCCACCGGAGTTAACTCCCACAATGTTTATGGCATTGTGAACACAGACACAACACACAGCTATTGAGGCCATTGTCATACGGAGGAGAAACTAGGCAATGTCTGAGGCAGAGCCCTGTTTGTTCATATGAAAGTTTCTCAGTGGTGCACAAGGCCAACAGTTCTGACCTCCTGGGTCATCTTCTCCAACTAGGCTATTTTGATGCTGGTTAGTGCCTACTTTTGTATCTGCTGGTGCTTATTTAGTTGTAATTGAACCTTGATTAAGAGTGCCATCACCCCAATATAATGCATTGAGTGTTGAGTTATTTTTGCTTGTGCATATGAATAAATATTCATGTGCGGTTATCATTAGTGAGCCAAAGTTCATATACACTATTGTCCATTGGATTTTAGCATACATATAACTGATTTTGTCAGACACAGAACAACACTGAAAGGACTGGCAAGCAAACAAGACGCAGACACACCAAGAGATGCACTCAGCTAGGTTAGCAGGATAAACGGAGAGATTTAACACAGAATAATAACATCAACTTAACCTCACTGATATATGCCATGCAATGCATTCTTGTTGTATGTTTTCTACCGTTTGAGCAGAGGTACTTCAAGTCTGCATGCTGTAAACAGGGTGTCTGACAATAGTCAAAAAATATTCTGTTGAATTTAACAATATACTGCTAGCCAGTGCTGTGCGTGGTAAACCCTTGCAGCCATTCCATCTGACTTGAGATTAATTACACCAGCCTATCCTTGTGGTTATAAATGAAACTTGAGCTTGAACAGTGCTTTTCTTTAATTTAACTGTTCAACAGCAAATCTTAACACATCAACATGGAATATTATGGCACCCCCTTGATACGAACACTATAGCACTAATTATGCACTAGTTATGCACTATTCAATGTAAAAATACATGTTGAACCCTCATTTGTAGTCGAGTCACAGTTCTGGACGCCACAGTATTTATCGTTTTCCCATAGAAGCGCTGTTAATGCGCTGGCAATGTTAAAATTATTTTGCGGGTATTTGGCTGATGTCAAAAAACGCTTTGTAAGCTCACTTGATCATTGCCATCACATCATATGGTCCCACTCCTTTGGAGCCCGAGGATTTGTATGCGTGTGAATGTGAATACGATCCAGCGGTGATTTAAAAA
>CAEMYA010000024.1:2954776-2966260 GCA_903131615.1 Diplodus sargus
AAAAAAAAAGGTGTCATAAAAGATGCGGGGTGTTGAATTTCCCATCAGGCGATTGATGAGACTGCCTTGAAGCCGGTGTGGCTGAGAAGATGCGGGTCCTTTTTATACACGATCTTTTTTTTTCATTCGTTGCAACATGGCTGTGCTCCGTCGATGGCTTTAGCTGTCGATGCCGGCCTATGGTGTTACTATACATCGGCTCAGGTAAACGGCAGGCGAGGGTCTGTCCGTCGCAGGTTTTGGTTGACAGCCGGTTCGGACATGAACGCGTTCAGAGAGGAGTAGTATCTGGTGAGAGGAAAGGTGGGAGGGAGGGGAGAGAGGGCTCTCGCTGCGACGCAGTCGTTTTAGCAGCAGCCGTAGCCTGTATGCTGCGTTTTAACCGAGTACACTTCGTCTCTTTGCTGTGAAGTTCCCCCAAGTTAATGTAAGTGGGAATGAGTGGACGTGTTCACGTGTGCGCGCATGAGGATGACATGAGAACGTGAGGCGCGCGCTCGTTTGTCAGGTATTGTGTCGCTGTGGTTGAGCGTTTGCTTGTGTGTGAGCGGACTGGGCACGTCTGAAGGAGGACTGCGGTGGCTCTGCATTCATTCACTGCTCTCCTCGGCTCAGGTCTTTGAGCCCCGTTAACAAATGAAGAACAACGTAATTGTTAAATGGCAGAGTGACTGTGGTCAGCAGAGTGAGATGCTTTTAAGGCGCAGCTATTTTAGCATCTCTTGGTGATGATTGTGTATCTCAGTAGAGTAGTTTCAACTGCTGAGATTGTTTAATAGGTTTTTAAGGCTACTTTGTCTGTTCGTGGCTCAATGATTTCATATAAATGTTAAATGTAGTTATGAAAATAGAACCGTGCTCTTGCATGCTTAGCCCATTTAACTATTTTACCTGTGCCTCATATAATTGCTAATAAATAAATCATTGAATACTTGTATTTTGACAGCGTATGCATTAATATTCCCATATCTTTAAATTATTTACTAGTCTGTTATTTTAAATGGTATTGATATAATAACCTTTTCATATTTTTCCATTGTTGCTTCTACTATGCTTTTTTGCTGCTGTTATGCCTTGATGGTTTTTTTTAGTCAATACCTGATTTCAATAATTAATTAAATTTTTCCTCATCCTAATGGTTTGCTCATCTGTTCCCTCTTTTCCTGCTGATATGTGATTTTCACATGACACAGGCAGGTGAAGGAGACTACCATGGCAGAGCCAGAGAAGGTTCCAGAGACCAGCGAGGAGGTAAGGCACCTGGAGAACCAGGAATCATCCTGGTCCTCAAAGCTGTTGGTAGCAGAGGACTTAGATGGATGAACACTTTTGAGCTGTTATAGTTGAGTTTCTGTGACATGTGCAGTTTTATTAATCTCGATACTTGCCATATACACAGTGTATTGATGTCTGTATTCTTTGTAGGAATTATTTTCTTTACATTTAAAAAATACTTCCCCTAGATGACCTACTGAGCCCTTTTCACAAATTATAGAATGTGTTTTGGAAATTACATTTGTTAATTTGGCTGTTTTGTAAAACCTTTGTTGGTGCTGTCATAGGCAGAAACGGCAAGGTTATTTTCTCACTGTGGCTGATATTTAAACCCCAAATGATTGCTTTGTTATAAAGGTGCTCATGCCTCTTCCATTGCCCCTTTTGGTACCTGCATACTACCTCTGCCACTACTACTACTACTACTTCTACTACTACTGCTACTGCTGCACCTGTTCCACTGTCCCCAAGAACCCAGAGTTGACCACAGATAAGCCCCCAAGGCTGCACTGCAGAGGGACACCCCTGGCAACAAAGGCTGCCTCATTTTCATGGATATGGCTTGCAAGAGCTATTGATTGGACCAGAAGATTTAAAGAAGGGGTTGGCTAGTCAATGTAGCCCAACTCTCTTAGCCTTTTATCCACTAATCTGGCCATGTGCCCTTACAATCAACACAGAGAAGAGACGAGAAAGGATGTGTGCTCACATCAAGTCAAGGCTGCTGTGAAACCCTCTCAACAACTTGAGTCGTTAAAAGATTGTTTCACTTCAAGACATTTTTAACCCACACGCAAAGAAATCTGGGATATTATGGACACACCATTTAATGTGGTTTGTGAACTGTATCATGCTTGACAAAGGACATTTTGGATTTTGTTAATCTCTTGGAATGGGATTCAGATTACTCCAGCAAACACCCTTATTGGATATTGAATGCTTTTTCAAAGAGGCCAAAGCTTTTATCTGGATACAATGGGCTTGACTTTTTCTATTTGAACTGAAGAAGGACTTACCTTTCTACAACAGCCATCATCAGATTTTTGCTTCTTTGTGACTCTGTGTATGAACTTACAGTGCCCCAAACACAAGTGAACGCTAAAATGAAAATACTGGATTTATGTGCACAGTGACTGTTGACAACATTCAACATCTGGTCTCCAGCTCATTGGACTCATTGTTATAAGAGTCTGCCACGTTTTTCAAAGGACTAATGCCAGAAACACCTGAGGATGACTGCTTTGGCTAAATGCATTTCAAAGCTCCCTAACGAACTATCGAAACCATCCTGCCAACCAACCAGCTTTCAGATTTCCATCCAAACATCTCAGCCACCTTTGATTGGACCCTTGTTGCCTAGATACAGTACATGCAGTCGTGATTGGGCCATATCCAAACCAGTAAGGATCAGGTGTCAGTGGTACCAGGGAATAAGTAGACGTTTATTCACTGTTATATTTCATGTTTAGTTCAGTCATACTCTCTGTAGTCTTTGCTGGGAGAAGCAGATTTTTTTATTTTAAAAATATTATATATTTGTGGCTACTGCAGTTTAATCAAAGGGTTCTAAATGTCTGTTTTATGACCTTTAATCTTAGCTGATGATTGCTTCTGTGAAACTGATTGAGTTGGGGAGTTGTCCCCTCAGAAACAAAAGTTCTAAAATAACATTTTAGCACTGGAATTTAAACTGCAGTATTTTCACCAGATCCCTGTTTGTGTGATAGAGACTGCAACTACAGTTTACTCTTCAAAAGCAAGTTATATAAGATAATCAATAGGTGTAGATTATGATGTAATTGTGAATGGTATGCTTATGAATACCAGTGCAGAACTAAACACAGCTCGGTGCCATTCAGTAGACTTGACTTTGAAAACAACTTTGCACAGCAGTTTCTATCATTCACTCTCCCAGTCCCTACTTGTCCTCCTTCTATTATTATTCCTCTTTTCCTCTAACCTGTCCTTGACCATTGGTCTCCACCCATAGTGTCTGCCTCTCACGTCTCCCATGTGTCTTGGGTTGTTTTTATCTTCTTGTGTTTCAGACACCAAAGGCCTTCTCAGCTCGTAAGATCTCTCTTAGCAGTGAGTACACCCTCCGGACTTACTGTCCACTTTACCAGCATTTGTGTTTGATCATTAGTACATAGTATATATATATTAATGGCATTATTAGTCTAGGCTTGTGAACTCAACATAAATAAAACTTAGCAGTAGAAAATTTGATTCATGATCATGATGATCTGTATTTCAAAAATATTTGTCCTGAATACTGTTGTGTGCATGGATTTGTGATGTCATGGATGCTTATACTGAATATGACATGTGCCTGAGGACTTTTTTTTTTTCTTTTTTTCTTGTCTTACCAGGCAGTAAATTGTCCCCAGGCACTGGAAGTGCAGAGGGTGAGCAGGAGTCTGGAGCTGCAGCAGGTCGCAAGAGGAGGTGGGGCTCCAGCACAGCTGTCACTGCCAAGAAGCCCTCCATCAGCATCACCACAGATTCACTCAAGGTATTTGCAGCAGAGTAAAAATGATATTATATTTTGGATGTTAGTAGGGCTCATACTTTCTGCCTCCATCTTCCAAGATAAATACTGCAGGTCCATTTATCTTGTGTATAATCTGTGTTCTTTGCACTCAGTCACTGATCCCAGACATTCGGCCACTTGGCCAGGAGGCGGTGGTGGACCTGCACCCGGAGGAAGCTGTCCTGTCTGGGGCTGAGGATGAGGACAGGGAGCGCTCAGACCAGGACCTTCAGATCCGACGCACTGTCACACAGGTTGGTATACAACTCTTAACTGTTTTACAGAAATAACGGGTACTTTCATCAATGTGAAATGTAAATTGCTCCTCATGAAAGTCTGAGGTTACACAGATATTATAATCAGGAATTGTTGATGGCGTTCTTCTTATTGCAGGTGGTGCACTCTGAGAGTCAGGAGAATGGACAAAAGGAGGCAAAGAGGAGTAGACAAGAGGAGTTGGAGGAGGATGATGTGCGGGCTGACGGAGAGAGGACAAGGGAGCATGAAGAGAAGTTGGACACCTCATTTTCTGGAGCCATGGAAACCCAGTCTCCATCAGATCCCAGCCATGATGTAGAAATGAACACTGGTATGAATCTGTCATTGTCTTTATCTAGCATTGAAATCATCTAATTTAATTCCTTAAATTTCACTGAAAAGTGGTTTTAACTGCAAGTCTGTAGTCATTCTCTTTTAATTACACACTAATAGGCAATACATAATCTACATACTGTACATGTTGCATTTAAATGAAGTTTTCCCCGGTGGTATAGAAAACAGGACTTGATTTCCGGATGATTAAAGAATAAATAAATCAATTATTTCTAGTCTTTCCTGAGTAAGATTTACAGAAGTTGTTTTTACATTATAAGATATGTAATATAACAAAATATATCATATCATATTTAATGTCTAGTAATGGAGATGCCATGTTGACTGTTTGTCGTCCCCCCCACCAGTGAGCCCAGGCGACACCCTCATTCGTCGCTCCATCAGCCAGCAGAAGACCGGAGTTTCCATCACAATCGATGACCCTGTTCGCACAGCCAGGCAGCCCTCACCGCCCCGTGGCAAAGTCTCCAATATTGTTCACATTAGCAACCTGGTGAGAGGACACTGCAAACTGTGCATTATTATTAACATTGAAACTAAATCAATGCAGACTGTATAATGCAGCCCAGATAGAAAAAGACAGCCAACAAGTGGTGTAACTGACAGGAATGCTGATTGTTATTGGAGCTGTTACCTCTGATTGCAGGCATATGCATATAAACTCAGACCCAGCTCTGTATACTGAAGAAACAAGCATGTTTTATGCTGTTTTAAGACAATATTTCACTACAGTGTCATGTGTTTATCTGTAGAATATGCATTTATGCATTTGAGCCGCAGCAGTTCAGCGATGCAATGTGCATCAGCATTAGATACTTTTTGTTTCATCTTCTGATTATTATCAATACATCTTGTGGACAAACAGAAATCAATCACAGGTATGTAGTTTGGGAGTGTGTCATGATCAGTGTTCTGTATTATCTTGTGTAGGTAAGGCCGTTCACTCTAGGGCAGCTTAAGGAACTGCTCAGTAGAACTGGTACCCTGGTGGAGGAGGGCTTCTGGATCGACAAAATCAAGTCTCACTGCTATGTCACTGTGAGTTATTATGAGCATGTATTTTCTTTGATATTTTTGAATTTATTGTACCAGACTGTTTTTGACCTGTGGAAGATTCTGCTGTTTCACGTGGAGCTGTCCTCTTCTCTGTGTTTAGTACTGTAGCTCAGATGAAGCAGTCGCTACACGGGCAGCTCTTCATGGAGTGAAATGGCCTCAGAGCAACCCAAAAGTCCTTAGAGTAGACTTCTGCCAGCAGGATGAGGTAAGACGGTGTTGTTATCAGTCTGTTTTCACTTACACTTGCACAGATTAGGCATGTGTAACCTGAGCATCTCTGTTTTGTAGCTGGACTTCCACAAAGGCTTGGGTGCAGCTGACAGACCTGGAGCAGAGGAGCAGGGCCCTGGCTCCGGGCGCGGTCGTGCATCGGGCCTGCCCTCCCTCCTCCAAGAGCGTGACCAGTGGGCCGAGCGTGAGCGCGAGATGGAGCGCCGGGAGAAGGCCAGAGCTGAGCGTGAGTGGGATCGCGATAAGGTCAAGGAGTTCGGAAAACCTGGAGAGGAGAAGGAAGGTGGTCCCCGGAGGTCACGCTCCAGAGAGAGACGACGCAAAGAGAGGGGGAAGAGTAAGGAGAAGAAGACTGAGAAGAAAGGTAAGAGATGCACACATGAGATGTACACTATATCACTTTAAGTAAACAATAATTCTCTTCAGTACTGATAAGGGTCAAAACAATTGGTCTTCAAATCGATGGATGGAAAATTAATCTGCAGATATTTTGATAATCCGTTACTTTTTTTGTAAATGATTCATTCAATTCGTTTGTTTAGCATTTTTGCTTGAAAAAAGAAAAACAATCATTCGTTGCACCTTCTAGATTTAGCAAGGATTAAAATGATGTGATAATAATTTGAATATGTTTGGTATGATAAATAAAAACTAAAATAATTGTTATATCCTTGATATTATACTTTTTTTTAGACAAAGCTGCAGAGGATCCTCCTGCAAAGCTTCTTGATGATCTGTTCCGCAAAACTAAAGCAGCTCCTTGCATATACTGGCTTCCACTTACAGAAGAACAGGTGAGACATGAACCCGTTTATAATCTTTGTTTGCTGCTTTGAATGCATAACTTTCAAGTACATTGCGTAGATATCTAATTTCCGTCTTACTTTGTGTCTCTTATTTTAGTTTGTTCAACGGGAAGCTGCCAGAGCAGAACGGACGAAGGAGCGTGAGAAACGGAGGAAGGAGCAAGAAGAGGAGGAGGAGAAAAAAAGGGAAGAGGAGCGCAAGGAGAGGATGAAGGCAGGAAGCGGCACAGCTGGAGAGCGAAGTGAGGGTGAGAAGGACAAGGACAGAGAAAGAGAGAGGGACAGAGACAGAGACCGAGGTAGAGACAGGGACAGGGAGAGGGAGAGGGACAACGACAAACGCAGGGATGGCTACCGTAGGCCGGGGGGGAGCGGGGCAGGCGGTAGCCGACGCTCACGTAGCCGCAGTGACCCGCGAGAAAGGCGGCGTTAATGGCCAATCACCTGATGGAACTGTCCTAGAGATCACCCTCTTCCATTTGCCTTTCACTACATGTACTTTGTTACAACTAAGACCCAACAGAGGACCAACTGATGTCGTCATCATCTCTCAAATTGTCACCTTTTTTAAAGCACATCTACACCTACACACAGTCATGCTTAAAGGGGACCATGATTTTTTGCAGTGTTGTTTCCCAGAGTGCTGTACGTCTCGCTCCTGTCAAGGTTTGATATATTTTCTTTATATGTTTGCCTCTCTTTTTTTCTTTGGGTTTTTGTCTTGACGGCATAGCAGTATGGCACGCTGGGTAATTTTAACGTTCAACGTTCCCCATGTGCCCCAAGTGTAGGTGCCAATTATGATTTGCTATCAATCGTCGTCACTTCTGTGTTTCAACAGCTCTGCTGTTTGGATGAGGAATCCTTTTGTTGCTGCATGTAGTCCAAGGCTCTCCTTGCCAGGCCTGCCTAAAGAGAAAAGTCGACCTTGTGTGCAGAGGCTCGCATAAATCTAAAAATATTGGAATACGTGTATTTGGCATTTTGTACAGACATATAAAATAACTACAAATTTAAATGGACAATTAAATGAGGCAGCTCTGGGGTATTTTTGGACAGGTGTGTAAAAACTATTAAGGCAATGCAGTGTTCTCTCCCTTAATTTAGTTAAGAGATGAGATGATTCTCTTGGGAGGAGGGAATCTATGTCACACCAGAAACAAGTTATGATTATGTCCTCATCATTGATTCTCTTCCTCCTCCCTCCTCTTCCTCAAGTTCTCTTACCCTGTAGCGTCAATACAGGCACAAGAGGCGAGGTTGCATTATGACTTTTCTCACCAATGGTTTTAATATTGTTTTTTAATCATTATTTTATCATTTTAGTACCAAGCTTTGTTTTTCGTTTTTTTTTATTTCTTCTTTGAGTACGCCTATCAGTGGTGAATGTACAAATAATAAAAATTGAAATTTGAATTATTGTGACTTTTCTTTTCTGCTCCCTTTTCAAATAGGGTTTGTAATATAATCTTTTCATTGCTCCTGGGAATGATGGCTCAAAATGGTAACGCCTTACTAGTTACTGAGAACAGTTTGGGTTCAAACTAAAGTAAGTTCAGTCTTCAGAGTAAAATGAGCGGTTACACTTGGAGTCCACAAGGTGTCAGCCACACCACAGTACAACCTAGGTCAGTCATAGCGTTGACACAAGGAGAATGACTTGAGGGCAGTCAAGTTACAGCTAAAAAGGCAAAGGAAGAGAATGCAACCGTAAGAAAGCGCTGATCTGCAATTAACTTCTACTCTGTTTATATTGGAAAATCCCCTTTTCCAACAATGCAATGTCAAGGTGATGTCCAATGACACCTTTCATTTAACATCAATCCTAACCATGTGGTTGTCCCCCAGGTTGGGAGTGTTAACCCTCTGTACCATCTATCTCAGTGTTACCCGCCCGTCCCTTCTCTCGTTCTGCTGTAAATCATGTATTTGCCCTCATCTGTTCCCTTGTTCCATCTCTCCGGTCTTGACGTTCATCCTGCAGAGCTCAGCAGTGCTCCTATGTAATTACAGCCCTATGGTCGCTGAGCATAACATTTTTCTGCCCTGATGCAACTCCGTGTGTCTGGACTCTGTGAGGACCAGTGAATCCTTCACCCTGGCATCTCCCTGGCAGCTCCAAGAACAGATTTCTAACTGAAGCAGCCTTGTTGGAATGAGTGCTGGGGATTTTTGTCTTTCATCTCTAATGACGCCTTTATCTTATCATGCAGAGGATACTGTTGCATGTGTTAGGTTGTGTATTGGGTTGTGCCAGGCAGCTGGTGGTTTTGAGGATAAGCTGAAGATTAGGACAAAGTGAATATGTGCTGGCCAAATGGAGAGTTAGAAGAGATGGTTTCTTTTCAGTTTCTAGATAGATTGTGTTAGAGTAGAAAGCAGGATGGGATAGAGGGAAGGTAAGTTAATGATATTCTCAGTAAGTATACAATATTGAGACAATTTCTGCAAAGAAAATGCTACTCTAGCACGACGGTTCTTTTTTTCTGTGCATAAAGAAACGACAACATAAAGGCCTATGGGTGGCCCCAAAAGAGGAACTCATGACATGTATGAACTGGATTTAAGGTTATCCCCTGGGGAACATGAATGGACCTGGAAAATTATAGCAACCCAGCCATCAAGTGCTGATACATATAAACACTAAAGATTTTACTCAAACCTGTATTGATAAGATTGTTAAGCATGTGCGCTGGGGATAGCACTGTCCTGAGCGGTACATCTGTTCGTTCTGTGTGATTGCAATATCTCAGGGACGCCATCTTCTATACGTATATCTCCTTCTGGTGACACACAAGTGACATCAGTTGCAAATATCAAACACACTTATGACAGCATTCACGAGAACGTGCTGGATCTGAAGACTTGACACTCGAATATTTACATAGCAAACTGTATGGATTTATCTGCTGACTTTTGGAACCAACTGACCAAAACAGCAGTCATAATGTGTGACACCACCTTAACATAAAGTGAGCAAATCTAAGACGGTCACGTCAAATCAGGATCAACTGAGCTGTCTTTACATGGAGAACTGTAAATTGAGACACAAGTTGGTTGGTTACACAGGACAATCTGGGAAGTCGTCCCTGGAAACTGTTTGGAAAAGGGCAGTCGCTTTCAAACGGCGACTGGATGAACCATCTGTCAATCAGCATCTATCGCAGGCCAACTTTAACCAATCAGATCAACAATAGGAGGGCGCTTCCACTGGTGCATGTGGGTCAATCAAACTTTCAGATCAGGAGAAGAGCGAAAACAAAACAGAAAAACACAAACAAAATGCATGATTTCAAACAGTCGCTTCTCTTGCTGTCATTAGACCTAAACCACGCCTGGAGCTGCCAGTAATTCCTCATGGGACGATGATTGGTTGAGCCACTGTGGTTTCGGCCACAAGCCAATAGTAGAAGCCTGGCAAGATGTATTGTGAGATCACCAATAATGTGATCTCCCCAGAGGTCTCACCAGAGAGAACTCCCTTTTCTGTCCCAACTCCAGGCACTGCTAAGAAGAATCTTTGTATTATGAATACTGAAGTCCTAAAAACGCAGCGTACAAAACTGACAACTGCAGCTCTATTCCAGGATGAGCAGAGTTCAGTCAGTCCAGCTCTCTGGAATGCCACATTTGGGATAAATCATTCTCGGCAAATCAGAAATGAAACAGCTGGACAGCCCCGTGTTCACAGATGTAGAGATGACTCAGGACAATGTTTTCTACTGGGTTTTTTTTACAGTCTTTTACAGAACCAATCGCGACAGCTGCAGGACCACAAAAAGACCACCTGTGTCTGTCGTAGGGCTCGGGTCAGTGGCAGAGACCTCCATGACCAGCCAGTCAGCTGAGCAAGGCCACTCCTATGCTGATGAGTGGGCAGTAAAAACAATATGTTTTCGCTCTGTCAGCAGCGTCCCCCCCCCCAACAACCTCCCAGCCCTCCCTTCTTCAGTGTAACCACATAGGTCTTTGTGTCCAGCTCTGTTAGGAACTCAGCTTAGAGGCCCACTAAGCTCCACTTTCAAAGGCAACCTCTGATGTGGCCTTTCAGATCTCTGCATGTCTCACTGACTTTCCTCTTACTAGAGTTTTTCTTTCCCGCTTGGTGTCCTATTTACCCATGGTTAGCCTCAGCGTGGCTCTCCCTCACACATCCATACTTGCTCTCGTACGCTTCCTTTCAATCTGGCACATATCAAGAAGACATATGTGAGAAGAGTTTGGAGACATGATAAACAACAGCAATATCTTGACAGCCTTGCCACTCCTTGAAGTTCAAGCTTCCCTTGATATGCACACACCCTTCCCCCCCTCCTCCTCTTTCAGTCCTCCCCTCCCCTCTCCTCCCCCCCTTCCTCTTCTTTGTGATGACATGTATGTGCTTATGGAAACCAGATGTGGCCTGCTGCGATGGAAGCGGCGGCGAGAGAGGGAGAAATACCAAGCAGGAGGTTGTATGATACTTCATTAACAGACTGCAGGAGATGTGGGGAGGGTGAGGAGGGGAGAATAATTTGGGGGGGGGGGGGGCTCAAGAGTTCAGACCGTGACTGTACATATATTTAGACATCAGATGAAATGTGCCCGCCATCCTGAGCAGGCCCGGAGTGAAGCAGGGGGGTTTCCTTGCGGTAATGGCTGGGTCAGGACAAGGGTAGTTGGGCTTGGAGAGCCTGAATCAGCATCTCCTGCGATTGAGGTGTATTTTTTTTGCATGGGCTTGGGAAACCACGCCATGTGAGACAGGGGTTTGGAGAAGAAAAAAAAAGCCCCCTAAAGAAGCTGAAATGTTAATCTTTCAACTTCCCTGCACCTGTATTCTTTTCACCCACACAATGCCTCCCCCGGCCGCTCAAAAGAGACTGCTCCCACCGCACCACACCCAATTCAAAGTGCAGACATTGTGCTAAGTGTAACACTAAAAAAAAAAAGCAGGCACGTACGGCGGCTTTAAACTGATAGCTTTCA
>CAEMYA010000024.1:2967649-3008773 GCA_903131615.1 Diplodus sargus
CTTGTGAAAAATATCAATGCCATGGGAGGGTCAAGACAGGATCAACAAAGTCAGTGTCTTACGTTGTCATTCTGTGAAATTAATACAAAATTACAAAAGAAAAAAATCATGGGAGTTCATATAAAAGTTGATAGCCATAAAAAAATAAAAAAATCTAATTCTGACCAAGGTGGTTGACAGACCTTTGGATGCAAACTGCCACCCCCAGAGCCAGAAGTGCAGAATCATCTTGTAAATTTTTACTTTTTTAATCTGTCTCCCACAACTTTCTCAAATTTATGAGAGTGCCTTGCTATGTTGCAGAATTTCCCCCTTTAAGAAGTGACGAGCCAGCAGACTGCCGTGTCTGTAAATATAAACTGTGGCCTGATGGCGGCACTCCACACAGACCAGAGGGTCCCCGAAAAAGGAAATGATATCTGTAGATGAGCACAAAGCAAGTTTCAAGTGAGGCCGTCCCATTTGTTCACAATTAAACAAAAGGCGCCCGCATCACCTCTGCGCTTTGGAGGTGGAACACTGAATTATGGTTAAAGCTCTTTACGTCCTGTCTGTGCGTGTGTGCGTAAGAGACAAAGACTCCAAAGAGAGACCTTGTGTTCGTGTTGGCCATATTAGCGCTGGGTGCAGGATGTGGCACAGCTTTAACTGATGCAAATGAGAACCATGTGTAGCCTATATAGCCGCTCACCAGTTCCCTTAAGAAATGCCCCTTTCCGTCATCCCACATCCTTGTTACCAGGCAGAACGCGACACTAACCGTTCCCTGTTAATCATCCATTCTCCTTTAATGGGAAAGTTACCCAGCCTGCACTCTGAGGTTGGTCCTGCAATTACAGTATGATGTTCCTCTGGGCTATTATGAGGCACAATAGCCAAGAGCAGGACTTCCCCTGTTTGGAAGTTTCCATTCATCCGCCTGCAGGCTGCACACAGGCCAGCTGAAACACAGGAAGTGTCCAGAGAGAGGAAGACAGACACATAAAAGGAGCTTGTTAATGAGTTTGATGTGGACGGAGAGATGAGATAAGGAGATCAGTGGATGTGATGCGAGGCACTTGGCACTGAGGGGGAGCAGCTTTTTTTTTTTTGCAGAAAGTGGACAGTGGGGCTGGAATCAGGGCGAGAAATGACCTTTTCAGTTATCTGGGTGAAACGTGAGAGCCAGAGGAGTGGAGCTGGCTGGAGGAGGCCGGGGAACTGTGGTGTGGTCTTTTGTTGGGCTTTGTCAAAAAGAAGTGAGTCATTTCGCAGACAGCGAAGAAAAGCGCTCCAGTTACACAGAGAGGAGAAAAGAGAGGACTGTGGGGAAGAATTGTGCTGAGGCGATTCTTTTCCTCGCTCTGCAGAATCAGCTGGGGAAGACAGAAAACATCAAGTAGCGACCCGCGGCGAAAAGTCTCACTTGTGTGCGGGTCAGAGGGACGGTTTGAGTAAGGAGAAGCTTCGTGCACAAGAATAGAAATACAGTAAAAGTTGCTGAGGAAGAAGACTCCAACAACACACGACCTTTTTTCCTGACATATCGTTTGTTGTGACCGTGATGTCAACCACAAAAAACCCAATTAAACAGATCCAAACCGACTCCCATCCCCCACCCCCACACTGCCATGTCCCGCTGTGTGTCTGGCCTACATGATGCAGTCGGAATTCCAGATGTTGCTCATGGAATTCTGCTCCATCTCTGGCCTCCAAATGTGACTTAACCCTACTCACTCCTCCTCCTCCTCCCCCCCCAGAAAGCCTCGTGACTCCTCTCCCCAGTCCAAGCTCTTCAAAACACTGCAGCACAGTGGAGACGAATGGGCGCCCTAAATCTTTTCGGCACAATAGGAAAATACCTCATCATTGTAATTGCATAAAGCCCTGGTGCTGTAATCATAACATATCATAGAGTCCCGACCCCCCACCCACGCTCTTTCTCTCACAATCAGTCGGATTTACAGCGAGTCCGACGGTCGTATGGCAGCTGTTCATTAGCACGATCATTAAGAAAGTGGGGCGACGCCTAAGTTTGCTGTTTGAGCTTTTATTGGCACATCTTGGATGGGAGTGCGCACACAGACGCAGCGCATAGCACACAAATAAAGGCATTTATGGCCGTGCAAAACATGCATGAGAGCATGTTTGCGTTGCTGTTCTTGTGAGGACCTGCGTGGACTCACTAAACCTCTGCACAGCTTATCAAAACCCTAAATCCGAAACCCCAAGTCTCAAAGAAAAGACCATGTACTCGACTTTGCATTTCTTTCCTCATATTTCTCCTTTTATGATGGATTTTTGGTCCTCCGGAGCCTGAAAACACACACACACACACACACACACACACACACACACACACTCTCTCTCTCTCTCTCTCTGTCTTTCTCTAACTATACAGCTGAGATAAGTTTTCCTGCTGTGCAGCAATGGCTTCACACAATCGTCTTCATTCCTGTTTCTACTTAAGCTTTGGATCCAGTCCGTGTTTTCCGACCCAGTTTCTGGACTGCCAGTTTCCGAGCCCCAGTAACGCAGAGTGGTGCAGTCGGGGAGCAAGAAACCTGGAGGTCCAGGAAAGACAAGACGGAGGAGCAGTGTGATCGATAGGAGAGGTAAAGGGTCCAGGTTAGAGCTGGATTATATGACAGCAGCTGGACCTAAATTGGAATATTACTGCAATAAAAACAGGTGAGCGGGTCCAGTTAAGCTAAAAAAAAAAAACTTTAAAAAAACAGCTCACACAAAGGAGGCAGAAGGGTTAAGTGAGTGACTTACTAAGTGAAAATCAAAGCACAGAAAGCTTTTTGAAATTACTTTATTTAGTGAGAAAAGCTTTAAAATATAAGTGAGAACACACACACAGAGAATCTCATTGAGAAAGCTAGATCATTATCATTACTATCATTATCACTAGTATCATTATCATTGTTGTTAAACCGCTTGTAACCCCTGACTAGTAATGTAGCACCATGATTTGTAAACAAGTACAATGACAAAAACGAGTCATTTTCAGATCTTTCAATTTATTTTCATTTGAGATGGATTCAAAGTAGAAAAAAAAAAAAAAACAATCAAGTTTCAAGAATACATAACCCCCTTTCCCCATTCACTGTCCCCACATATATAAAATTAAGGCCACTTTCAAAACTGTATGTCACTGTCCAGCAGGACTTTTTAATGACAATGTACAAAAACATTCTTTACACAGACAACAAAAATAATAGTAATGGTCATAATAATAATGATAACATCATTATAATAATAATCAGCACTAAAGACACTGATATAAAAAAGGAAAAGACACAGTCGCATTTATTGCTTAACTCTGATACGAGTGTTTCTCATGCTTCATAAGGACTTGAGCTAATGTTTTGTTTCCCTTTTATGGTCCATACTGGCTCTGACATGTTGCTTTACTGGAAGATTAAGAAACACAATGACTACGCCACTGTGGTTTCCAGATGTTTGTGTTAATGTGAGTGTGCAAGTTTACAAGGGGGAAGAACAAGCGATCAAACGCGCTTCTTTTGCTCTTTTTGGAGGAACATGCGAGAATGGGCATCGTGGAGATGCAGGTTCGAAGCTGAAATTCACAAGGACACAAACACTGACCACTGACACAAAACCTAAAAATAAGACACAGAAAAAGGCTAAAACAAACAGCAATGAGCTGGCGTCAGTAACCGCGAGGCAGGCCGAGATGCGAGGGAGAGAAGAAGAGAAAAAAAAAACACGGAAGGATGGAATAGTTGAAGATAGAGCAGAAGGAATCAGGCAGTGGTAAGACTATTTTGGAACGCAAGTCGGGTGCGCTTCCTTCTGCTCTTTCCCCAGTTTATCTCGTTCTCTCCTGCTCTTATCGTCTGTGTCTGTCTCTTCCTTCCACTTCTCTTCTCTTTCTCTCCCTATCTTTCCCTGGCCCCTCGCTCCCCTCCTCCTCCTCCGTCTACAC
This sequence comes from Diplodus sargus, assembly GCA_903131615.1. Lineage (NCBI taxonomy): Eukaryota > Metazoa > Chordata > Actinopteri > Spariformes > Sparidae > Diplodus > Diplodus sargus. Next base: position 2,971,584 of record CAEMYA010000024.1, read on the forward strand.
CTTGTCCAGTAGAGATCGTTGGCAGTAGAGGAGTCGGCGTGGGGTACCGTACCGACGGAAAAACACCAAGGCTGCCAGCGTCGCGATCACACACACTAACAGGAACAGTGGCACAACCACTGCTGCTGCTCCGCTGCCGCCACCAACCCCTTCCTCCTCATCCACCTTAATAATGATCACCTCCGTGTCCTCATCCTTCTCCCTCTCCCTTTCCCTCTCCCTCTCCCTTTCTCTCTCCCTTTCCCTCTCCCTCTCCCTCTCCCTTTCCCTCTCTCTATCTCTAGTTTTGTCTTTATCCTCCCGCTCCTTGTCCTTCTCCCGCTCCTTGTCCTTGTCGTGTCCACCTCCGCCTCTTCCTCCGTCCGTCTTGGGGTCTTCGTTGGGGCAGCCCATCCAGTCACGAAGGGCTGATTTGGGGTATCCCGGCTCCACGCGCATCATCTGGTTGTTGAACTTCCAATACTTGTTGGCTTTGTAGAAGTAGGTGTATGCTAAGGGGTGGGAAACAAAAATGTGAGAAACAAACCTTTTCACATGAGGAAATATTCAAAGAAGCACTCTACACACACACACACACACACAACCCCTTACCTTGGTCTTTGCTCATGAAGGCTGCCTTGATGTTGTCAGGCACTCCCTGCCACACACTAACTGCTTTGGGATAGCCATCATCAACAGATTGCGATTCTTCATTGAAACGGTAATACCTAAACAGAGCATAAGAGACAGGTAAAGAAAAAAGCCGGAAAGGAAAAGAGAGAAGCAGCTAGTGAGTTCATGTTCGCATACAGACCCCTGAAAAACTTGCTCCCTGACTTGACTTGGGTTTTTTTCCGAAAGATATGCTACTTGAATTGGATTTGTCTAAGACTTGACTCAGATTTGCCATGAAAAGGACTTGAGACTTGACTTGGACTTGTCTTGAATGATTTGAGACTTGACTTGAGACTTGTTTTGATATACTTGATACTTGATTTAAACTTAAAAGACGGGTCTTAAGACCTCGGACAGACTGGACTTGGACTTGTCACGAATGACCTGAGACTTTTCTTTGGTACTTGATTTAAGACTTGTGAGACTTGAGTTGGACCTTGACTACATTATTGGCTTGACTTAGACTTACTCTAAAGAACTTGTTGTGACAAACTTTATGTAGACTTTATGTAAAAGACTAAATACTTTCCCTGAGACTTGACTCAGACTTGTCATAAATGATTTATCTTGACACACTTGAGACTTGAGACTTGATTTAGACTTGCTCAAGGAGACTTCAGAGAAGATTTGAGGCTTGTTCTGACAAACTTGACTTGGACTCATCCCAAGTGACTTGAGACCTGATTTTTCTTTGGTCTAAAGTATTTAAGACTTGACTCCAGACTTGACTTTGACTTGCTGACTTGTGACTTTCTCACTTGGTGTAGACTTGTCCTAAAAGACTAAATACCTGACTTGAGACTTGACTTGGATTTGATCCCCCAAAGTTGCTGTAATTCACTGTGTGTGTATCTACAAGACAAAACCTCGAGACAGACCACAAAATTGGTGTCGAAATATTGCACATGGATTGGTGTTGACTCTTCCAACAATCTGACTCTCTCTGAATAGACTAAGACGAGGAGTAAAGGTGCTGTCTGGTCGTAGGACATGTTGTTTTCTTTGAAATAAAAGCCTCCTCTTGCCTTGGACTTTGTTTATGTAGGTGGTTGTTTGCACTATAATCACTGACTGCCATACTTTACCAAACTTTTCACAACAATGACTACGGTTCCTCAAGGTCTGTTTAAATGTTGAAATGAGACTCAGGTTTGTAATTCGGGATAAGTGGCAGACTCCAAGCACTGGGACCTTATATGGTCAACATTCAAACATGTGTTTGGTGGGGGTGGTGCAATTGGATTTTTCTTCAGTATTAGTAGTTTATAAAGTTCAGCACACACACACACACAAATAAGATGACTAACTTGTTTGCTCTGAAGTAGAATGTCTGTCCAGTGGGGGTGTAGAAGAGAGCTGCATCTATTCGATCTTTGGGAAGCCCAGTACCCATTTCCTTTAGATTTTTAGGGTAACCTGGATCCAGAATTGATTCTGTGAACACCCAATACCTGTCCCCTAGAGAGAGAGTGAGACAGAGTTTGGACAGAGATTCAGAAACAGGAGACGAACATTGGTGAGATTAATGCACAATGTAGTCTGTTGGAGGATGTCTGCTTTTTAAAAGGGGAAATGTTGTGAGTGTTTTGTCAGCGTACTAAAAACCAGACTTACCTTTAAAGAAAGCAAATTTCCCATCCTCCCTTTCAAAAGCAGCATTGACATGAGTGGGCAGTCCCCTCCAAAAGTGACCAATCGGCATGGGATATCCATCCAGAACATGGTTGTTACGTACCCTCCAGAACCATTTATCCTGAAAAGAGACGAGATTTATTAACAGCCTGCAAGGCAAACTGTCATATCAACAGTCCAACAAGGGCATCGTGGTTTACCTTGAACACAAACATTTCTCCTCTGAGGATGCCGATGGTGTCGAAGTGCCCATCACAGATGTTGGGACCAAAGCGAGGCATGTCTGGGGCATATGTGGGATCGGGGCCATGGTTCGGCGTACGGGGTGTTACAGGAGGGGGCTGAGGGCCTGATCCAGATCCTGTGTGAACAAGGACATATGAAAATGATTTTCAGAGACCCAACCACATCATATAATACTGGTCTTCGAAGATCAAATGAAACGTAATGATCCCCCATGTAGATTATAGGTCATGAAGAAGCAGACAACGGAGAGAAAACAAACCACCAACGATCACACATACAGAATGAGAAAGGGTCTGGAGCAAAAATATCACAAGTTTTGGACAAAAAAATTGATTTATACATCATGGGAGAAATTTTACTTCTATCTTTCAAGTCTACAGTTTTCTCTCGGTGTTTCAGTGAAGTTCTTTATGCTTCAAACACTGGAGAGTGAAAATTGCAACCAGCATATAAAGACAGAGCTCTGTTTTGGATGATGGTGTGGTTGCTGAACTGTGGAAAACGCACCATAAAGTTGCTGTATGCCTCTGCGATCGTCATCGGGGAGTCGGAAGGTCTCAGTGTCCATCCACTGGTAAAAGGGAGCCATGATGGCGGATGGATCGTTGGAGTGCTCCAGACCGAGGGCATGGCCCAGTTCATGCACCGCAACCAGGAAAACATCATTACCTGGAATGGCGTCAACACAAAAACAGCATTTAATATGACTTATTTTTCTAATAATGAAAGTAATTTGGCATAGTGAACTGAATTTGATCTCATTGCTGATGCTGACAATACAGTAAGCACTGAAAGAGAAGAGCAAATGTTGCTATTTCCTCATTGTTAAGTGACTCAAACACACGCATATCACATCAGTAAATCAACAACAAAGTCATCTGCAGGTCTGGTGATTATGTGTCAGACGCAAACAGCTGATGTTGCAAAACTGCGTGTCTGCCGAACCAAAAATAAACACTTCTCTATTTCTGCGGCATTACCAAAGCAAGGGCATGTTCTCCCTCAAAGGCACCGACACAAGACTGGACCTGTTCGTGCTCGTGTTTTGCTCACAACAGCAGAATAAAGAGTAAGGACTCCCCAGCATAAAAGTTAACTCCCAATATTTGTGTCATCACATTTTCACCTCAAGAAAAAAATCCCCTTGTTTCAACACAGATTCATTAGAGCCTCACCTAACAGATCCTTGTTTCCAATAGTCCACGGCTCAGATGCATCAAAGTGGGTGTCCCCTCCGATGCCATTCCCAGGGAAATAGGCATGTGCCAGGAAACCTCCCTCCCCATCAAACGGGCTGCTGTCACCATGGAAACCCTCGGCGAAGAATAGCATAATGTCTGCAAACTCCTCCACCTTGTCCCGTATGTAACTGTAGGGGATTTCCCGGAAACGGAGTGGGGTGACGCCCTCCCACACCTTGAAGGCCTTCCTGATGGCCTCGTGGGTCTCGTACTCACCGACCTTAGGGGTGTAGTTCTGTATCCTGAAGAGTGTGTAATTGTGTGTGGGAGTGAGAGGGGGGAGGGGTGGGAGAGTTGAGACAGAGTTTGGAGTTATTCCCTCTTCATGGGAAAACCATTCCAGTCATCAAATAGTCACCTCACTTGTTTTTGGTTCATTGGGTACAAAGGTGAAACTAAGCAGAAAATTCCAAAAAGTCATAGGTACTGCCCCATCATGTCTCGCTGCAGTTGCAGCACATTCACTTTGACGGTTGCTGACTTACGAGAAAGTGATTTCGTTCTTGTTCCACTTCAGGCCCTGGATGGCGTATCGCTTCCTCCTGAGGTTGGTCTTCAGCTCGGCACCAAACTTATCTGGCACGCCGCAGCGCGGTCGCTGCATGGCCCTGGAAAAGACGAGACATAATCCACTCAAAACAAGGTCAGAAATAGTACTTGTGATTTGTGTTTTGAAGGCTGCACTTTTACAACACGTAAAATAAAGCTGTTTGATTGCGCTCACTCGATAGTGTTGGTGTCAAAGGTGCCGGTGACAGTGAGGCCGTAGAACCTCTGCATGGCGGCAATGGCTGAGGGGACAGACTGCGGAGATCGAAGGGAATGGGTCCTCATGTCCCCTGGAGGCAGGTAACCGTACTGCTGCAGCCATGACTTTAAAGCAAAACAAGAAGGAGACAACAGTGTGACTCATGAGTAACATTGCAACACGCAACCAAGGAAAGTCCAGTCACAGTAGAAAAAAAGAAAGAAAAAAAGGTTACGTTTGAAGCATTCACAGAAACACGTGATGCCTCAGCTGAGATTGTTGTTAGTCAAAGTCAGGACCAGCATTAAGAAACTATTTGGTATGATACTGATTATGACTTACAGGGACGGCAAGCTCAGGATGTTTTTGGGCGACTGCAGCAAAAACACATTCCTCCCTGACAGCGAAAACAAGTTCTTGAATAACGCTGCGCTGTGTTTTGATATCTGGGTATTTGGACAGTCGGAGCAAAATTATTTCAAGCTACTGGCACGTCTCCATTTAATGACTAAACACAAAAGCTATTCAACCATCATTCAGCTCTCCGCTGAAGACTGTAGTGGATGGAAACTAAGGTCGACATAAAAGAATAATGCCAAGCTCAAGCCCCACGAAAAAAAAGGCTTCAAACAAAGTCGGGTCAGGTTACAACATAAACACGGCCGGACAGAAACTGAAAAAGGAAATCCCCCAAAAAGAGTTAAAGATTAACCTCAGTTTCTACACAGAAGTCATCCTGTAGCGACTTGTTTGTGTTTCGGTGCAGACTGTGACAGTTATAACTGAACTCATCTGTCAGATTTATACATGAAGAAAGACTGAATTTGAAGCTCCTCAAGCATGTCTTATGATGGTCACTGAGTTCTTCATGCCTCCAGTTCCCTTGGTCTCGGCTTAGCCTGACCTTACTTTCCCCTGGAAACCCATTTCTCTGCGGTGCTGGTTTGACATCTGGACCCGTGCCAGCGGCTTCGCTCCGCACCTCTCCCACACAGCTTCTCCTAAACTCTTTCCCTCTCAAACTAGAGCTGAAAAATAACACTGAAGCTATTGTGAGCACAGTGAAAACCGAGACCACTTTGATATTCTGCTGCGCGCAGTCACTTTGTGTGCTTGTAATGCACTTTTAGGATGTGTTTTATTGTTTGGATATAGTATGGGCTTGGCTGATAAAGGCTGCCTGTCAAAAATGACCTTTTGGGGGGGCACGCTGGTGCTTGATGGATAGGTTTACTCGTTGTTTGTGCAGAGAAGGGGGACTGAGGGAGAGAAGATTGAAATATAGGGAGTGTCCCAGGGTGAGACTCAGGCCTTGGGCAACCTCAGCCGATGTCTCCAGTCGAGCAGCAGCGTCAGTCAGTAATTTAACTGGGAATTTCTTCAACCTCGCATCCAAACCTCAAAGTCAAACTCTTCCCCCCACGTCCATGTCTCTGTCTTCGCCTCGTCACTCCACCCCTTCTCTCCTCCTCTCCCTCATCCCTCTCTTATGGAAAACCCAGAGACTTGAGGGTAAATACTTATGAACAACCACACCCAGATCCACTCAATTATTGCCCATCTGCCGCTAAAGGTTGCTAAATACAATGAAGGCAAAACACGTTTAACTGTTTCAACATTTTTTCCACTAATAACTTACAGTACAAAGCAAAAGTCTGAAAGCAGTGCTGACATGGATTACCTGAATATGTGCTTAGGTCTGCGGGTTTATATTTATGCATGACTATACTTGAGTTTGGGCAGGAGTGAATGGCAGAAGGGCATTTTGGAGGCCCTTGAAGGTGTAATCTCTCTCTCTATGTCTGTCCAACAGAGACATGGAGGTCTCAGTGTTTAGACTTCATCCCTGAATGAGCCCTTTCTGGTTCTGACTCACCCGCGGAGCTCCACTGGTCACATAAAGACTCACTGTTTGCCACTGTTGCAGCACGTCCGCACGAGCGGGAAAGTCGAACCCAAACTTTAGCATCTCAGAACTAGATGTGTTTCACCGTGGTTGTAAGACATATGGTGTTTTAGGGGTGACCTGACCGTGCTTGCAACCTTATTCTTCTCTCACGCACATCAACTGTTTTCCTTTCTACAAAATCCGAACTTTGCCCCCAGCTCAGTCAAAAGACTGCTGTTGAGTGACACTGGACATTTGTTTCAACGTTAAGGCTCCCACACCTCTCTCATGGGTCCCTCAGGTGACTCGACAAAGTCTTATTCACCGTCACACTTGGCTATTTTTGACCACACTAATGTGTAGTAGCAGGAAAAGGAAATGGTCACTATTTACAGTGGCACAGGAGATGACAGCCCAAGCTAATACAGTCCTCTGATGTAGAGCGGCGATTACCTTTTCGGTCAGTCGTACAGCCACAGCCCACACCGATGAACTTAAATACCCTTTCACTGACACCCCATAATTTCATTTATTCATCCATTACTTATAACCTTATTACAACTGTTATTTCATTATATTCGCTAATTATATTTCAACTGTCTGACCACCAGCTGAAGCCATTTGAAATCCTCTACATACTTACCCTGGCCCTTTGAAGACTGCTGTTCACGTGTTAGAGTTGACGCAACATAAGAATATATATGTTTTTATTCAAATAATCATTTCTTTCCACTCAATTAGTTGAGCTACTGTCTGTCAAAGTAACCCCTTGCAACTGCTGTTGTTGTTGAAGCCACTCTGGGTCCCTTTGATTTTTAAGAATGCTTGGACATAAAGAAGCGCAGCGCAGAAGAGGCCTAATCCAGGATGGTGAGGTAAAGGGCACAGCTCACTCATATGCAGTGATGTGAGTTTATTGTTTCATGGAAGATCTACAAAGAATCAAACAACGGTTGCTATGGATGTCCTCCTTTTGCATAGGATGAGAGAGCGAGGGGGAGGGATTGCGTTTCAGAAAAGAAAGAGAGTCAGTTGTTCCGTTCGGTGAGGGCCAATGGAAAGAAACTCTGGTCAACAGCGATGGGAGTCCAACTGAAGCATGCTGGGTATACAGCACACACACACACAGCTCCTCATTACACATCCACTCACCCTGCCCAGAGTGCTGCAGTATTATGTCAGCTGTCATAAACGTATGAATTTATTGCTCCCACTTCACTTGCAACAGCTCGTTACTGGCTGTTAGCGTGTGAGTGTGTGTGAGTGCGTGTGTGTGTTTGTTTGTGAGGGAGTTTGCGTGTAGGTGTATTCAGCGCAGCACGTTTAAATCAAACTAGTTACATTCTTTCTTGCTTTATGAACATTTGCCCGAGGCTAACGCCGTTCCTCTAGGAAAACATTTACGACCTTGCTGACCCCTCTGGCCAGGAGCTTCTCAACACACTTGTAGAAAGGTTTAAAAAGGTTTATAAAAAAGATATGTGTGTGTGTGATCCCTCAGCTGTTGTCTATTAAAACAAATCTCCTCCAGCCAACAATAAGACAAAAAAGTGGGGAATCATAAGCCTCTACCAATGTAAAGTGAGCAACAAGTCAATCCCAACTAAATTTCAATGACAGGGAAAAAGGAAAAAAGCTTCCCTGAAATTCGGCTCACTGCTTACTTCCTGTGTGAACAGGAAATGAGGTCACGACTAAGAGCATTACCTTATTTCCTGTAACACCTCCTATCTTTCCGCAGGGAAGCTGCCCTCAGGCCACCCACTGGTGACCTTTAGGATGTGACTTAGTTCCTTCCTTTTATTCTTCCTCTAAATGACCACTGAGACATCAAGATGGGACTAGTGTAAAGTCAACCAGGTTGACTGCTCCTGCATCCGTGCTCATTCCCGTTGAGCAGATGTAAAGAGACAGACTGTACATTCATACAGGATGTGTGCGCGACAGCTATGATTTACATCCTGTCATTTCCAGCTGGTTAATTGCTACATTTTCCAACTGTCCTTTTCCCAGATTGCATCACTCGCATCACCACAATGCCTTCCTTTCTTGTCGGCAACAGCCTCCTCACTGTCCTCCCCCCTCTGCCTTTATCATGTCATCTCATGTCCATTTATCTGCCTTTGTAGTGAATGACCTCAGCTTGTAGCAATTTCTGTGTGCGTGCGCCTAGGAAAAGATCCGTGCACATATGGGAGAAGATGTGTGCGGGCGTGTCACACGCAGGTGGCTGCTGACACACCGAGGTGTTTTTAGCCACGAAACAAAAGCCCACTGCCCGCTTCCTGTCTCTGCCACAGACCACAGGACATGACTTGTGCATCTACATCCTTACAACCCCGACTGTTTATCTCAGCAACACGCACCCACTGACCAGCAGACAACCACTCACTTAATTAAACATATTGCTAATTAAAACACAAACATCCTCCTCCACAGCGGAACTGTGCACTGATATTGGTGACTTGTGGGTTTGTGGAGGCATGTGGAGACATGTGAAATCACAAATATCCCCTGTTGCATTGACGTTAAACGAGGGACACAGGAAGCAAGCGGTTTTACAAAAACGTCATAAAAACAGAATGCGTGAATCACTCAGTGAATATAAATGTATTGAACCAACGCACTTTCCAGGGCAATTTAGGTCACACCTGTCTGTACATTTTGGTGACAATTTCCACAGAAACTTAATTATATTTCTACTTTAAGGCCAACCAGTGGGTGTTTTGGGTTTTTCGTTTTTTTTTTTTTTTTACCATAAAAGTCATTATCTTGTAGCTTGGAAGTTCCAGTTTCTCTCATGCAAGCTTGCTCATTTTTCAAAGTTGATGTTGCTGTTTTTTTTTAAGGCGCTGATATAAAAAGATCCACTCAAAACAGAAATTCCAAAGCAACAAACATATTGAAACTCATCTACGAGTTCGAATTTCTAGATTCAGGTCATGACTTGATAACAATTACACTCATGCTGTCTGGCATAACTTGCATGACTGCCTCCTTTCTTCCTCTTTAGACTTTTCCAGCACTTCTTTTTTGCCGTTCTAAGAAAAATGGCTTTGACGTTTGAGGTGCTAGAACTACCAACATCTTGTCGAATAGCCTCACAGAGCTTCACAAATTTAAGGGAAAGCACTATTTTGTTGGTATGATTTTAAAAGTATTTTTTAAATCTATTCCTAGACCAGCGAGAACCAAATTGATTGTTAACACATCTAAGCAGTTGAGGAAATTCCTTCAAATTTGCGTCCCTGGCATGGCTACAGGGTTAGCTACCAGCCATTCGCTAAATATATGGTCCACTGAACAAAAAGGAGAAATGACTCTAACATATGTCATTTAAGATTTTAGTTTATGCATTCAACTGTGTCTTTCTTAATTGTTCTTGATTGGCAGTTATTACGATTAGGCATGTATTACCCTTGAATGGAAACAATCCCCTAACTGCATCAGAATATATAATATTCACAGCTTAGATGTGTTTTTCGTCAAGTATTCAAACAATAAATCGCAAAAGCCATAGCAGGTTCCAGTTGAATTGTGTTCATGGGAAAGCTCTTCGGTTTACATCTGAGTCACAGATTGGCCTTTGAGTTGACAGTCTTATGTAGGTCAGTGGAGTTAACTCCATTTTCTTCCACTAGCACAGCTGGAATTATTCCGTAGGCCACAGACAGGAGAGAATGATTGGAGAGAGATTTGGCGCCACTGCGTGACCCACCAATATCATTTTGGGCATCTAAATGCACACACACACACGCTCATACATGCACGCAGAATGCTTGCTAATGATGTTGACGCGGTGTGTATGGGGTTTCATAACAATGACACTTCCTGCAACATTAACACAGAACAGAGCTGGAGGACTGCTGACACTGCAGACTGAACCGAACCGAACAGAACAGAGCAGAACAGAAAGAATGTACAACACTAATTAGACCTGGTACCTCAGCTCTGTGGGCGATTGGAAGCCTTTAACTTAACTCGACTTCAAACTGTGCCAAGTGTTTTTCCACAACTGACCATGGCTGGGATGCTGCAGAAGCTCTCAGATTGTAAAAGCCCACCTCCCCCCCAGTCCGCTGCGCCCTAACTCAGGACAGATGTCAACAATTACATCTCCCCATCCCTCTGAATAGAACTGTACCCACAACTATCAATCCCCCCCTCCACTCCCACAAAAATTGCCTCTGTCTCTGCCCCGACCACAATACAAGCTCATGCATTTCTCATTATTTGCTTTTTCTCTCCTGCTTTTGCTCCCTCAGCATTTCCCACTGTTTTCATTATCGTCATTATGGGCTGCTTCCTCTGACCCAGGGTCAAAGCCTCGCCCGTATTCCTGCCGAGCTGTTTAACTCCTATTTATAATGATGTTTAACAATCTGATCAAATAAAATAAAATGTGATGAGTAGCAGGAAGGATCCTTCAGTCTTTGTGAGAATGCTGTATTTACATTCGCTCATAATTTAAACCTTTCTTTTACTCCTGAACTCTAGATGAGTTTCCTTATCTCAACTTTCTCACCATATTATTTGTTTTGCTTTGATGCTAGATTTATTTATCAGGTTATAAGCCAGTTTGAATTTAATTATTTGGTTTATTTATCTGTTCTGCATTTATTTATCTGGTTTTATTTCTCTTTTCTGGAGTCATTCTTCTCATATAATTGCTTGATTCTCGACTTATTTGTCTGGTTTATTTATTATATTTATCACCAGTCAAGGATTTTAATCTGACCTAATTCTTCAATTCTGTATATATTTAATTTTTTTACTTAATCCCCCAATTATTGGATTAAAAGACTTTATTCTGTCTGACTAAACCCCTCATCCCTATCTTTATCCCTCATCCCTGTCTTTATTCCTCACCTCTGGGTTGATGTGTCGCTCCGTCGCCCCCTGCGCGCTCAGCTCCCACACCACCGCCAGCAGCAGCAGTCGGACAAGCGATTTCAGCTCCGGTGCCATCACCTGACTCTCCCAAAAAACAAAGCTAAAAATGGACAGCTCTTCCTGTGACACTTCGCGCAAACTTCACTGTGCTGTTTGTCAGAACATTATATGTGGGAGAAAAAAAAAACCGTATCCCGCGAACGACTTTCCGGGCGAAACTGAGATCGACTCTGCGCACAGCGCAAAAAGTGAGTTTCCAGAGGATACACGGAAACTCGAGTTACTTAGAACACGAGAGGTATTTGTCCAGTCTGTGCATTCTTCTCGCGTTTTGGTCAATTTTAACCAAGTTATCGGACGTTACTGGAAGCAGGAAGTCTGAAGGGGGGACCCTGGAGCTGCACCCTGTGCGTATTTTATGTCCAAGTTCTACTTTGCTCCAGATGGTGCAGCCGACTTTGTTGTCATGAAGCGGTCCTAACTCCTCGCCGTCCTCTCTTCCCTATCTTACAGTCGGCTTATTTTGATCCCCCTCTCCTCTTCCCCTCTCTTCCAGCTGCAGACGTGGTAGTTTGATACTCCCTGGAGACCTTTAGCTGGAAAGCAGAGGGTTGTAAACCTCCCCCTCCTAATCTGCCCGCCCCTCTGACATGGAGGGCTGGAATCAACTTGGTGACCTTCACATCAGACTTCGTACGGTTTGGTCTTAGACTTGAGCTGTGATTAAATGCCTCAATGCTCCCTGAAATACACGAAGCTGTTATTATTTACAGAGAAGAGCGCGCAAACACCGAGCTGAATGATACAATACACCGAACTCACGTCTGCCAAGTAGGAATTGAGGACAATTATCAGCACAGTCATCTAACTGTAGCCGTGAACACAAATCACTTATCAATTCAACCATTTGTTAAGACATTTCAGCCATTTTAAGAAAAGGGTTCTTCTCGAGCCCAGGGCAACAACCAAATATTGTTTAGCTCTTATTTTCACAGTATTACACTGATTTTAAAATGGGGAGCTCATTATCAGTTTACTAATGGCTGTCCTTATAGTAACGCATTCCCCACCAAACAGATTCATACTTCTGTCTCACACGGATTCTTCACGAGTGTTTGACAAAGTATGCCCAAACGCACCGTCTCTCTGTGCAGCATCATGCTGTTTAAAAGGGGGGACTGCGCCCTCTAACGCACATATGGCACATACATTGAAACATGTCATGAGGTGTAACCGCCTAGTGTGCATCCGTACCTCACTCTTGCGTTGGATTTTGTTGTCTTACATGTTGCTCTCTGTTTTCTTCAAGAGGAAAATCTTTCGTCCAGTACCATATTAAAGGCAGTGATGTTTTGGTTTCCAGATTATACCTGCAAGTGGCTTCATGCAAACTGGAGGAAGCATTCAGAATCTGTGCTTAAGTAATGATCAGAATTGTGTGTTATATGCTATTAAATATTATCTCATTAGATCATTGCTTTTAAGCATTAACGTCAAAGCAGGATTTACTGTAATTGGTGGAAGTGGAGCTGATTTTTAACTATTTTGTATAGGACGTAACCAATGATTATTTTCTTTATGGATTCATTTGCTGATCATGTTTTTAAATAATTGATTGTTTTGGGTATTTTTTTATTTTCAAAATCGTCAAAATGCCGGCTCAATTAGCTGGAGCCCAAAGTGACATCTTCCCAGTGTTTGTTTTGTCCATCCAGTAGACCCTTTTCACGTCAGACATTTTGACTTGTTAAAGCTAGAAAAGCCGAGCAGTGATATATAATATTAAAACTGGCACCATTCTATTAAGTGTCACAGTGAGTCATGTCAGTTAATTAACATTCAGTACACTAGAACCTTGGAACAAGCCCACCGTAATAGAATGCAGCCATTGTGAATGTTATAAATTGTACCTGTGCTTTACCTGCTTTGACTTTTCAAAATGTCTGCTGTGAAAAGGGTCCATAGAAAAAAATCTCAAAATTATTATTAAATCAAATAACGTAAATACAATATTTAAAAGAAAAGCAGCAAATCCTCACAGTTGAGAGGATGGAATGATTAAATGTTTTGCCATTTTCTTCTTTTAAGAGAAAAAAAAAATGACTATTGTGTTTTCATTGATCATCTGACAAATAGTTTTAGCCCTACTTGTGTATTGTAAACTCTTGGATAGTTTAATGTCTAACAAAACATTATATCTTATAGGCTCTCCATGGGTTTTGTCTGGATCAATCTAGTAACTAGCAACTGCTGTGGAGTAAAAAGTGCAATATTTTGACCAAAATTGCATTGGAGTGGAAATTAGTACATACAATATTTTACACAAGCACGGTACCTGTGTAATTATATTCAATCACATCCCACCACTGCCACAGGCACACTTTGATAATTGACATTTTGTGGTCGTTGGCATGCATCAGCTGCTGTGCTGGTCACTGCTGAGGAAAGACGGCTGGCCTCATCCATTCCTCCTGTCTTCCTGGTTGATTTGTCACAGGAGAAGCCAGCCTTGATTTTCTTGGCCGATAGCAGAGATCAGTGACTTGACAGTGAGGGATCATCAGTGCTGAAACTGGACACACAAGCATTCATACATGCTGTATTTATAGAAAATAACAAGCCAGTATACCCTTAAACAGGACAGAGCGAGATTTTGGTTTCCGAATGATTTTTTTTAATATGGAGAGTGAAAGTACAGCTTACAACAAACAGACATAGACTTCTGATATATACAGTAACTTAGAGTTTTAGTAACTGAAAAGGTGTCACAGATATTACGTACTTTTGGACCAAACAACAATCATAATATTCACAAAGCTGAAGTTCAAAGGTCACACACAAGACCATGTCCTCACTGGGTTCACAAACACTGCAGATGTGCTTCTGATCTGACAGGACAACATAGTGAAAAGTAAACCACAATGACACGAGTGAGTATTTTATTTGTACCACAAGATCGGGGACAAAAGACTTGGTTTATATTCCCCACAGAAACACATTCAGTTGGTTGGCCTTGTTAGCTCTTGCAAAATAAAGGTATGTAAGCAAAACAACTTACTAATTTCTCCATTTATATCAGTTCTCTTGGCAGGAAGGAATCTTTCATATCTGTCAAGATTGAAGGTAATGAAGAATTTGCAAATAGATTTTCTTCTGGTTTGCATGGGCCTCTTTCAGTGCCAGTGGGATCAGATTTGGTACATGGCACAACACAATGAGTTCCAAAATGTTGACATACTGACATAACATTTTTGAAACTCAAATTGTATTGTAATTCTCTGTGACTCACAAATTATCATCTAATTATATTAAATTTGTTCAAATGTTGTCAACTTTATTATCTGCAAATAGTAGAAAACAAAAAAACCCCACTGATAATTATTGACACAGGTCTGATATGAAACATTGATAGAACAAGATTTTTTTTGTTAGAATATGCATCAAACTATTGACAATGTCAGCCAGACAAAAGTAAAGTGTCTCTTTTTTTATCAAATCCATCAAAAACCCGGACTCACTTTGTTACGTCTTGATTATTTTCACCCTTATTTTTACAATAGCTTTCACTTTTTTGACACAAGACCAAGCTGGTTTGACTTAAAACTTTCACACACAAACATATTACTCTGACTATCATACTGACAGGCTACTTGAAATGTGTTAAGGAAGCAGTACTACGCAAATGCCCATACAGTTTCACCAAAAGGTAAACATTGATTGACAAAAAAAGAACACTATCCAGCCAATCATGCTCACTCAAGTGATGACCCTTCAATAGACTCTTCCCCTGCTTCATCAGAGGCTTTTGAATCCATCTGAGATCGACCAGGTGATTTTGCAGACAGGGCCGACTCATTCTCTCCTTGGCTGTCAGCAGTTGGATCATCAGTTGGCTCATTACTAGTGTTGAGAAAGGCTTGGTACTGGTTCCAGAAGCCTGCTGAGCTCCTGGTGGCAGGAATGTTCAAGGAAGTCATAGATGTGGAAGAAGGAAGCTGGTCAGTGGAGGAACGACTACTCCGAGCTGGTGGGCGTGTTGTTTTGGTTACCACACCATGGTGCTTCATATGCCCCTAGGAACATAAAGGGTTAGTGTTAGGCTAACTATTAAATATTCCCCATATAAGTATGCAGCTTTTTGTAGTTATGGTACACATGGACTAGCTTTTATGGGCTAGTAATCCAACCCAGTGTCAGTCTTCTTCAGGTTAATGAAGACCCTTATTGTATTGAAATACTTTCCCTTGCAAGACAGGAATCAGTACTAACGCTACAAAATATTGTTTAAATCTTCTGAGAAAGATTTGTACTACAGCAGTTATTATTTTCATGTTTTATGTTTATGTTAACAGTATATCCAATCATCTCATCGAGAAAAGTGATTTTTACATATAAAAAAATGTTTTCCTCACCTTCAGTCCACTACGACTGGCATATTCTTTTCCACACTCAGCACAGCAGTAGGTCTTCTTTTCAGGACGAGACATGGGAGATGGGAGGGTTGGGGCGAGGCTGATGGGGACAGAAGCTTCCAATTCATCACTTGGAGCCAATCCACTCATCTTAACACCTTCCACCCGGTCTTCCCTCCCATATGAACCAAAATGAAAGCTCTGACGTGTTTCCCTTACAAAAGTAGCACCTCTGTGTGATGCACCCCTTACGTCAGCACCACTAGTGTCAGTGGTCTCCAGAGTGGATGTCATTTTGGGGTCCTCGTCAGGCACAGTTCCTTGGTCTTGCTTTGGTGTTGCTGGTAGAGAGGACTGAATTTTGTCTTCGTCCATGGGTTCTGGTGATTGGGGCCTTGGTGAGACTGAGTCTGATTCCAAGGTTGGTGTTGCGTTAACAGCAAGTGCATCTTGACTCAGGACTGGGTTAGAAGAGGTATTGGGACAGGTGTAAGCAAAGGGTGTACCAAGGGCAGGTGTGCTTTGTAAGTCCTCCAGGTTTGATCTGGAGCCAACGAAGGCATCAGAAGAGTCGGATGCTCCATCCACTCCACAGTCCACTACCATTGCATTAGATGACACTGTTGTTTTGGTGACAGTTGGGGAAATTGGTGAAGAGGTGGATTTAGGAAGATGGACATCAACAGTGGCTTGTTGTTCAACTTCATTGTCTTCGACAACTGGAGAAGCTTGGTCTGTCTGCTGGGATGCTGGCAAGGGGGCACTGACACAAAGGACTGGAGGGTCTACACTGCCTGGTGGTGGAGTTTGTGTGGTGGGGTTTATGAATGGGTCAGGGCTAAGGTCAGATGGGGGGATGAGGTCTGGACTGGAGGACCCAGAATTACCGGCATTTTTAGTGAACTCAGCTGTTTTCATAGAGACAGGGCCTGAGCCAGCTGCTGGAGTTTGAAATTGTGAGCTTGGGGCTGGGCTCTTAGAGTGGCCAGCGCGGTCAGGCGGTGTTTCAATAGAGGCAGTATTTGGGTCAGTAGACTGGGATTGTGATTCTGACAAGGGTTTGACATTAGATTCAGCTGGCATCTCATGTGCAGAATCCTCTGTGCCTTCTGTGGGCAACTGTCCACCAAGGTGCATTCGGATGTGGTGCTGGAGCACTAGGGCATTAGTGAACTTGCGCTGGCACAGTGGGCAAGAGTTCTGGACCCGTGCATTGGGTGGTCGGGCATGATGGGTGGCCAGATGTGATCGCAGGCTGCCTTTGGTAGAGAAGGATCTGCCACATATCTTGCATGGAAAAGGGCGTTCTCCAAGGTGTGTAGCCTGGTGCAGACGAAGTGCTCTGGGACAGCTTAGCACCCGTAGGCACACCCCACACTGATTAGTTGTCAGGTTGCCAGCTGCACCTGTGATGCCTAGTGATGGTAGCAAACCCCCTCCCATGGCCCTCGCTCCATTGGCATTCATGCCTAAGGCAGCAACCATCTCATGGGTGAAGTTTGAAACAGAAGTGGAGAGAAGGGTTGAAGAGGGTGGGGACGCCATTACATATGTGGTAGAAGTGCTGGCATTTGTGAGACGACTGTTGGCTGGACTTGCTGAAGAGGTAGTGATATTGCCAGATAACATCTCCAGCATGGAGGAGGAAGAAGTCCATGGAGAGGAGGAGTGGGGAGGTGCCTTCTCTAGCTTCTCCACCAGCCTCTGCAGCTTGGAGGTTTCAGATGTCGGGGTGGAGGTAGCCATTGAGGAAGGCAAGGAGGATTGAGTGGAGGTGGGTGGACCTGGGACTTTAGGAAATGAAGAGAAAGGGAATGAAAGAGATTGGCTGGAAGAAGCAAGTTGGTGGGAGCCTGGATTAGAGGGTAGTGGGGTACGTAACAACCCCAAGGCTGGATGGTTGTAGAGGGATGAGTGTGCAGCAGAGGTAGAGGAAGAAGTGGAGGCTGAGGGGAACAGGAGTTTAGGTAGTTGGGCGAGCTGGGAGTAGGCTGCAGGAGAAAGCATTGGGGCATGAGGGGGGGTATTTTCATCAAAGTGCTGCTGTTTGGCACCCTTGAATAACTCTGTGATGGTAGAAGATGAAGACAATGAAGGGTTTGACAGTAAGGAGGTAGCCAGAGAAGAGGTGGAAGCTGAAGAGGAGGAAGATGAGTGAGATGAGCTGGAGGTGATAGAGGCTGCAGCAGCTACAGCTGCAGCCCTATTGAGCTGCAGAAGAGAGTGGGAAATCAAAGCCAGATCCACACTAGGGGCCAGGGGTAGGATAGAAGGGGTAGATCCTCCAGTGCCCCCCAGAGAAAAGCCAGTGCTGGTGCCACTGACCTCCAAATTCTCTCCACATATTTCATCCTCAGGCCTGCTTTTTGGCTTCTTCTGTAACATATTCATGCCACTAGTACTGCCACCACTGCTCATGGTCTGTCCCATATCTGACCCTCCAGTGGCCCCTAATGCTACCCCAAACAAAGACGGTGGCAGGAGTGAAAGTGAGAGCTCTGGGTTTTGCTCACGATGGCGTAGGAAGTGCACCTTGAGGTTGCCTCGTGTGGTGAAGCGGCTGAGACACACTGGACACTGGTATGGTCGTTCCCCTGTGTGTGAGCGTAGATGTATCTGTAGAGAAGAGTCACTGCTGAACATTTTTCCACAAAAGCGGCAAGCATGTTGGAGGCGACTAGTAGCGGTGGAACTGGATGCAGTGGAAGAGTCTGCTCCTCCGGAGACAGACTGCAAGTGTTGGGAGTTTGGTACCATGGATACTGACGTGGAGAGGGATGAGTTTAGGAAGGATCGACCAGCATGCCCACCCAATGAAGTTGTATTTGGAGATTTCTCATGAAGATAGCGGTTGGGCAGAGCTAATGACAGGGCAAGTGGATAGTTGGAGGAAGCCATCGACATGGCAGCAGAGGAAGAGGTTGAGGGAGCAGCGGATCTAGAACTCATTCTCATATAACCATGACCCCCTGCAGTCCCCCCGGTGCCTTCAATCTGGGATTTGTGGGGCTGCAGGATTTGAGACAAGGAGCTGCTGGGCTTTGTGGGTTTGTTAGCTGCCTGAGATGGGAGCAGGGAAGAGAAACATGCCAGGAGAGGAGCCACAGAGGTGGAAGGCTGAGGTGCAGTTGGCTGTGTAGTTGGACTGGCAGCCCTTTTGCTGCCTTCCAGGCAGAGCTGAGGCAGGGGAGGAAGGAGTGGTTGGGAAGGTGCATCTATGGTATAGGATGCTCCTCCAAGGCGTAGTACCTGTCGACAGATCTCCTCTGTTATCTGCATTTGGTGGATCTGCCTTTGTTGCAGCACCCGCAGCTCCTCCAGGATCAGGGCAATACTCAGTTGGGCCCTAGAGGGTGCAGCTGAGGCAGATGTCACTCCTGGGCTGGGAGTTGGAGTAACAGGACTTGGGGGGCCCTCAGGCACACGGCTGGGGCTTCCAGGGTGCGGTGGAGGACATAGGGAGGCAGAGGACGATGAGGAGGAAGAAGAGGTGGTGGTGGTGGCTGACAGCCCCAACTTGGGAGAGGCCATGTGTGCGCTTCCGAAAGGGTGGATGAGGGCACTTGTAGAAGACGTAGGATTGCAACCAGACAGTTGAAGAGTAGTTGGATGTTGAGTTTGGGAAGATAGAGAAGAGTAAGGGAAGTCGGGGGATAGGGAGGGATGTGGGTCTTTGAGGGGCTGGTGTGATGGCTGGATCGGTGAACAGGAAAGGGGTGGACCCTCAGTGGGTAGAGAGGGGGTTTGAGAGCCCTTTAGAGATGAAGGGAGTGTTGGGGGCAGTTGGGAGCTTTGAAGAGAGGAAGATGCAGAGCACAGGGGAGAGTCCAGGGTAACTTGAAAGGATTGGGACTTCACTGCCAAGTTGTCATCTATGGAAATTGAAAGAAGAAAATCTGAATGTAATTTTATCATAATTACAAAACAAAATAAACACAATTTACATAATGGTTTGCAATCTTTTATACGTTTGATAAAAATCAAACCTATATCTCAGGACACAGAAGAAAGAACTTACAAGGACAGCGGTGACAGTGACGAAGTAAGGTTTTAGGTGGCTGCTTGAACTGAAGGAATTCAGGTGTCTAACAAGTGACTTGTAATCTCTGCATTTAATTTCAACCACCTTATCATCCACCATTGCTTTTCTTTTCTTCTTTGTCCTGTCTCTCCTCATCAACTGCACTACCATCGCCACACGTACACACACACATCATGCATGCAGGCGCACACACACACACACACACACACACACACACAAATTCCACTGATCTGCAAGAATACACTCCTCACCCGTAGAGGAGCCTACCTTGTTTCCAGGGCAACACGCACAAGACAATGGACTTTACCCCCCCCCCCCAAATAAAAAGCCACATCCACACACCAAGACACTCTTCCATCCCTGCCCTCTCTCTTTCATTCTTCCTCCATTCAATCTGTCTTTCTTTCATCTCCTTAAGAGCCCTTCCCCCAGCAGCCCAATGGGGTGTTGGGGGTTAGGTCCTGGTTGGGTACTGGACACTGTACTGGTTGCCTGATTGGCTGGCAGACTTGACCTTAAACACTATGGGGTCAAATTCCTGATACGGTTTAGGACCAGGCAGAGGAAGAGAGGTGGCGTGTAAATAAAACAAACAGCCTTGCAGACAGACAGGATGACTCACAGACCATCAACAAGCTAACTAAGCCCAGAAAAGCATAGAGGGACAGAGGTACTACATACCTGTCAATGCACAATACACGCACAAAAAAGCAAACACTTTGTATGCACAGGGTTGCTCATTCACACACATACAGAAGTTAAAGCTGTTTGCTTGAAAGTGACAATTTTACAATGTGGGCCCTATTCTTGTAACTAGAGTGGACAGACTGACAAATACACACACTTGCAAGCGCGTGCGTACACACACACACAGTCACATACACACACACACACACACACTGTCACATACACACTTCCTCACGGGTATGTTCAAGCTTCAGTGCCCAGCAACAAAGCTGAAAGGGGACAATGGGGTCTAATGCTAGTGCAGTTAGAACACCTTATACAGCGCCTCTCAAAGTTTCCTTTTCCTTGACCTTCTCATACTCATCTCTTCCCTTCTACCAAATCTGTAATGTGCCTCTGTTCACATTTTCAAATTCACTTTACTTAAATGTTCTTTTTCACCAATATTTCTCTGGGGATTTACTGTATACCCCTCTACTCTGGGTGGTCCGTGTCTTTGAACCTGGCAGTGATGAGGAGTGAAGACATTTGGGTTTCACAGGGCAAAGACAGCAGCTTAATGGCTGCAACCTCAGAGAATGAAGTAAAGACTATGTAGGACGATACTTTCTACATACGAAGCCTTATTTTTCTGAGTGTTCAAGTATGACATGTACCTGTATATAGTCTAATGTAAATGAAACAGATTGAACTGTTTAATAGTTCCAGAAAGATACCCTGTATAAATGATGGCTGAGATTAAATGATTAACTCTTAATCAACAAAATAAAAAACACGTTAGCAGCAGTCAATAATTACATTTCTTCAATGTACATACAGTGTGATACATATACAGTGTGAAAGGTTTAGGCATCAATTGAAATCCTGTTGTAAAATGGTACAATAAATACACCATATAAGTATAATACTAACACAATGAATCATTAACTAAAATAGTATTAAGCTAAATGATTTCTTTGAGGTCTAAACTTTCCATTCAGTTTGAATCCAATCTGGTATTCTTTTGATATATATCTCTTTCTCACCATGCTCAAGTATCCCACAGGCACCGAGGGTCAGGCTCATAAGCTGCTGGGGTCGTTTCTGTTTCCGACGGGACATGCTTCTGCAGGATGGGACCAACGCAGGGGCGCATTGGCCAACACACAACTTTTAATCTGTCTCCCTGCACACTGAAAAAAGGTAGGTATCTAAATCACATAAAGGCAAAACAAAACTGAAGAAAAACTAAAGTATCATCTCCAGAAATGTGACAGTGGATGCTCCTGGCTGATGAGTCTCAATAAAGACTGTCCACGTTGGTGGCATTGTGGTGCAGAGAAAGAAAAACAGAACTAAAGTGCCATGTGACAGTTTCTCTCGACAAGTCTTCCTTTTCTCAAAACTCACCATTGGCCCTCCTTCGCTCTCTCTCTCTCCACTCACACACACACACACACACACACACACGCGTGCGCACATACACACACAGCTCACTTGTTCATCCACTACTTTGCATTCAAATGGTGAGTGAACACCCCTTCTTTTGAGCCAGGAGTCCACTGCCTCTTTTTAGTAAATGCTCATACATTGACGCTTAAGTTCATCACATAATGGCCCTGGCCTGGTCTTTCGATCACTGATGTGAGCCTATAAAATCTAAACCTCACTTTGTGTGTCCCCAGTGTGTAAAAGAAGATAACTGTGTGCACAGGTGGGGCGCCAAAGCCAGGACTCGGTTGAATTAATTCAGTTTTTCTTACATTAAACCAGACATGCTATGTCACAGACCACCTTCTCGCACACACCTACTCAAGTCTATTCAAACTATGTGTGTGTGTGAGATTTCACTGAATCAGGCTCCTGTGTGAGCTCAGTAAACAGAGTGGCTGAAATGAGGTGGAATTCGCAACAATGGCGTTGAGGGAGCACAGCTGAGTGAACATCACCCTCTCAGAGCCTCTCCAACACATAAGGCCACTGACTGGAGGCACAATGCTCCCTTTTCACCCTCATCCCTACTGCTTACCACGTGGAGAGAGGTAATGAAAGAAAGACACAGCCAGAGTGAGGAGGGAAATAATTTTTCACCCGGGCCCTGTGACACCCTTCCACCCCCCCACCCACCTCCACCTCCTCTGTGTCTCTCAGAGGCTTGGATAGAATAATAAAATGCATCCGAGGTTAGATATGAAGTCTGAATGTTAGGCTTTAAGTATTTAGAAAGGTGGTTGTGGAATCAGTTGATTTTGTTAGTCGGAATTATTTAAAATAGTCCCTCCTTTGTCGGACAAAAGTAATATTCTTTTAACATTATGAAGAGTTTATCACCGGGATTTGTAATATTTCTTAAGTAGGCCTATGGGGACCGTTTTCTTCAAAGCAAGCAGTGATTTTCCGAACAATATAAAATTAATCAAAAATAAAATCATAAAGCTGTAATCATGCGCGTCGACGTGTAATCGATAGTATTTTGTCAAAGAGGAAATTGTGACAACTCCAATAGTTATAAACTGTTCGAAAACCGAGGATATCGTCGCCTTTTTAACCAGAACGCTATTGTGCCAACAACGCATTCGTATTCTTCGTGCCATCTTGCCAATTTGTTCGCGTCGGTGTCCGACCGTCGGACGTTTTTACACCAATGTGTGGAAACAGGCGCAAAATACGGCGGTGAGATGCGCGTCCCCGCTACTGTACGGCGACCTGTTGCACGCAAAGCGCGCTCCCACATCATAACAAGTTATGATTCATAAAATATTATGACTTCGACAAAAAAAACACAGTCCCGGATGTGCATTTCCCCCACAGGCCGCTCGTCGCCGACACAATCCCTCCAAATATAACACAAAAACAACTTACCATGTTTGAAACGATGATTTTTGGCAGCGGTGTTGTGTAATGACAAGAGGGCAAAAAGGCTCAGGAGCTTATGTAGGGGAAGATCGGCTCCGTCTCTCAGCCGGGACACTGGCGCAGCATTTCCCTATTCACTCCCAGGGATGCGCAGTCGGACAGCCGCATTTTTTTCAATTATTTATCTCCGTCGCAAAAACGCGATTCTTTCTCTTATGACAAAGGGTTATTATGCCTGAATGTATTTACTCATAGTCCGCTGGCGGGAGAAGAAGCGGGGCGGTGCAGATGGCCGTACTCGCTACAGGGGGAGGATTATTTTTCTTGGCCGTGCGTGCTGCTCTTCCTCCTCTCTTTGTATTTGTCGGGCCCTGCTCTTGTCAGGCCTGTCTGCGCTCTCTGCGGTACTGTCTGTCTGTCTGTCTGTTAGCTGGCTAGCTGTCTGTCTCCCTGTCTCTTATAATTAATGGCCCTCGCCGCCAGACGGTCCTCTGGGAAACAGTGACCACGGTTACCTCCACATTGGCTCTCAGTGTGCATCTCACATATGAGTGCAGGCCCGGGCACACACACACGGCTAAAGCAGGGCTGGATCGGTCAGACGGGGATTAAAGGTTTGCACAGGTGTGCATGAAAACACCCCCCCGTCCCCTCCCCGGTCATGCAACATCATAATTCATATTTTTTTTTTTACATTTTATTCTAAAAATGATATTTAATGTTATTGATGGCAAAATGTGTTTTAAATGCAGATTATTCGCACTGAAGGCATCCATATGAAAACTCATTGCACCACAGTCTTTAATTGGCGGACTTTGACTCCTAATGAATGAAGCACACATTATCTAAAAGCCAAATGACCTTGATATGGCTTCAAATACAAGTACCTCCACAGACAGAGGCAGGTACTTGGACCTCTTTGCAATCATATTTTGGTAGTGTATGGACACAATATACTGGAAATATAAATAACTAAAACTAATCATAGTTATGATATAAAGCATAGTGATCACAGACTCATGGCATATTTGGTTTGGTGTGATGATAAAAAACAACTTGTAGGGAGGTATTTGTATGTAGGCTTGTCCAAATATGGTGTTTTGCTCAACACCACTGCACAGCATGAGGAGGTTGAATTATTGTGGTTAAACAGTCATCAGTGGGATCCAACAGATTAGGTGGCGAGTGAATGAATGAGTGGACAGATAGCATAGTTAGTGAACATCGTGTTGCTTAGCCAAAGTGTTCATATTCTTTATTACCATTACCTTGACTTCACATGTTGTCTAATCAACCTAGGACCCTGTCTGCAGCACACTGTGGCTGACAGATGCTGTGGGTTATGTCTTACATCCATTTAGCCACTAGGTGTCTCTCAAAGACAAATATTACAGGCATATTGCAATAAGCTTGAGTACTTCATGTTTTAATGGCAAGCCGCACCTGAACATGGACAAATGTGAATCACAAGTGTACTTAAAAAGAAAAAAACCCCAAAACAATATGTTACAGAAAATATACAGAAAAAACAGGAAATAAACAAAAGAATTTATACTGTAATTTACAAATAATAAAGACAGTTCTTCAGCGTCTTCAGTTGGTTTAAAATTGTGTGTGTGCGTACATAAATGATTGTACATAATACAGTTCATTTGTCATTTTTCACATCCAGCTGACATGGAGCAAAATCAACTTTTATATGGTGGGCCACTTGACAAATTTAAATACAATCTTCACTCTCCAAAAAAGAAAAAAAAAAAGAAAAGTTTTTGGTCTTCAACCAACTCAAAAGAAAAACTATCTGCTGTTTAGCTGCTAAACGCTTCAATACACGTAAAAACTTCTTCTTCTGTTTGGTGCTGGGCAGGTAACCAGTCAGTGATTAGTCAATTTTTAAAACAAACCCTAACCCAACTTAACTGTAACCTTTACTTGAGTAAAAAATGTTTTCTGTCATTATGTCTTACACAGTGGTGATCTGGTCTGGGGGTGTAGTTACAGCAGCACCGATAGGAATATTATAGGAATACTAAAGGCAGCTGTGTGTCTCTGTGGTCCTCTTGCTCTTCCGCTCTTTTGCAACTCTGAATAGAGGGAACCTCAACAGTAACGTCTCATGTAGAGAAACAAAAACAATGAGCCCTGAGAGCTGAGGGGAGCATTTATTATTCTATATGCACATTCTAATCAACTCTTTTAGACTGGCATAGACGCTGAGGGGCTTGGTTTCCTAAGAAATTTGTGCAGGACATTTTCTAGCTGACTTCATTTGACTTTATCTGGCCTCTTGTTTGTGAAATGATTCAAAGCAGTCAGGCATGATATGCAAAAAAATTGTATATGTATGATTCAGTCCAAGCCACAATACAAGGCTGTGATGACAAACATCCTCTTCAATGCAGTTCCTTTTTAAACTAGTTAATAAATAAATTATAAAGCGCTCTCTGTCTGGTTACTGTCCGTTTGTTGGTCCTGAAACTCTCTGAGCTTCATCAGAGATGTTTTGCAGCAGGGGAACGCTTGCACCGTGTCCCTTATGTCCTTCCTGATGAAAATATAGACCAAAGAGTCTATCAAAGGGCTGAGATAGACCAGGGCACTGGTCAAAACACCGGACACATCCCTTACAGAGTTCTCTGTTTCAGAGGCATCGTGACTTTTTAAAGAGTAGAGCAGGTTCCTGAAACTGAAGGGAAAGTACAAAACTGTGTACGTCCCCAACACCAGACTCAGAACCCCCAAAATCTTCCTCCTGTTCTTCGTTTCATGTCTCATGGCCATGCTCTTATTGAGGGCTTGCCACGTGGCTATGAAGAGACCCAAAAGAAACGGGGCGGGTAGGAGGCAGATGGCGGAGAATAGCAACAAGGAGTGGCCCATGATGAAGTAATCTAAAGTGGAGTAGGCCAATGAAAGGATCCACACAGAAATTGAGACCAGGATGGAGAACATTGCCCTGTTCTTTGTGCGATACCAGATAGGAAAGGCCACCATTAAATACCTCTCTGCAGAAATCAGCAGCATGAAACACAAACTTGTGGTCAGGCCCAGGCGGACGAACAGTCGTGCGATGCAGCGAGCTTTCATGAAGGGGTAGAAGGTGGCATCAAAAAATCTGCTGATGATAAAGACAACTGTGATGGCGATCTGAAGGAGGTCTGACAGGAGCAGGTTTATGGCGAAGACGGGAGCCAATCTGTCCCTCTTGACTAGAAACAGGAGAGCATAGCAGGCCAGGCAGACTTCAGGGAGTCCTACAAGGAATATCACCCAGTCCACCACGATACCTATGGTATTGGTGTAATAGACAGGGTCCTTACCACAGAAAAGTGATGTATTTTCATGTATTCCCATCATGGAGCTGTTGTTGGACATCCGTAGAGTATCAACGATGCGTTCAGCGCTGCAGTATTTCACAGTGAAGCTGTATTTGTTGCTGTTTCCTGTTTATCGGTGCCACTTCATGGGGAGGGCGAATGACTGGTCTCAGCAGAGAGTTGTGCTCATCAGATATTAAACTGTTTGTCACTTCCTATGAACATCCTGACACAAAAACAAAAACATCAGCAAATGACCTGTGAAGCTGAAATCCGCCATGCGCACAGAAGTCATAAATTAAGACATCAACAACATTTATTAGCCTGGAGATACATGAAAATAGCTTTCAAGCCAAATATCGGTCTCTTCTATACATGTTTAAATGATACAACGCTAGTCATACGCTGATATGTTGTTTTTTTATCCTGCACTATTCTGAGCCATTTAAATGAAATTTCGTTCCCATTGCACTGTAAAGTGAAATTCGAATGACAATAAAAGAAAGTCTAAGATATTACAAACTAGGAAACTACCAAGACGATGAATGAGAAGTAGAATTTATTAAATTGAATAACTCACCACGGCATCTTTGTTTCACTGCATTATTCCCACATCTGCCCTCCGTCACAGCAGTGAAGTTACTCACTGTCATTTCATCAGCCAGAGGTTTAGTGAACTTTGATCGACCCATTACATGGAAGAAGAATTATGCAAACCAGGAGTATCACTCTTGGGAAATTTTATGATACGATGTTTAGGAAGTCAAATTTCAATTTTATTATGTGTTTAAAAAAAAAAACAGAAGCATTAGCGATATTACACTTCTTCCACTAAGATGAGATGCAAAATAAGGCAAACAGGTGAGCAAGTGATGCAGAGAGACAGAGCAGCAGTGTGAATGATACACACATGCATAACTAGCACAACTGGACACAAGAGGAAACTTTGTCAACACAAACAATTAACCATTTACATGCTTTTACACACAAATGTTGCATAATGCAATAAGGCAAGACCATGTAATTTTTGCTGAACACCAGACCACAAGTCAGTGTTGAATGTAGATTTTAAAATGCAGCTTTACACAGCATACATAGAAAAGACCTAGCTAACATTAAAACTACTTGCCATACCAGATCAAGAAAGGCGTATAATTCAATCACGCCTACTCCATTAGCAAACAAAAAAATTAAATCCGCTCAATCCAGATTTTCATGTGGATCTTAATCAAATTGTACTCACTAAATATGCCTGATTTTGTTTTTCCATCAGGATCCTCCATGCATTATTTCCTGAGAAATAAACAAAGATGTTGAGAAACACTCTCTCTCGTAACACAAGTAAACTCAGCTGTCCTCACAGAGACAACGGCCACGTTTATGTCGCTATTTTCTGAAGTCGGCTCCTACAGACTTCTATCGTTTCCATGGTTACAAAAATAGAAGCTTTTAAGCTTTTTATGAAAAATAGCCCAATTAGTCTTTTTTTCCCCCTCAAAAAATTGATACACTCAAACTAAAATAACAGTTTGCAAACCACTACACCTTTGTTAATGTATTCTACACATTCTTTTACTACATTAAAATCACCTTTAATCAATTTACAACTAGAAAACGTATCGAGTAAACATCCAGTCTGTGTTTTTCAAACATGCCATCAAATGTTCTGTTTCTTCTCAACTCTCAATTTCAAGAACAACTAATAATAATGAAAATTATTATTGTATTATTAAATTACTTGGGAGCAAAGTTTACATACTTCCCCATCATTTTGGGCTTTATTAATGACAACATCTGTCTGACTGCTTGAGAGACATGAGATTACTAATCAGCTGTATGTGACTGTGGCTGACAGGCACATTGATCGGGTAAAAACATTCAGAAAGGTCTGTTAGTACTGGTAGTGCAAGTCTCATGTATACACATTATGAATTAAATTTTGTTTTTTTAATCATCAGAGCGTTTTGAGGAATCTGATCCTTTGGAATGTCCAGCAAAATTCTAACAGATCACAGCTTTTTGAGGCTTCAATCTTTTAGAATGTCCAGCAAAAGATTAAGGGTGCTTCATGGCATCACCAAATACTGAACGTTTTTTCACTTGCAAAAACGACGAGACATGAACACAAACAGCCAGTAAAGCAGCCAAGCTAGCACCAGCCAGAGCCAAACCAGCCAGGAGGAGAGCCTAGTGACTTGCACCAAGAAGGCGATACACAGAGAACAGGTTCAGAAATCTGGGGGTCATCTAACTTAATGAGTATGTCATCGACAGAGCAGATAGAAGTGCTTACGGAATCCTTAGGTGATCCGGAGGAGCAAAAGGACAGAGAAAATGAGCCCTGTGAGGAAGGAACGTTTTCACTGACCGACTTAAACAAATGCGGAGACATGAACAGCCGGGAAAACAACCCTGTGCCCAGCCAAGCTAGCAACAGCAAGGGCCAGGAGGAGAGCCTATTAGATGAAAATAGTGACTGGCACCAAGGAGGTGGTACACAGAGCACAGGTTCAGAAATCGGGGAGTCATCACGCTTAACAAGAATGTTATCAACATGGCAGATTGAGGAGCTTAAGTTATTCTTAGTTGATTCGACAGTGCTAAATGAGAGAGTACATCAGGCCTGGGCAGAAGAGAGAAAGTCCTGTGTCCAACGCATAAAGCTGTTGTCCCAAGAAATAAAAGAGCTTCAACTGGAGTTTGAGAGGACAAGTGCATGCATAGTCCCAACGCCATGCCTGCGCTCTCTTCTTTGGAAAAAAAATAGGATAGCCGCAGAGGAAAATCGAAAGCTAAAAGACAAATGCCAGAAACTGAAAGCCCTCAGTCTCGCAACTCTCAGGCTGAAGCTGATCAACAGAAAACACCTGCAGGACTTAGATAAATATGAGAACAAGCGCAAGAAATTACAGGCTTGGAAGGCAGTTATCAGGAACATATTTGAACAGATGAAAGAGAAGGAGACGGTGTGTAAGAGGCTAGCAGAATTAGAAGAGGAAGAAGTCGCTTTGATTTCAGAGTGTGAAAGAGAAAGGCTTGCACGAACCCCTGAGCCATCATTCTGGAGAAGATTGTTCTTCTCAAGCACATGAACTAATGATGCTTGCGTGAGTGATATTCGAGTGTGGATGTCCAAATGGAGTTGTGCTTCTGGCTGCCTGATGCATGTAGGTCTGAGTGGATCCCTTAAGCGAAGTGACCATGTTTGCAAAAACTCAAAACAGTTTAAACGACAGTCCCCATTTTTTGTAAGTTTCTTACTCTTAATGGCTCAATTGCCAATAAAAAAATGAATCTGAAATCATTATTGTGTAGTCCTTTATTATAAGTTAATAAGATTATCCAAAGTGTTGGCTGGAGTCAAATCAGCTGAAAGTTGAAAAACATTTCCTACATTCCCATTCTTCTGTTTACATGTGTGAGAATGTAAAGAGCAAAGCAAACCACAGCACATGCCAGAGACTGTGGCATCCTGGACAAAGTCATCGGAACCACTAGTGTGTTTCTCACTTTCAACAATAAATACGTTTCAGTGTTTTGATAATCACAAGTCAAGTGGAAGAGTCCTAAATGATAATGAACTGATGATTTAGCACAAATATTTATGTTCTTTTTCTAAGTCAGTCACTTCAGTTCACAGATGTGATGAACTTTGAATGATTGAACAGCATTGAATTCATCTTAATGTTAAAGACAGTGAGAAAAAAATAGCTGGATCCGTTCCCTCATCTGGATTTGCACCAAAAGTAATGGGGTCTATTCTGGGGCAAGATCCATCCTCCATCCAAGTGTTGTGGATTGTTGTATTGTATTGTTACATTGCATTGTTAGAATAATGTACAGTATGATACATTTCAAATTAACTGTATGATAATCTCAACTAACAATCAACTAGATAACATTTTGTTGATTTTCAATGTAACATATCTGCCTTAGGAGGGCCTTTGGGTCTGTTCCATGTGTTGTACAATTTAACCCCACAGTACACAGTAATGAGTTTCTGCATTGGTTTAGGTAAAACATGTTTTTTTCTCCTATGTACAGCTCATTGTAACATTTCACTAGTCAATTTTTAAAAGACAGTAGTATAAATGTTTATATTATTAGTTTCGCTAAGCACAAAGAGTGGAAGCAGGAGGAAATAGCCAGCCTGGGCCTGTCCAAAAGTAACAAAATCTGCCTACCAGCATCTCTACAATGACACACTATATCTTGTTTGTTTAATCCACAGAAATATAAAACTTTAAGCACTGAAAAAAAAGTACTGCTTTTACTGTGCCATTTTTTTTTACTGCTGGACAAAGCTAGCTGTTTATCCCTGCTTCCAGTCACTATGATTATCTAAGTTAAATGGCTGATTCACATTTAACGGACAGACATGAGAGTGGTGTCAAACTTTTCATGTAGCTCTTCGCAAGAAAGCAAATAACAAACTTTCCCAAAATATCAAAACCGTTCTTTTAAAAAGAAGCATTTCCAGAGACACTTAAATAAATTGGAGATTCACAAATTCAGATGCAACAAATTTGATTATACCAGAGATAAATGATGTAGTTTATATACAGTATGAAAAGAATAAAACATACAAATAACTGCATTGTTAGACTGCATTAGTTTTTGCTGGGCTTACCCAATAAAATTACATCTGAATAGAAGGATGTGGTTTTACAGTATTTCACATCTTTGCCAAAATA
Source organism: Diplodus sargus (assembly GCA_903131615.1). Taxonomy (NCBI): domain Eukaryota; kingdom Metazoa; phylum Chordata; class Actinopteri; order Spariformes; family Sparidae; genus Diplodus; species Diplodus sargus. Next base: position 3,002,873 of record CAEMYA010000024.1, read on the forward strand.
ACGTAATAGTCTAACCCGGCTCCAAAGCATTAAATGTTGCAATCTTCTTGATATTCAACAGCTCATACTACTGATTGCTCCATATATGACTCAACATCAGCGTGATACCCCAATGAACCGTCTTGCCCAAGCTGCTCCCTCAGCCATGTAGAGACCTTCTTCTCATTGAACTCTTGCTCTTCATCAGACATTAGTGGAATATTATAGAAACAAAACACACACAATAACACATGTGGTTTTTATATTAATAACCTGTAGAATTTTCATATAACCAATGCAGAGTAACAAAGTAATGATTTGTCCTATTTCAATAAGTATTTCTATAAAAGATGTCTGCCTGGTGCTCACATGGTCAGAAGTGAAAGACTTCGAGGTATACTGATTGACTAACAAGTGATGCCTGTTAGGTTGTTAGTTTAGGGTTTATACATGCTAATATTTAATTATTGGTAGCAATCACAAAACACTGTTTGGAATATTATTAGTATCTAGGCCACTTAGTCATAAAACATAGTATTGATCTGATAATGGGGCTAGGGGATATGTTAGGTCATCATCGAAGTTATTACAATTCAAAAGATTACAACATTATGGTGGCACTAGAGGAAAGGTCAAGGAACTCCCCAAACGCATTAAGATACACTGGGGAATGTCTGTACCTTAAAACTTTGACCTTCTAGTGGCACTAGAGATCAAGTCAAGGGATCACAAAACCCTTAAGGATTTATCCTCTGGGCACCACATATCTAGGTATTTCTATTGGACTTATACATGACATTGTTTTGTGGCAACAATTCAGGTCAGGTTCAACTTGTTTTGCAACCCTGCATCATTTTCCTGGAGTCCTCCATGTTGTGAACACAGCTTTCTTCCAGGGATAAACTCTGTCAAAAGCAGCCTAATTATGGTTCAAATAAACACACTATATGAAAGCTTCTTCCTCTTTCCAACTAAACTAACTCTCTTTATTTTCATGACTGAATAAACTGAATAAACAAACAGACCTTAAAGGACAACACAGTTTCAAATTGTGTTACTTTGTTTATATATGTACACCTTTCTAGCTTCAAATTATGTCATTAATATTGTAAATACTAAAATTCTGAATTTGAATTTCTTCTCCAAAATGACATAGTGCCCCTTTAAATTAAAGACATCATAAAACAATGACTTAGGGTTGATATAATAATAAGGATAATAATAATCAATAATAATAAGAATTTACTACATGAAATGATTTAAAGATTGTTTTAAATGACACGTGACAAATACAACTTCAGAGAAATGTGTAAGAAGCAAATTCTTAATTAATGCAGATTTAGCCATGCAATTATAATTTGCAACCTAGCACACATTGTCAGTTTCATCATTCGACTTAAAATTTAAACAAGAGTTAGTCTGAGAATGTATCCCTGTAAGAGAAAAGTTTCCCCCATTTGAATGAGGCCAGATGCATGACGCAGCTATGTATGTTGACAACATGTTTGATAAAGATATAGAGGGTTGTCTTGCGAAGCAAGTCGAACTTGACAGGATTCTTTGCTGCAAAACAATGTGAATCTCCAGCGTGGTGCTGTGGTGGCAAATCAAATACCCACGCATCCCTGTAAGATTACTTTGTAACAATGTATTTCTACTGTTAAATGGTGATCATCTCCATGAAAGGAAAATGATTAATGAGCTAATACATTTGGAAACCCTTCAGGTAGTACAATGTTATTTTAAACCTAATGTAGCCTAAACTGGAGGATTTATTAAGTCTTTAATTTAAGTAATTGTTTCTAAATTGGCAGTTTTATTCATAACTCTGTAGGAACTCTTTTGAAGTATATTCAGTAGAGTATGTTTTGTATGAATTTCCCAATACTTACCACAAATAACCCTAACCCTTACAGTAATGTATAGAGGTATAAGCAACTGACATTTTAAATGAACAAGGCTTCAGTTTAACTTGTAATCATAGCTCTACTCTGATGATTAGACCAAACAGCCTGAATTGCATTCCAAAGTGTAGTGGTAAACATCATCACCACAGATGCAACCAGTTGCCAGTTCATGTGGGTTATAGTGTGCAGTATTTTTTGAAACTTAAGTAGACAGCATTGCACAGCACAACAGCACAATAAGTACGTCTCCACAAAGATCATATAGCTGAATCAACACCTCCCAGAACAATTTCAACTAAAACAGAACAGTATTATCCTTATTGCAGGACTGTTGTATTAGACTTCATATAAGTCAGCATTGGTATATGTTATGTTATGTTATGTTATGTTATGTTATGTTGTGTTATGTTATGTTATGTTATGTTATGTTATGCATTAGTTTTAGCTCAGTCTACGGGTTAGGGTTAGGGTTAGCCAACTGGCAACCAACTGTAAATATTGTCAACAGGTAAATACAATGTTCAAACACCATGCAGTTAACAGGATAACTCACCACATTCTTCTTCAGTACTCTCACATTTCATTTTTTCCTGGAAAACAACAGCAGAGATTTTACCATGACAAAACGTAAACAATACGATTCAACCTTGCTTATTAAAAAAAAACCCCAAAAAACAGAATTGGCAATTCTGTGACGCTGATTAACCTTGACGCTTGGCACACCTGTTTCTACCTGTGGCAGTGTAACTGCTGACTGAAGATTCTAGATTCTAGAAGATTCTTACATAGGTATGAGAAACAAGTGTTGAAGGAAAAATACAAGCTCCTCCCTCTCAGGTAGGCACAACTAAACACTCCTGAAATAGGCTCCAATGACACTTGTCACATGCGACTGCGCAGCGTATTCATAAAAAACGTTTTCAATACTTCTACATGCATCTTCCTTATTCACCAATTACCTTGGTGCCTTGATTGCCTAGATGATAACCTTCTACAATAAGGTACAGCAGTGGGAATCACTCATTGATGCTTCATTAACGATTGATTCCTGAATAACTGTGATTCCAGGATTATATGGTAGATAATGATTCCCTCGTGAACAGACTGGGAGGTACTATAATAAGGTACTATAATAATAAATCATTAGGTAGTGAGTATTTAATGCTGACTGAATCAGCCTGAAGTCTGCTATGGAAAAATACTGAACTCTCTGGTATGCGAGAGAACTCTCGAGCTTGAATTTTACAATCACTTACATCCTCAAGCAAGTGCCAGTAAACTAGTGTTCATGTGTGCAGCTGCCAAAAACATGTGCATGTGTAGCTGCAGCTGCACACAATGAAAGTCAAAAGCATAGAGAGAGGTTTTTATTCTGTTCTCTATCTTAGATATTACACTGTATTATAATATCTGATGAACAGAACCACTATACAGTTCCAAAAGAAGAAGTTTGTCACATGACAGTATGACAAAAAAATCAACAACAAATGAGCAGATATCAGAGTGGTTTAAAGGGTATAATATAAAAACAGTGTTCACTAGAAATAAAGAAGACAGTCCCATCAGAGCACAGGCTAATTATTGCACTGTGACCTCAAAGTTACCTGATCGTTTTCCTCACACCCTCCTCCCACCCTAGGGTCATGTGACCTCTCAGTCCAGTGCCAGCCGGGGGTAGCTGAATCTGTTGGGATTAGCCTCCACAGTCAACACACTGACCGCACACAACTCACACACTCACCAATGGCCAGGTTTTGCAAACACCACGACGCCAACAGGTAGGAAATCCCGCTTTTCTTGTAGACACTAATTTAAAATTCTCATTGAGTTTAGTTGAGATTTCCACAAGAAGAGTTGGTAGTTAAACATATAAGAGCAGAGCACATGTAGAGTAAATCAGGCTGACAAGCTGCTGTCAAGGATGATCTCCTGATCCTGCTTGCGCTCATCTGTCAGTGTTACCAACCTTTATCCTTACTGTGAGTGAGTCACATTCTTCTTCATATATTGATCATAGACATCTATAAATGATTGTTTACTCAGTAAATCAGATTGTTAAATTTCATCAAATTGTCTCATTAAACAGCAGTCAGGTTCAATTCATGTGTTAAACAGATCTTAAATCAACTTCATGGTAATTATTTTGCCCATTGTTTGAAGTGATGGCGTATGACCTTACGTAAGGTTGTGGGGTGTTTCAGGTATTTTTGTCCACCCTACGCACATTTTCTCAGTAATAGTGGTTACATAGTTAAGTGTTCTATTCATAGAGCACAGCAGGCGACAGGATTACTAGTCTGAGTGCACAGTTGGAATGAACCAAGGACTTCCCACTTGTCACTAGGTCAACACGCTGCTAATAATATATACTGGAAATCACAATGTAACATAATTAAAATATGATTTAAAATGAGGAAGATCCATAGATTCTTGTCTTTTTGCCTCAGGAATGCTTACAAAATATAGTAAATAAACATACATTGGTAATCTATACTGATATGTATTTGAAATGTATTTTTTCTGCACATATTACAGGAATACATTTTCTACAACATATTGCATCTGTACTTCTCACATGTAGCAGCAGCATGTACAATTTGTCCTTAATTTGTGGTCCCACTGACTGCCATCCAACTCATTTCTAGATTTTGTGATGAGTTTGTTATACGTTTTCAATTTCTCACTTGTGTTTAAATCCACTCTTTAGTTAGCAGCCTTGTGTGACACCCACATAAGGGAACCCTTATCTGGTCACGATGTCGTCCCTGGAGGAGGAGCTGACCTGCTCCGTGTGCCGAGACATCTTCAGCCAAGCCCTTCCTCTGCCCTGTGGTCACAGCTTCTGCCCTGCCTGCATCCGCGAGGCCTGGAGGGATCAGGGCGAGGGCAAAAGTCGCTTCATCTGCCCCCAGTGTCAGGAGGAGCACGGTGAGGTGCTGTGTGACAGCTGCTCTCCAGAGGCAGCAGAAGGACAGCCAGCATTGGCTGTGAAGACCTGCCTGAGGTGTGAAGTATCTTTGTGTGCAGAACATCTCCAACCGCATCTGGAGAGGCCTGCGTTTAGCACCCACCTGTTGGTGGATCCGCTGGGCGACCTCTCCCAGCGACGGTGCCCAGAGCACACAGAGATACTGCGCTACTACTGCGCCGATGAGAGGGTGTACGTGTGTGGGGACTGTCTGCTGGAGGGAGGCCATGCTCAGCACAAAGTGAAGGCACTGAGACAGGTGGAGGAGGATCTGAAGGTCAGCTGGAGGGTCATACAATGTGGGGTTTTTATGTTTGTTTGTGCATGCATGGGTGTGTGGTTGATCATATATGTGTGGTTCCACAGGTCATTCTCCACACCCTGCTCATAAAAGCAGAGGAGAAGCTGAAAGATGGAGAGCGAATCCTCAAAGAGCATGAGAATATTGATTCCACCATGGCAGTGAGTAAATCTATTTCAACCACAACATAATGACTCTCTCAGTAGATGCTTTTTACACCCTGTACTACCAAAGTTACGACCCACAAGGGAGCCTGAATTTGAATGCTTTTCATGTAAAACCCTCAGTCTGACCTCGTTCTACTAATGAATCTTTATAAACTAACCAGATGCTTTGATCACTGATTTGGTACCAACTGCCAATCTATCCTGACTGGTTTCAGGACTGTATGAAACAGGATGAGACCCAGGTAGAGCGGCTGGGCTCAGACCTGCAAGTCCAGGTGAGGAGGCTGGTGGTCGATATGAGGGACATCACCAGGAGGGAGAGAGAGCAGGTCATAGAGCGAGTGCACGAAGACTGCTCCAAGGTGAGGGAGGACATGAGCCAGACTCTGAGCATCCAGCACTATCTGGCCTCGCTGCTGGCAGAGACGGACCCCTTCCTGCTCATCTGGGTAAGACCCTGTGCTGAAAAAGACACTCTGTTGTACAGATTTGTTGGGAGTGGAATTGGATTATGAGTTTTCCTCATATTTTAAAGAATTTTGTATTCAATTTTCTGTCTGTTTTTTTTTTTTTTTTTTT
>CAEMYA010000024.1:3009702-3104307 GCA_903131615.1 Diplodus sargus
TTTTTTTTTTCAGGCCGTATGGCACAACCCCAAATGTTACATTAGTTATTGAGAGCATGTTGCCATGTTTGCATTAACATTTACTGTAACTCAAAGCACTGCTGGCCCTCAGTCCAGAGCCGCTAGCCTATCTGTAGATTGTTAGTCGTGTTTGTTAATGGTTTGGTTTCCCACTTATGCTGAGGTAAATAATAAATAGCCACTACTTGTTGGGATTTCCTATGTTGTCCTATGTGGCACAGCTCATCTTGCAGAAACTGAATTTAGGACAAAAATTAAAAGCCAATGTACCTTCTCAAAAAGTATGAGAGGAGTCTGTGACGATGTTATCCACGTATTTTACATTTCTTGCATATTATGTGAGAATGTATGGTTTGCCTTTCCGGATGTGGTTGTTATTTAGTATGCTGTTCACACATTTGTATGATAGCATCCTCTGGGTAAGCTGCTCCCGTTCTAGAAAGTTTTGCTGAAAAAATTTTTATGCCATTCACTATGCTACACAAGGCGACATTTCTTTATGGCTTGCATTCTGGAGAGGTAACAATACTGTGACTTGAAGCATCCATGCAGGGCCATAAAAATGTTAGTAGAATAATTGTTATAAATTTTGAACAAGCTCACCTTTTGTGCAAAAATATATGGGACATATTTAATGCACAGATGGTTAGCTGTGTGTTTGAATAGGGGTTTATCCTTGGGTTTGTTTACTTTTGCATCCAGCTGGGCAGATTGGATCATTCTTTGTTAGACTTTTCTCAACTGTCCTTCACCCTTCTTTCCTCAGGCCTTTCAATCAGATGACACCAAGTAAGTCCACAACAAGTCATGACACTGTGTTATGTTCCTTGGGTTATATCCTGAAATGTGTTGATGTGTGTGGGTAGGTAGGCAGTGTTTGTATGTTTGTATGTGGGGGATAGAAAAGACAGTGAGACATAAGGTGATGAAGAAGTGGACAGATTAATGCAGTTTTTTTTCATTGCAGTGGCCTTTAATCTATATGGGCTCACGGCTTAATATGAGACCCCCCTGCTATATGTTTTCTGCTCTTGATTCTAGATTACTAGCGGAGCTGAGCAGCCCACTTTACGTCCCTGATACCGTCAGTCTAGACAGGAAACACATCTTGGAGGACATTGAAAACAAGTATCGAGGGTTTATCACTGCCACCCTCCGCTGCCTCAGTGAACTCAAGCGGGAGCTTTGTGAGTAATGTTTGCCCATTTTATTTAACTTTCTTAAAGGACTGCTTTGACAGATTTAGGGGAACATGGTTGTGTTTTCTTGCCAATAGTTAGATGAGAAGATTGATGCCATTCTCATGCCTGTTCATTTAATATAAAGAGACAGCCAGCAGCCGCTTACTTTTGCATAGCAAAATGACTGGACAGGGGGAACACCTAGTCGGATACCTAACGCTCTGTAAAAGCACAACTTGTCATCTTCACACCTTGACTTTTGTACAAATTGAACAAATAACGTATAGCATGTTAATTAGTGAGCTTAAAAGCTGCCTTTATGCTAAGCTAAGCTATCTGTCTCCTGGCTTAGCTTTGTAGTATTAACATGAGAGTGGTATTGATCCGATTATCTAGTTCTAGGTAAGAAAGCCAGTCAGATGCCAAGAATCAATTGAAATTTTGATTTAATATTTGGTAATACTTGGTAAAAATGTGAGTAGTTAGGAGGAACGGGTGAGCAATTAATCAGGAACTACCTGATAGTTAATGAATCGTTAATGAGTCATTCCTAAATAACTGTTAGAGGACTATATTGCAGATAATGATGCCTTACTAAAGAACTGACTGGGAGATACCATAGTTAATGCATATCAATAAATAATAAAATATATAATAATATATATAAATCAACATACTGAAAAAGTTGTTCCTGATTAACTAAGAACCAACCACTGTGTGAGTGGAACAAACTGGTGACAGCTCATAATCAATTCATCAGAAGTTACTCTTTTTGCATATGTAAAAAGTAAGTAAAACATAGTACTGAGTATTTAACATGTAGACTTGTTAATTGCTAATTACTGAAACTACTGAGGTAGCTGCTGTTTTTGTGTATCATGATGTTATCTTAAAGTAATGAATGAGCACTAGGGGTTTACATTACTGAAAGAAAGTGGTCAGTATGATGATTTACAGATGTTTATGAACTCATCATTACCTAATGGTTCATTAATATAGGATCTACCGGTCCATTCTCCAATACTTCTGCATTATCTGCAGTATAGTCCTTGATTCACTGTTATGCAGATATTACTCATTAACAATTAATTATCAAGTAGGTCCTGATTCATTCCACTCTCGTTTCTTAGTAACTACTCACATTTTTGGGTCTCTTATTATAAAGTGTTACGTAGTAATTTGATGTCATTTTTATATAATCATCTGATTTTATATATAAACGTACTATAAGTGGTCTTCTATTTGTGGTAACTAAACTGTGTACATGTGTGGTTGCATCTCAACAACTTGTGGGTGTTAGGAACTGGAAACATTTCTCAGCTCATAAATAGGAAAGAAAACTCTGTTGTTTCCATGAGCAGCAATACACTGTTGTTTTATTTCCCTCTCTTACAGTAACCAGCCCCTTGACTCTGGACACTAACACAGCCCATCCTCTGTTGAGCATCTCTGATGATCTTCGCTCAGTGACGCGGGTGAAAAACCGTCTGCCCTGCGCTGCTCACCCCGAACGTTTCGACCACTGGCCGCAGGTTCTCACCTGCCAGACCTTCTCGTCTGGGACTCACTACTGGGAGTTGGAGGCTGAGGGATTCTGGGATATCGGCGTCTGCTATAGAAGTATTGGACGGAAGGGGAAAGAAGGCAACGCCTTTGGGAACAACAAGGTATATGTTATATATATATATGTCACATTTTTAACACTTATTTGTTGCTTGCGTAAAAAGATGGAATGAGTCGGAAGCTCTCTTTGATGCCAGTGGTGTTTGCACTGCTATGTTGTGAGAACTTTTCCCATGAACCTTTCCCTGGCTGCAGTGAAAAAGAAAAGGTTGTTTTTCCTTTGGACTTTTACTCAGTCATCAAAATCTGTCATCAGAGAAACTCTTGATTTGCACTCAACTACTGAACCCTTTTTTCTGTTATGCTTGTAAAAGGTCTGTGACTGAAGCAACTTTACATGCTTAAAGAACTAGCAGATGTTTCCATCCAAATGTAGTCAAATTTTAACAGAATTTTGCAATCCACTGTCGTTAAGGGAATTTAAGGATGGCAGAAGAAGAGAGTCCGACATGATGATGTAATTAAAAGAGCACCAGTATGAGCTAAGTTGAAAAGATATATAGATAAAAATAAATATGGCATGAATTGGCATCTCATTTTTTGTTTCATGTATTGATTTGATGAACCACCTCCTCATCCGTCCACACAGATCTAATGTTTTCATCCACCCCCATTTTTTGTCTCTTCAGTCGACGATTAAGTCCTAAGTCTCATGTACGTTGTGATTTATTCAGACAACGGAGGAAAGCAGCAAAGCTTTATTTTTGAGAAGCAAGTACTACAGATTTTTGCTAAGAAAGAAAATGTGAACAACTCTAGTTTTCTCCCAGTCTGCAAGTAATCAACTAATTTTTTCAGCTCTACTTTAAACCGAAAGAGACATGTTCCTCGATTAAAATGCCTGTGATACATTTCTAGGTATCTTGGAGCTTGACGCAGCAGCACGACAGGAAACTGGCTGCCTGGCACAACCGCAGGAAGACCCGTCTAACCTACCAAATGGCTGGCAACAGGGTCGCCGTCGCTGTGGACTATGGCGCGGGCACCATCACCTTCTCCGAGGTGGGAACATCCTGCAGCCTGACCCACCTCCACACTTTCTCTGCCACGTTTACTCACCCACTGTGCTTGGGCTTCGGACTCTACAAAGCTGAGCTCAACAGCCGCATTTCTGTCATCAAAGTCTGAGGTGGAGAGAGAGGGGCAAGGAGAAGAGAACACTAACTTTGACAAAACCATGGCAAGAGAAAAGTGGCAATGATTTATTTCCACGCTTCTGGAGCCACACGACCCTGTGATGGAAATTCTCCCATGAGCCGCTCTGATGTTCCCTCAGATCTAAGACGAATAAAGAGACCACACCACATCTCCTAAAAGTGTGATCAGGTGATACTGGCATGAAATGATTTTTCCATGAAAGAATGCTGACAATGGAGCATTTGATAAGTGAACATGAGTGGATCCTGCCAGGACATCAAATGAAGCGGGCAGAAAGATGCTTGATTGTTTACAGATGACTGTTGATTGGAAGTTATTACAATTACGTAAAAAAGGAGGTTGTAAATATTAGTAACCCTTCCCAGAAATAAGTTTGTCAGATGTTTGTGATGTTTGCAACTAAATCACCCCGTCCTTCTTTAAGCACCTCTTATAGTCTACCTCAGTTGTGAATACCAAATGACACCTGTGTTTTTTGGACATTAGGTGTATCATAACGAGGCTGGTGTTAGTGAGTTTGTGTTCAAAATCCCACTGAAATAATATCTTTTGAAGCTGATGCACATATCCTGTTAATCCAATATCTGCTATAAAAGAAGCTACCCAACTACATGAGGCATTGGATGTGTAAATGTTTCCCCATGAAAGTGCGGAAAGCGGAAATAATAAAAGGAAATTTTGATCTTTCTCAACTCTGCTTGAAGACACACGCGCTGGAATCACCTGATTTGATTGTATACTAAAAAAAAAATCAGGAACACAGCTGCCACTCACTCGCCAGCATTGCTCTTTGAAGCCGCTCAGAGGCCCAATTATCTTCCTGTTTTTCTTTATTTCGCTGTAAAGGTGAGTGGGCGGATGCAACATAGAGAGTGAGAAAGAAGCAGACGCTAAAGGGGGTGGCTGAGAGAGAGAGAGCGGGAGAGGGAGAAAGAGAGAAAGAGAGAGAGAGACAGGGTGAGAGAGGGAGATTAGAGCTTACTCTGACTCTGGTTGTGATCAGACTGACTCTCGTGCTGTCAAGTGATGTGATAGAGGAGCGGGAGAATTTTTGATCATACTACGGCGCTCCAGCTGGGAGGAAATTAACAGTTTTCACCTGATATGGAATACAAGATTGCTCAGAAGGAAACAGGTGATCATCTTTTTTTTATCACTTTAAATACTAGGATTGTACTGTGCAGTGAATATTGTCAATATTGGATAGCTTGTTTTAAGGTGAATAATTTGGAGAAAAAAACCCAAAAAGCTGCTGTTTTACGTGTTTCATTAAAGCTAAAGAAAAATGTGTTTTCACTCATGCTGTCGCTCAGCTTGGTCAAAGGCAAATGAATGTTATGTAAAACTGGACTGTTTGAAACTTGATGACATCACCTGAAGTGAGTCAAAAATGTCTTCATACACCTTTGACTCTAAGATAGTTTAACAACAGAAAGGCTGTTAAACTCGCAGGGGAATAAAGGAATAATGGAAGAAGGGACATTTTCTTATGCACAGCTACTATATTTGTGTCCGCAAGTGTGAAAACAAAAGCACAAGTGAGAGCGAGCGAGCGTGTGTCGTGTGAGGGAATGCGTGTTGAGCAGCGTCGGGAGGGAGGGGGGCTACGTGTAAAAGACAGATGGTCACTCAGTGGAGTTGTTCCCCCACTCCCTCTCTCTTTCTCGCTCCCTTCTGGGTCCGACATCTTTTCCCTGTCACCTCTCCAGAATCTTACCTCATCTGTTTTGTTTTTTTTTGCCCTCAGCACCTTTTATCATCTCATCCTTCGCTCTATTACTTAAATCCTCAACTCAGATCTTCACTCACTTTGCTGTGCTTTTATCTCTTCAAACCCCCTTTCTTCCCTTCCCCTGCTCTTCTGCCTCCTTGTCAGGTTTTTTGCTGAAGAAATCAACTTGAAAACACCAAGAGGTTTCTTTGTGACTGTCATTCTGGCCCCTGCTGACACAGCACAAAAGGCACTCGAGAGATTTGGGATTTGTGGGTACAAACAAGAAAAAGGGAGTGATTGATAGCTGTGGCCAATGAACAATTCTGACTATTTTCCTCAATATCATTTGGTTCTCTTGGATCTCTTGCTGCCTGGTTGCATATTAATGTACTTGCGTATGAGCAAAAACTACATAGACAATTTGTTTTACCATAGCATGTCTGTTTGCCAGAGTGACACTTCTCTTCAGTAGAATCAATCAGAGCTATTTCGACCAAACATCCTATATTCAGTCATGAATCCCAGGTTAGTCACCCTCCACCTCCCCATACTGTTGGCTGTGCTTCTGCTCTGGGGACCCACGGGGTCGAGGGGCCAAAATGACACAGAGCCCATCATCCTTGAGGGGAAATGTCTGGTCGTATGTGACTCCACTCCTTCATCCGAGCCGGCAGGTAACGCGCTGGGCATGTCTGTCCGGTCCGGCTCCGGCCGGGTGGCCTTCTCCGCCAGCCGCCAGACCAATCACGAGCCCACGGACATGAGCAACCGCACCATGATCATCTACTTCGATAATGTGAGTATAAGACTGCTTAGGTGTCTTTAAGTTACGCAAAAGCCAATATGCAGTTCAAATAAAGCCCGTTCTTGGCATAATAGGAGAACAGTTTGATTGATGGTCCACAGTTCAGAGATCAAAATAGGTCAAACTGTGTTTGTGCAAAGTTCTCCACTGTAGTTTCTCCGTATTCCACAGAATATGAAAAAGGCTGATCAGTTTTCCCCACACAGCTTCTGTGAGCTGTATTTCAAGCGTTTTGTGCTCAGAAGTCTTCTGCCAATAAGATGCACATATTATTAGAGTTCTGACAGTGAGGGAAAATGCTAATGCGGTAAACACTGAACTAGCAGACTCACAGTGCAGCCGGGCTGCATTTTTATAGACATTTGGAGCTTTTTTGGAGATTTTTGAATCAGAAGTGACTCAGTGTTTTGAGAAATCTCAAAAATCAGAAATCTGTCTACGATGGACACAACAATGACCCAAGATACCCTGGAGTGAGCAGGGAAACCCTTTGACAACAGCCCCACTGTTCACTGGTCTTCCAAAGTTTTTGTTCTCTTGCATACCTTTATGTTATCGTGTGTAAATCACATATCATCTCTCCTTCCTTCTTTCCTTGCTGTTGTGTCAGATTTTGGTGAACGTGGGTACTCACTTTGACCAAGAGAGCAGTGTCTTCCTGGCACCAAGAAGAGGCGTGTACAGCTTCAACTTCCATGTTGTAAAGGCCTACAACAGACAAACTATCCAGGTACAAAACCTCAACTGTGACACTTGTAAATTTAGTTGCAGTAGATCAGCAAACGCACTCTAATGCCTCTCTTTGCTCTCTCTCAGGTCAGCCTGATGCTGAACGGCTGGCCGATGATTTCTGCTTTCGCCGGGGACCAGGACGTGACCAGGGAAGCTGCCACAAACGCCGGCCTGGTGATTATGGAGAAGGGGGACAAGGCCTACCTCAGACTGGAGAGGGGCAACTTGATGGGAGGCTGGAAATACTCCACCTTCTCCGGGTTCCTGGTCTTCCCCTTGTGAGGAAGGTGGAGAGAGAGCGGGTTAGAGTGTTCAGAGGAAATTGGATAAAAATTAAAAGGAAGGCTTCGATCTCTTACTCTTTATAAGATGCATGAAAGGATGTGTTTTATGCAAAAATCAGATGAAGATTCTGCAAATTAAAGGTCCAGTGTGTCGGCGTTTAGAGGGATTTAGAGGAATAACATGGAACATAATAATTAGAAGCATGTTTTCAGAAGCATATAAAATACCTGACACAGAATTGTTATGTCTTGTTTTACCTTAGAATGAGTCCCATATATAGTAAAGAGGGAGCGGATCCTCTTCCACGGAGTCCGCCATGTTGCACCACCATCTTTCTACAGTAGCCCAAGACAGACATACCAAACACCAACTCTTGGGGGGGACCTGTCATGTTTTTTTGTAATTTTTTTTTTCCATTCTTAGCAGCCACTGTGGGGGAGGGGGAGACAAGGGGTGTCCACTTGGATGCAAGATGTCACTAAATCCTACACACTGGACCTTTAAGATCATTCTCACTTGAGACCAAAAAGAAAGGCAGGAAAAAGAGGCTGAAACAATCAGTGAAATAATTTATCTGTGGAGTTCATTTGCTCTGTTACTGTGTATAAATATCTGTTGGGTTTGTATAAGAGATATATAAATTGTGACAAAATTATAAAGTAGCCATGTGCAATGTGGGCTTCTGTGCTGAGATTGCGTTTTTTTTTTGCTTTTTACTTTTCATTCCAAATGTTTGAAACACTGCTGTGCTCCTCACAGCAACCTGTCGTACAAACAAACTTGCCCTTTACTCTGCTGTGTCGTATGACTGATGCTCCTCTATATGCTTGTTAGTCTCATGGAACAGATGAATTATTTACACAGAAATTTCTATTGAGAAGACGATAATAAAATAAAATTATATAAAGTTGAATCAGTAAATCGCTTTTGCATGAGTTCTCAACCATTCCTTTACACAAACACTTTGATGACACAACATTTTACGACACATGGCTCGACTTACAAACAGAAATAACTGAGCTGATTGTGTACTATTTTAGGGGCGTGACAGTTTAATCTGCTCATAACAAACAGTATTCTCCATCCTCTATGGTACTCTACCCATTGCCACGGCAGCTGTTTGTAAATATAGCTCTCCCCAGCAGAGCTGGTGTTGGCGTGGACCAAGCAGACCAGCATGGGGCAGAGTGCAAAGCGTGGCCGATAGCGGATACTCCTCGCAGGGCCGCAGACAGATGGAGGCTTTGGCGAGTAGGCAGGCTCCTCTCTACAGGGCTGCCATGGATAAAGTGTGGTGTGCTGTCACATGTAGTCACTTACGCTTCCCCGGTTCATGACCATAATCTCTCTTTCTTTCTCTGTTTTATACCAGAATGACTCTTTCCTGATTTTAGGACAGGCCAATAAGTAGTCCTAGAAACAGAGAACCGAGACTTTGATTCATTGTGTCACATTAATGCACTGACAGAAGAAGCTTTAATGGATGGGAAACTTTGTGGATGCATTGTCTCCTGAAAGGTCCTCTCCTTAAACTCTCCTGATACTTTTCCTTTTCCCAACTATATGAGATAATAGCTCGTGCATCTTTGAGAACAGAATTATTAAATATAAAATGAGAATCAAAGATGGATTACCAGCTGCACAAAACCGTCTGCTCTTATGAGGCCCCAGACGTGAAGTCAGGTTTAAAGCTGGTTTATGGTAATATCTACGATTGCAACTTTGTTTTGGAATTTGCACAACTTTAATACAATATCACCTAACACGATAAGAGCCTTCACATGGGCTTTATTTCCTGATCTTGAGGTCCTGTCCTTAAGAGATGCCTTGTATCAAAATCTGGTTGTGAGATTTGTAATTTGTGATAACTTAGATTATAGCACAACAAACATGCTGGGACTACACACAATGCAAAAAAATATATTATTTTTAATCTGGCCGTGTTTCAGTCAACGAGCACTAGAGGGCGCCAAAACCCACACCGCAAAGAACTGAATCACCTATGCGAGCAAACAAGCCATCATGTTGGTGCCTTGAAGAAAGCTGTTTTCTGACACCTCAAAATGTATTAATAAATAAAAATGAAGCACTATAATCCGTGAATGAACCCATGGGGTCTGGATGTATATTTCTTAAGTATCAAAGTATTAAGTATTAACGCGGTATCATGAGATAAGATGAAGGTGATTCCTGAGATGTAGCCAATGTAATAAAGCCCTGAAAAAAAACGGACATTGCTGTCTACAAACAGGCCCGTTGTGTTGTGCACTCCATTAACCCTGTGAGATTACTAAAACGCCCTCTAATTTTCTCCAGTCAGCTCTGGGGGGGCCGCGCTTTCTAATTCGAGCATCTATGGCAGTAAAACGGCAATGTTGAAGATCACACAGTCAAATGGTCCCAGCTAGGCCGCATTTATTGTTTTCTCAACCTAGCTATGGCTCCCATCCCGCCCAGAAGCGGCCGTACGTATGACGGATTGCTGCGGCAGCCAATGAAATAGCCGTATGCTGCCGGCTTGGGAGAAAACGGACCAATCGTGATTTGAGAGCATCCGAGGGGCACGCTTTCTACGCTTTCTCTGGCAAGAATGTTAGTTCCTGCTCTTCCCTGGCCGTTTCCTGTAATCGTACAGTGTTGTGAGACGGAGAAAGCCATGTGTGTCGATGCAAAGGTAAATTTAGCACCCCGAAATTATTACTGCGAGAGTTAGGGCAGTGGATATGATGGTTATTTTCAGGTTTTTTAGCCGAAAAATAGACGCAGAACAACCGAAACAGCAATGCGGCCTAACCCGTGTCTGAACGTTGACGGGCAATGGTTATTGTGGCACGTTGCTTTGGTTTGGTCCGGTTTGTTGATGAGATTGAAGGAGTCCGGCAGACTGAATGGTTGGTAGTAAATGACAGAGAGGAGAGTTAACGAGTCTAAACATATAATACACCGTGTATTCGTAAGCCTGGATAGGTTTTCGGTGCCTCGCAGGCTTTTGTAATAGGCACATCTTGGTCGCGGTACAAGCTAATGCTAGCCGATGGTTTTGTGAGATAGACTGCAATACGACCAGAGAGGAAAGCATCCCAGCTCTCCAGCATCAGTACCCTCCTCGTCTGACTTCACTACCAACTATTTCCATTCACTCAATCTTCCCTAGGTAGTCTAGCTTTGTATATGAACTTACTACTGAAACGGCTTCAGTTTCATTGTAGGGTTTTTCTGAACCTGATGTCGTGTGCAAACGCGTTTTCTGGACGAAGTGGCCACGAGTTTGTTGTAATGTGTGAGAACAATATTTCTTTGAATAGTCCAGCGGTGGTCATAAGTTAATGTAGGTTATTCTCTATTTTTACTGGATAGTAGTTGAATGAAATCCTGGCGGCATTCGTTTAACTAACAGTAGAGTAAACTTGATCATATGAGTCACGGCTCACTGAAGATGAATGTGTGTTCACGTGGAAGTGTTCTGTGATTTAGTGAACTGTGCATGTACTTGTGCTGTGGAAACCAAAGTTAGCTGAATAATGTCATATTTATAAACATTAGAGAAATATAGAACAACACTTGGAGCTGAGAGGGAAACTCAAACTATTTTGAGAATCTAATAATTGGTTTTTGTAACTTTTTAAGTGAAAGAAATCTAGATATTCTGATTGTAACTCCTGAAATGTTAATTATTTCTGGTCTGTTCACCACTTTCTGACAGTAAAGATGGTTGGGTTGTAGACAGAACAAGACATTCGCAAATGTCACCAAATATAGGTAGTCATGTTTCACAATTTTCTGACATTTTATAGACCAAGCAACGAATCGATTAAATGGGAAAATAATGTGATATACAGTTAAACACACTTACTGTCCATAGTGATGAGACGCACTAAACTTAAGTTGTTGTATTCTGGTTTGAGCTGTATGATAAACATCACATTAGCATACAAAAGTATTTGTTGTTATAATGTCAAAGCTATTATCCCATGTTCACTGACATAAGTGTTTTTCCTCTTTTCCCAGCTGTTTACTTAAAAGTTGAGAAGAAGTGGACCGCGACTATTTAGCTTCCATCCCGGAGTCTTTTTAACGTTGTGCCCGACTCCCTGTGTGGAGTGGGCAAGATGGCAGACCCCATCATGGACCTCTTTGAGGACACACCCTTGTTTAACCTGGACGCCCTACCAGACGATTCCTTCTCTCAGGGCTCATCGGACCCAGTGGAGGAAGCCCTTAAGCTGGCATTGGGCCAGGTGGACCCACCAGCCGAGCCCGAGCTCACGGTCAACGCAGGCCTCACCGTTCCTGTAGCAGCTCCCGCCATCCCGGACCCTGCCCCCGTTCAAATCCCCACACAGCAGCCTGTTCAAGTGCTGGCTGCTCAGACTGTTTCCATACCTGCAGCTCCTACTGTAGCCTCAGCCCCTGTTGAAACTGTACCTCAGATCCAGGCCCAGACAACCATACCTATTGTCAGCAACACCAGCGTGGTCACCAGTAGCACTGTCCTGCTGAGCTCACCTCTGTCTGTTTCCAGTTCTCCAGTCACCACCACTGCCACTACGCAGCTCGCGCAGATAACTCACCAGCTCACTCCACAGCAGTTGGCTGCCATCACGCAGCAGGCTGGTGGTAAAATTGTCATTCTAAAAGGGCCCCAGGGTCAAGCCCAGGTGCTGCAGACTGTAACAGGGACTACAGGTCAGGCAAGTGGGAAGGTCATTCGTGTGTTGTCTGGGACTCCTCTTAAACCTGGCATGTCCATACTGCAGGGGGGGACAGTTTTGAATCAGGCAAGCCCAGGACAAGCTCAAGTCAAGATGGGTGCTGCAGGGGTGCAGAGGCTGCTGCAGTCTCCCAATGGGCCAGTGAAACAGATGCTGCTGACCTCCATGCCCCAGCAGGCACAAGGCCAAACTGTTCAGGTGCAGATGGCTCAAGGCCAGACTCAAGTCCAAGTCCAGTCCCAGGCAGCTCAGATCCAGGGCCAGGTGCAGCTACAGCCAGCCATGCAGGCCCAAACACAGGTAAGCAGCACCTCCTTTGCTTCAACAGGCAGACTGCAAGGTGTCACCTTGACAGCTGCAGCACATCACGTGACGTTTGGAGTGGTTTTCTACTTTCACAAGCTATATTTTTAGGTCTGTCAGTGTCATCAGTAGTCTCATTCTGTGTTTCTGATTCTAGGGTGGTGAAGCAAAGCGGATCACCCTGGTTCTCCAGCAGCCCTCCCAGGCAGCCTCTGCTGCGCAAGCGGGTCAAGCTGTTCCAGCCCAGCAGCAGGTCACACAAATCCAGCAGGTTCAGACAGCCCAAGGGGGGCAGCAACAGACCCAGGCCCCAACTAGACTGGTGTTGGGTCAGCTCCCTGGGGGTAAACTGGTGCTTCAAGGTAGTCAGCTAGCAGCCCTGACCCAGGCCCGGGCTGGAGGCCAGGCTGGAGGGCAGCCCAAAGTCCTCACCATTCAGCTGCAGGTGCAGCAACAGCCCAACCAACAAGGAGGAGTTAAGGTGAGAAAGAAGTGTTTTACATTTTACAGTACATGTTTTCCCTTTACCTTTGTTTTTCCTCTTCTGTTTGTGAAACATCACTTTTGTTATTACGTGCTGTGTTCTTATTGAAATCCTGCCAGTTATTTTCTATTGATGCAGTTGATGGGGGGCGTTGAAGGTCTTGAATGTTACTGATATTAATGTTGGCAAGAGTTTTTCTCAATACACTTGATATTGACATAAGTTCACTTCCACTCTAGTTTTCAACCATTTGTGTAATGTAAACCTTTTTATTAAAAAAAAAGCATTATAAGGAAATGTTGTTTTGAATGACACTTCATATCAGTACAATGTAGCCATAGCTAATAATTGAAACATTATGAGATAAAAGAAAGCAGTAGGATTGTATATCAGATTTCACTGTGTTGTCGTTTTGATGAGACTCCAGCATTTCAGGTTAAAAATCAGCAACTTGGCTCTTTCTATTTAGCAGTAGTTTCAGATTGATTGTTGGCTCTTAAACGTTGCATATCGCCCATTATTTTATGTTTGCCATCACTTCTACAGAACTGTAAAATAATGATAAAGTTGCTAAATTATTAAAACATCATTTAAAATAGACATGTGCATCTTGGGTATAGTTCTGTTCAGTTCATAGGTGTTCAGTAATGTAACACTTGTATTGGCACCACCTGGAAGCATTTCAGAAATATGGGAAATAATTGTTTGGTGTTTTTATCCTGAGTTAGAGATGAGACGGTTCCCTGTACATTTACAAGAGAGACTGGATCAGGATGTGTTGAGCTACCTTAGGGTAGCCCAATGTTTGGAAGCAGAGGGAACAACGTAGGCCTGTCAAAGGTGTTTTTCACAACTCAAAAGCTGTTAAAGCTTAAAAACATCCTGGACTGAGTACAATTAGAGTACAAAGATGAAATTGATGGTGCTCTCATCTGACTGTTGATAAGATGCCAAACAAGCAGATTTCACAGATTTCCAAGTGTTCTTCAAAGTCCTGCCAAATTCTCAATTCATATACTGTGACTGCTGTACTGTGTTTCATCCAACATTTGCTTGTTTGTATTTTTAATCTCCTCCTTTGGTTCTTTACAAAGGGGACTGTGACTTGACCTGTCTTTTCTTTCACTCTCACAGTATCAGCTGGTCTCTGGAACTGGAAATACTGGCAGCCCACAGGTGTTGCAGATTTCGCAGGGCCAAGGAGGACAGAGAGTTGCGGTGCCACTCAAAATGCTTCTGCAGCCACAGGTAGCTCTCCAGATGTGCTTAGACAATTACTTATGTTATATACATTAGAGTGGGTTTAACTTTTTTTAATATAAAATGTGGCAGAAAAAAACATTTCTTTCAAAATAGTTTCTTCATTCAAACATTCTCCTTCACACAGACAAGCTCAGCATCCTCAGCTGGTGGCACAGTCTCTGTGGTGAAGGTCATCAACACGTCAGCAGCCGGCCCCTCCACCACAACTACCACCTCTCCTTCCCAGGCCATCCGCATCACCAAGGCCCCTGGTGAGCCTGCCTCCGTGCGACGAGTGGAGATCCTGTGCAAACAGGAGAAAGCAAACCGTATCGTGGCTGAAGCGATTGCCCGGGCCAAAGCACGTGGTGAGAAGAACCTGCCCAGAGTCCTGAACCAGGATGAACTTCCAAGCACACAGACCTCTCCGGAATCAGGGGGCACTGTAACCGTAGTGTCTGCTGCTAAGAAAAAGAGCAGCGGAGGAGGGAGCAAGAAGAAAAGTTCTGTAGCTGGAGGAACGACGCCCAAACCTGCAGGAGGGGCTGACAAAAAGGGCAAAGTGAAGACGCCAGGAGGAACAAGTGGGGTGGCTGGATGCACAGTAATCCCTGGAGCTGGGAACAAGAGCAAAAGCAAGACCAAGACAAAGTAAGTGTTTTTATATAGATATATAGATATTTGCTGCTGTCTGTTAGCTGCTTGTTCACTCTGTCTTTTTCTCACCTCTCTCCCCTGAAGCACTATAACTCTGGTGGGAGCGAAGAAAAGAAAGAGGAATGCGTCCTCTGATCACTCTGATGGGGAGTTGAGTCCTGCCTCACCTGCTGCGCTGGAGGATGACTTGATTACGGTACAAACACATAATCAAAATCAGCAGACTTTTGGAAACTTCCCCCAAATCTTATCAATGGTCTGCACAGCCAACAACAGCTTGTCCTTTGTTAGAACAGAAGTGCTTCGATGTTATTGGCTAGCTGTACTTTGTATCTGGATGTACAAATGTAACTGCACATGTATTCTGACATTTCCATGGTCAACATGTTTAGCTGTACAGAAGAATGGAATGAGGTGGTTATATTGACATGTTTTGTAGTTAAGTCTTGCACAGACATTTCTGGCTGTTTGGGCAGAAGCAGGGTAGTTTTGGAGCCGTGTTACCTCCCTGTGAGAAGGTTGGCACCCTCCCATTTAATTTGTGGCACACACATACGAGTCGTTAGAAATCATGTTGATCATGTTGTTCAACAAGCCAAAATGTAGATTGATAGTCAGGTAAATTTAACTAACCACCTACAAGCCTGCTCAGGGTGTTGTAGAGGTTCTTTTGCGAAGCTGCCGGAAATTTAAAATTGTTAATGGTATGTATTCTCTAAAGGACAATATGATTTTAAATGACCAAACTTATTTGTAGTGGTACCTGTTTTGTGTGTGTGTGTTTGTTGTTAAGCTGCGCACAGGGGTGGAACATTCAATGACCTCTGTTCTTTTTACATGCGTGTTACATTGTGGTGTATGCCCATGTTTCTGTTTTCATCT
The DNA here is from genome assembly GCA_903131615.1 of Diplodus sargus. NCBI lineage: Eukaryota > Metazoa > Chordata > Actinopteri > Spariformes > Sparidae > Diplodus > Diplodus sargus. The sequence continues at coordinate 3,025,502 of CAEMYA010000024.1, forward strand.
GTAAACCTTATGAAAACACACTGAACTTATACCTCTCTTTTGGCCAGAAGAGGCGCTCCAATCGTGTGGTGAAAAGGAAGAAGTACACTGAGGACCTTGATATCAAGATAACAGATGATGAGGATGAGCAGGAAGATGTAGATGTTACTACAACCGCAGCAGCTGTGGCCTCCATCAGTGGCGGGACGGCAGCACTGCTCAAACAGGAAATGGAGCTGGATGCGGACGGACAACCCAGCATGCAGTTCTTTGTGGTGAGTGTAGAACTATTCTGACAAAGTTATTTCTTCTCTGGTGAGGTTGAAAGGATCCTCATGAAGATATGAATGCTGATTGAATGGGTGTTGAGTGGTTTTAATTAAGTGTATCACCTTTTTATTTTTAAAGGAAAATCCAAGTGAGGAAGATGCTGCCATTGTAGACAAAGTTCTGTCTATGAGGTTAACGAAGAAGGAAGTATGTATATTCTCCTTTTTATATATTTATTTTAATGCAACCCTAATTCTTTTAATTCATATTTGAAAATCACCTAAACCTAAAACCTGTTCTTCTCTTTCAGCTGCCTGGGGGCCAATACACCACTGTTGAGGAGTTCTTTGTCAAATACAAGAACTAGTGAGTTTCAGAATCACTACTAATAACTTCAGCCCCTGAACTAGACAGCTTGTATTTTTTTTTAAGGATACCAAACAAGTAATACTTACTTCTCTTTTCTCAGTTCATACTTGCACTGTGAGTGGGCCAGTTTGGAGCAGCTGGAGAAAGACAAGAGGATCCATCAAAAGATCAAGAGGTTCAAGACCAAACACGCACAGATGAGGCACCTCTTTCAGGAGGTGAGCGTGGCCCATGTTCCTTTTTTAGGCTGTGGTTTAGCTGCTTGAACTATAGTTTTCTACATATTTGTGTGTTGTTTGTTGCTGACTCTGTGGTTGTTTTGCAGGATGAAGAGTCTTTTAACCCAGACTATGTAGAGGTGGACAGAATCCTGGATGTTTCCCACAGTGTGGACAAGGATAATGGCGAGGTGAGAAACCTGCCTCGTCAAAGCTGTTCTTGTCTTGGCTGTATAAATAAATTTGACCCTTTCTTCTTTTTCTTTTATCAACTAGCATGTTTGCAAAAGTTATATACTTGCTCTTACTCTTCTCCCTACAGCCCGTAATATACTACTTGGTGAAGTGGTGCTCTCTTCCTTATGAAGACGCCACTTGGGAACTGAAGGAGGATGTTGACGAGGGCAAGGTCGAAGAGTTCAGCAAAATCCAAGACCGACAACCTCGCCTGAAGAGAACGGTGAGCAGTCAAGTGTACAATAGCCGGGAGCTGGTTTGAGTTTGGAACTGAAGTTTATTTCCAATCACCTGATTTTATGTACACTCTGAATTTCTTCTTTAAAAGAACTTTATAAAAGGCACAGAATTTTCCACTTCATCTCAAGTGGAAAAAACATTAATAAAGAGGAGATGCAATGAATATGGATGGAAAAGATATTAGAAATTAATAAATGATGCAGTAGCTCTGCTTGTGGTTCTACTGAAGCAAGGGCATTGGTGTCAGAGACCTAACCTCAAATGGATAATGGTCATTATCTTCTTACCAAGTTTTCCTTCTCTCTCATCAGACACGACCATCTGCCAATTCATGGAAGAAGTTGGAGGAGTTCAGAGAGTACAAGAATGGCAACACGCTCAGAGAGTATCAGCTGGAAGGAGTTAATTGGCTGCTCTTCAACTGGTACAATAGGTATTTATCACACACTGGACATGCTACACTCCCAGGTCACAGCAGGCATTTTGAAGCTGCAGTCACTGGAACTGGATTAGTTTTACTGGGTACGATGCTGTAATGAAAGCAGCTTTGCCAAAAAAAAACTTTGTTGTGGAAAGATGATTGGTGACTGCTTCTTGAATGGCTTCACTAATTACTCCCCGTTTCCTGTCTCTCAGGCAGAACTGCATCCTGGCAGATGAGATGGGTCTGGGGAAGACCATCCAGTCGATCACGCTGCTGTCCGAGATCTATAATGCTGGCATCCAAGGCCCATTCCTGGTCATTGCCCCCCTTTCCACCATCACCAACTGGGAGAGGGAGTTCTCCACATGGACCAACATGAACGCCATCGTTTACCACGGCAGCCTGGCCAGCCGACAGATGATCCAGCAGTATGAGATGTACTGCAAGGACGAGAAGGTGGACTTATTGATTCTGATTATTGTACTATAATAATTTTACTGATCTGAAAACATGTCTGATGAAGATTGCCATTATGTCTACAGGAGCACTTGATTCCAGGAGCGTACAAGTTTGACGCTCTCATTACAACCTTTGAGATGATTTTATCGGACTGCCCGGAGCTGAGGGAGATATCCTGGCGTTGTGTGATTATCGATGAGGCTCACCGCCTTAAGAATCGCAACTGCAAGCTGTTGGACAGCTTGAAGATGTTGGATCTGGTGAGTGGACCACAGATGATTGTGGATTTCAGAACAAAACCTGGGTGCTCAGGAAACACACACGCAAATTGATTTAAAATGTTGCTTTTCGTTAATGCACTCACTTTGTAGTGGGGATCAAAAACAGTTCTTCCTCTCATACCTCCCCTTTTTAAAAAAAAATTGTTCCTTCACTTGCTGATGAATATTTTTTCCCATCTTTCTTTTATTCCTCCTCTTCCTGTCTCTTATTTTTTGTTGTCTCTCCTAGGAACACAAGGTGTTGTTGACCGGCACTCCTCTGCAGAACACTGTGGAGGAACTCTTCAGTCTTCTTCATTTCCTGGAGCCTGCTCAGTTCCCCTCTGAGACCGAATTCCTCAGAGACTTTGGAGATCTCAAAACCGAGGAACAGGTGTGAAATATACACTTGTTGGCACACACAAGCACATATTTGCACACATCTATCAGTGTTCTTCATCGTTCACATCTGCTCATTTCACAGATATTTCACAGCTGTCACTGAGCAAATCTTTCATTTTCTGGTCCACAGGTTCAGAAGCTGCAGGCCATCTTGAAACCCATGATGTTACGAAGGCTCAAAGAAGATGTTGAGAAGAACTTGGCACCCAAACAGGAGACTATCATTGAGGTTAGTGTAAATGGCGAACATTCAGTGTGAACTCTGTTTGAGATTAGGAGATCTCAATGACAGAGAGAAGGCCACCATTTCACTGTTAGACTGTGTCTTCTCTCAGGTTGAGTTGACGGATGTCCAGAAGAAGTATTACCGAGCCATCCTGGAGAGGAACTTCAGCTTCCTCAGTTTAGGGGCGAACAGTAACAGCAACGTCCCCAACCTGCTCAACACTATGATGGAGTTACGAAAGTGCTGCAACCACCCCTACCTCATCAATGGTATTGTGTCACATTATTAACTCAAGGCCTTATGTTTGTAGTGTTGATAAGTTTATATGTATATCTGCTAATGCTGGATGCAATTAACAAGCGTGTGTCGAGGATGTTTATGCATCTGGCTCTCTGTGTGTTTGCTACATTCAGGCTTTTTTTTCATAGTGAGCTTATGTTAAATCAGAGTAATGTTTTTCTAAAGCTGCCTGCACACGATAAGCAGTCTGAGCTGCACTTGCTGCAGGTTTGGACAGTGAAGAGAGATCAGCGTCACAGTCCATTACATAATGTATGCTGTGTACACAAGAATTTTAAATTGAAACGGTAAATACAAAAATACAATTCCTTTTGGAAACTTTCAGTGTCTCCCTCAAGATGTACGCTCATCATCAATTGTACTATGATTACACTTTGAAGAGGCAGCATAAAATCTGACTTTAGGAACGGCAGTTGCTCATTCTGTAGGAAAACAAAGTATGAAGTTGTTTCTGCCCATTGATCACACGTAGAGAGCCTCATCTAGACTTTTTACAGTCATGGATTAATTGGAACTAATTCTGATGTCATGCACATATGAGTCTGTTTTTGTTGGTAAACATTCAACTTGACCACTGTTGGACTGTAGCTGGTTTTGAAGAAGTAAAGCTCAAATGAGATTTTCTGAGGATATGTATCTCATTTAGAAAGCATTAGTGTTAACTGTCGTAACTGTAAAATGATGATAATGAGTTAGATTAGCAAATATGCATCCCAATATTGTAACGCTGCACAGTAGATGAACGCTTTGCAACTGGGTCAAAAAGCTTACATCTTTGGACAGTATCATAAAAGTTGTTCTGTTGTCTCTCTCCAGGCGCGGAGGAGAAGATCGTAGCGGAGTTGAGGGAGGTGTATGACCCCCTGGCTCCCGACTTCCATTTGCAGGCCCTGATTCGGTCGGCCGGCAAGCTGGTGCTACTGGACAAGCTGCTGCCTCGCCTCAAGGCTGGCGGCCACAAAGTGCTCATCTTCTCCCAGATGGTGCGCTGCTTGGACATTCTGGAGGACTACCTCATCAACAAGAGGTGGGTGGGCCGAGGTGTCTCAGCACCTCAGATGTTTTTCAAAAAGGGTTTAGCATTGTTCTTAGTATAATGAGGACTTAAGTAAATTGTTGATGATAACTTTTTTATTTGTTTATTTTTGTAATTTTTATTTACAGATACCTTTTTGAGCGAATTGATGGCAGAGTGCGTGGGAACTTACGACAGGCTGCCATCGATCGCTTCAGTAAGCCTGACTCAGACCGCTTTGTCTTCCTGCTGTGTACCCGTGCTGGCGGCCTGGGTATTAACCTCACTGCTGCTGACACCTGTGTTATATTTGACTCTGACTGGAACCCTCAGAATGACCTGCAGGTACTGTCTGGTATAAAGTTCGCAAGAACAACAAACTATCATTACATTTATTTCATGTTTCCAGACTCTTTTACATGTATGTTTTCACATGTTCTGTCCAAAACTTGGAGCAATTATCATCTTTCTATCTCTTGCTTCATATACAGTGCTCTTATGAGCCTTTTTTGAATCCCTTTTTCAGGCCCAAGCACGATGCCATCGTATTGGACAGTCTAAGGCTGTCAAGGTCTACCGTCTGATCACTAGGAACTCTTATGAGAGGGAGATGCTTGACAAGGCAAGTCTGAAGCTTGGCCTGGACCGTGCCGTCCTGCAGAGCATGAGTGGAAACAAAGACAGTAACGTCAACGGGGTAAGAAACCTAATAATCATTAACTTAAATTACAGTTAAAGGTTAGTCAATTGTAATACATCTCACTAATTTAGAAAAAGTGTTATTTAATCCAGTTTGGACCGCTTGTGTTAATGTCTCTCTGCATCTCCTGTAGCAAGTTCAGCAGTTCTCCAAGAAGGAGATTGAGGACCTGCTGAGGAAGGGAGCCTACGCTGCCATCATGGATGAGAATGATGAAGGCAGTCGCTTCTGTGAGGAGGACATCGACCAGATCCTTCAGCGAAGAGCCACCACCATCACAATTGAGAGTGAGGGCAAGGGCTCCACATTCTCCAAGGCCAGCTTTGTGGCCTCTGAGAACCGCAATGACATCGCCCTCGACGACCCTGAATTCTGGCAGAAGTGGGCCAAAAAAGCCGACATAGACATGGACTCCATCAACAGAAAGGTAAGTGTAAGGTGGTCATCAAAAGCTTACTGCATGTTAAATACTGCAGATTTTACTATTGTCTTATCTGGTTGCACTCTTGTATTTAAGGCCTGTATAGAAAATGCCTGTATATTGATTTGAAGTTATGTGTAATTGACTGTAAGTTACTTCTTCCCCTTCAGAACACACTTGTCATCGACACTCCCAGAGTCCGTAAGCAGACCCGTCAGTACTCCAGTTTACGAGGTGAAGGTGGGGACCTGTCTGATCTGGACAGCGACGATGAGTATCCACCTGCTAATTCCAGACAGTCTCGTGCCTCCAGACGCTCCGACCGCCACAGTGGAGGAGGTTATGGCCGCACTGACTGTTTCAGGGTGGAGAAACACCTGCTTGTTTATGGGTATGTAGACCCATGCTAAGAATTTTATCAAATATTAATTTGTCTCTTTACAGTCTTCTCTCTTGTTCTTTGTCCTCACCTGTTACCTCTTCTCTTCTCCTTCAGTTGGGGTCGCTGGAGGGACATCTTGTCTCATGCCAGATGTAAGCGTCGTCTGAGTGAACGCGATGTGGAGACGATCTGCCGCGTCATTCTGGTCTTTTGTCTGCTCCACTACCGTGGAGATGAGAACATCAAGAGTTTCATCTGGGAGCTCATCACACCGCCGGAGAACGGGCGTGAACCCCAAACACTACTCAACCACTCTGGTAGGAGCTGCACAGAGATCACAGAATCAGAACCTTTCTCATGCATTCAGAGCTGGTGCATGCATTCCTTATTAGATTTCTGTTCGAACATCTATTTATTTATTAACTTTATATTTTTCCTCTCTGCCTAGGTCTGTCTATCCCTGTTCCAAGAGGCAGGAAGGGTAAGAGGGTAAAAGCCCAGAGCACATTTGACGTTCAGAAGGTGGAGTGGATCCGCAAGTACAACCCTGACACCCTGCTCCTGGATGACAGCTACCGTAAACACCTCAAGCACCAGTGCAACAAGTGAGTGAAGCCCAGTCAGATATGTTTTTTGATTTGTGTGTACATGGGAAAGCTGTCCGCATTCAAACACTTAAACCTTTCCTCTCCCACTAAAGGGTGTTGCTGAGGGTGCGTATGCTCTACTACCTGAAGCAGGAGGTGATTGGCGAACATGCCGACTCTGTCCTGAAAGGCGCTGACATCAGGTATCAAATATTGTCTTTTGTACAATAATCCAAATGCAGACATGCACAGTGACTGAATAACTGACATTAATTATGATACACTTGAACACTGTTTACAATACATGTCTTTATCTTTTCCAGGGATGTTGATATCTGGATGCCTGAGATGGAGCAACAGGAGGTACCTGCAGGATGGTGGGATGCTGAGGCAGACCGCTCGCTGCTTGCTGGTGTATACAAACACGGTAGGTTTTCTCTATGGAAGCTTTGAAATTAGGTTGAGGATTTTTTTACTCCAGTTGCCTCAGATTACAAACTTTTTTTGTTGTCATTTAACAGTTTTGACTTGTTTTCTGTGACCAGGTTATGAGATGTACACCACCATGCGTGCTGATCCCTGCCTCTGCTTCCTGGAGAGAGCTGGTCGTCCTGATGATAAGGCCATTGATGCTGAGCAGCACACTGGTGACGCCGAGCTGGGAGACGAGTGAGTGATCCTGGCTAATGGGGCTAATTTAAACCTGCTTATGAATTTATAGCAGACATACAGGTTAAGTGGACATTAAGTCTGTTTCAAAGTCTCTCCGTCACTACAACCTGAAGTGAAATGGTCAAAGTCTTAAAGTTAACTTCATGAAACATTAGAAAGTTGAGCCCCTTTATTTGACACGACTTGCTCTTTACCAGCCTAATGTTGATTTATTGTTTGTATTGTACAGTGCTGACTATGATAAGTACTCGGAGGACCCGGAGTTCAAACCTGCGTCAAGACACGCCAAAGATCTTTTTGAGGAGGTAAGAATCTGAGCCTTCACACTGAAGAGTTTCTGTCAGAAAGAGTTGATTTTCAGGGACTTTTGGTGATATATTGGAAATGAGCAACAGTGATTTAACAAGTCTCTGTTTAACCTTGTCTACCAGCCTGACTCCATGAACGTGGACGATGAGATTTCTGTTGAAGACAAGGCGGGGCCAGTGCTCACAGAAACCTTATCTAGCCAGAGTGGTGCGTCCGACTGGCCCTCCAGTTCATCACTAACAGCGCGATTGCGGCGGCTGATCACAGCTTACCAACGCAGCTACAGGCAGGAGCAGCTTAAGATCGAAGCTGAGGCAAAGGGTGACCGCAGGCGCAGGCGATGCGAACAGGCCAGTAAGCTGAAGGAGATTGCACGACAGGAGCGTCAGCAGAGGTAAGCTTGTGTTATATTATGTTCTACTGACTCCAAGTGGAAGTTCTGATTATATTTCAGCATATACCTAGTTTCTCACAAGCTTGTTATCAGCTTAAATATAGACTTTGTACTATTGTAAGCATGTGTAGCGCATATAGTTAATGTTGACTATAATTTGTTATTTCATGCTGTAATTTTCGTCTGTTTCCTCGCTCCGTTCTGATTTGTAAATTTTAAGATTCCCTGTGGGAATCCTGTCCCCTTCTTGAAAATAAAGAGTAAAGTTTCTAAGCACGCATATAAGCATATTCAACATGTTCCTTAAAGTTATGTGCTTGTTTTAGGTGGAGGGAGATATATTCAACACTTTCCTTCTCATCCATCACTTCACTTGCCTTCTGTCTTTTTGTACAGGTGGACACGTAGAGAAGAATGCGACTTCTACCGCGTAGTGTCCACTTTTGGTGTGGAAAAAATAAAAAAGGAGCAAGGTCTTCCTGAGGGTGGAGACCCCGATTACGACTGGAACCGCTTCCGTACCTTCGCTCGTCTGGATAAAAAAACGGATGAGAGCCTCAGTCGATACTTCCGCTCTTTTGTTGCCATGTGCCGGAGAGTTTGCCACCTGCGGCCAGGCCGTGGTGAAGGTAACTCTTCCATTGTTTTGATTTGTTGATGTAAGGGTTTCCTTTTGAGGTGCTTAGATAAGAGCAGTGCATGTTGAGTTCACAGTCAATACACAGTCAGTAAATATCTGCTCTCTCCTCCTGCTCAGATCCATCAGAGCTTTCTCAGACTGTGGCCCCCATCACAGAGGAGCGTGCTTCTCGTACTCTATACCGTATCAGCCTCCTGCGTCGCCTCCGTGAGAGAGTCCTGCCCCACCCCTCCCTAGAGGAGCGTCTGCCGCTGGCTCCAACCAGCTCCGAGCTGCCCGCTTGGTGGAATAACCCAGACCACGATCGTCAGCTAATGCTGGGCGCTTCACTGCACGGTGTCAGCCGCACCGAGCTCTCCATCTTCGCAGATCCTCAATTCACCTTTAATCAGGCTCATGGAGAATTCATCCAGAACCAGCAGGCCCCACCCCCTCCACCTCCAACTCAGGCACCTCTCATCGTGCCTCTCAGCCACCCGAAGACTGAGGAGGATGTACCGAGTGTGAAGGAGGAGGGAGCTGATGAGGAGGCCCGGTTGCTTGGAGGTCAAATCACTGCTGATCTGCAGAGTACGCCTTTGAGTCACCACGACGGAAAGGTACGAGGGCCAGGCTGGAGCCTGAAGAGGAGCAGAGGGAAAGTTGGGAAGTCTGGAGGAGGAAGGAAAGGAGAGGGAGGGTCGGATTCTGATTCAGATTCTGATTCGGGCTCGTCATCATCTGAGCGATCAGGCAGCAGTGATGACAGCGGAGAGAGTGAGGAAGAGACAGAAGGAGGTAAATTGGTAGTTACGACAGAAAAAGTTGAATCAAGCAAGAATAAATGTAACAAACTGATTTTTTGTCTTTTTTTTTCCTTAGCAGGCATGAAGCTGTGTGACGTAGATGATAATAGTCTACTATCTATGACTCCGTCCCAGGATGGCATTCCTCCTCCTGATCCTCTCAGAGTGGACTGGCCCAAGGTAATTGACCCACAATTTACTAAATGGATGTTGAAAGTTTCAAGTCTGAAAGCTATTCTCTGAATAAACTCTCTACCTCTATTTTCTTGTTGTTACGTGACTGACACATGAGGTTTCCTCTTCCTTCTCAGGACCGCGTGTTGATCAACCGGCTGGACAGTTTGTGTAATCTGGTGCTGACCGGTCAGTGGCCTTCAGGGCGGCGCTATGTTCCTGAAGCTCAGCTGAACCCGAGCTCAGAACTAGTGGGAGACGAGATGGCCTACACAAGGGTGATCCGTAAACCAAGCGCCGCGCCTGGTGGTCCAGGGGCAGAAGGAGATGATGGAGAGTTCACTGTGAAGCTACTCAAGGTGAGAATATAGTGGAGGGTAAAATAATATAATCTAAGGGTGCTCCGATGAGGACTTTTGGGGAAGCACACCATTCACAGATTGCTGGAAGCAGTATCAGCTGATACAGATCAGTGTCTTCACTTTCTTGTCAGTAGTTTATTAGTGGCATAGTTTAGTTTGGTGGCATTGAAATGTTGAGGAAATAAATGATTTTACTTAATATATTTACATATTTAAAAAAAAAAGTAAATGGGAGACAGAATTCAGTAACATGGAATTTGGAAATAATTTTTGTGTCAGTCTTTTGTAGTGATGTATTTGTGCCCTGAAGCCAGTACTCCACCACCTGGTCACTACTTGTATCTGGTTACATTAGTCTTTTAGTTTGGAGTTACAGACACTTTAGATCAGTGTACATTTTTATCAATCCTGTCAAAGTCAACTGGTGGCAAAGTCGGTCTACTTCAGTACACGTATTTAATGTAAACGTGTTGTGTTGCCACATTAAACTGCAGTTCACTGTATGACACTTCATGTTCCTCTCAACAGTCCCACTGTGTGCCTCCACTGTGAGCCGTTAGTTCAGTCAGCTGTTAGCTCTCATGCTGTATGGGTCGAAACAAACAGCGTCACCTCGTCCTCCCACGCAGGAGAAAGAGAATCTGCCTATCACAAATGATAAATTGAACAGACTACTTCTGACTCTAACGGAGCGTGTCTTCTCTGGCTGTTACGTTATTCTCTCCACAGCGCTGTGTCAGCACTAGTTCTAATCACTAGCTGGCCACTCGGCATGAGACCTGACATTACGAGAATTGTTCTGCGGTACTGGTCCATCTCGTTGCACTGGTTAATTCCAAGAGGACACTGAAAGTGACTCTGCTTGGATAGTTAGCTGTTAGCAGCAGAGTCCTGCTAATACAGTTCTTTCACCTCCATCAATCTGTGAGGCTTTAGTGCCAGATCTGTCATATCAAAAACAGATTCTCCAAGATGCAGCTGTGATGAAGTAGTTGATGACTAAATCACTCTCTTGTGTGTCACCCTGTCAGGAGGAGGGGCTGAAGCTGACCTTCTCTAAACAGGCTCTGATGCCAAACGGGTCTGCAGGAGAGAGCAGCAGCCGCAAGAGGCGCAAAGACCAAGAGGTACATCTTTCACCTGTTTCTGTGACGTACAGGAAGGGTTGGGCAGAAAAACTGCTTTGGATTTAGTTTGACAACTTTTTTTTTTTGTCTGCCTCTCTTTTAGTTATCCGACCCAGATGGACTCCATGATCCACTGGAAAGAACTCCTCGGCGCAGGGACCCTCCCACCTGGCTGAAGGAGAACCCAGATTATGAGGTGGAGGGAGACATGCTGGAGGTATGATCATGACACTTATCGTTTAGCAACTGGTCTTCAGGTGTAGGTTCATATTGCTCTGGTCTCAGGTTAATAAGTAACCAAAATATCTAAACCAAGTTTCTGCTTTATTACATAACATGTCTTGTTTCCTCAGCTTCTTGTAAACAGGAGCAAAAGGAAGAGGAGGAGGAGGGCAGATAAAGTCCTGACAGGAAGTGAGAAGGTCAAAGTCATTAACATGAGGACAGGAAAGAAGGTGAGACATACTGTCATGGTATTAATTTATTTGATTAGTTGGCTGTTTGTTACCTCTCACTAATGGACAAACACCCAAATGTTTCTTCTTTGTAGGTCGGAGCTGCTTTCTGTCCGATGCTGCAAGACCTGAGGGAATATCTGGAGGAGAATCCTGATAATGCTGTAGCACCAGATTGGGCTGAAACTGTTCGAAAATCTGTACGTAGATAGAACTCTTTGCTGTATAGTGTTGTTAAGGAACAACACTTTATAAGTGCTTTCTCTCTGGTCCTCTATTTAGTTGAAAAGTGCTGCTGTATTAAATTCTGCATCACAAAAAGTGCCTTTCATGTAGAGGTGAATGATAAAACTGAGTTTATGTTCATTTTCTGGAGGATCATTCATCACATTTAGGTACACAATAAAGTTTTTTTCTTCTCCCTAAGTGGGATTTTTGGCTTTCAAAGACTGTGGAAGTGTGGGTTACCACAGCATCAACAAAGTAAAACTTCGTGACAACAAACCTCTGCCTACTTATGCATAAGACTTTTCAGTGTTTCTAATAATGTATGTTCTTCTCACAGGGCTTCCTGCCCGAGACCTTCTTCCACCGACTGCTGACTGAGCACTCAGAGATCCCGAAGAAAAGCAGGCGTCGCCATCACCATCACCACCACCACCATCACCACACTCCTGATCCCATCCCCGAAGACCCCAACCTGCACGGAGTCGAGGAGGAGACTCTGGTCTCAGACGGAGCCTACATGATGGATGAGGAGGACCTGGAGAGCTCCCATCACTTCCTCACCAGTCCGGACTTTGACGTTAAAATGGAGGGCGGCGACAGCCTTTCCCAAGGTGACTATGACAGCTCGGATCAAGAGGCGCTATTGGACGATGTCATCATAGCACAGAAGGACTCTGACTCCTCATCAAGCTCAGAGGATTGACTGAACCACATTCTTCGAACACATCAGACTTAATCCCCTTCTCAACATTGAATCATGTTATTCCTCATCATTTATTTTTACCATATTATGTATCAAATTACGGATGAATGTGTTTTTTTTTGTTGCTACTTTTATTCATTTATTTTATATAGGGATTTTTTTTCCATGAAAGGAGCAAGTTTGCACCCATCTGTTTTCTTTTTCATCATCACAATTGTGTTCCATCTTTGTGTCCTCAGTCCTCCTCTCTAACCTCTGACAAAACGGCAAAAAGCTGAGCTTTCTTACATCATGACTCGTCATTCTCCTCCTCCTCTTCCTCCAAACCTGTTCTTTCCATCACATTCCCAGACATGACCAAAAGGGGACCCCTGCTGTACAGATACCCTTTTCTTATCTAAGAACCTCAATGCTGGTCCTCTAACGCTACATGAAACTGGACATGTGTACTGAGCAGAGCCTGGATCCAGATCTCACAATCCCCTCCTATCTCGTTTGGTCATATCTTGTGTGTCCAGACGAGTCTGTGAACTTAAAGGGGATCCAGTGTGTGGACGTACTGTTATTGTTTTCACTCTATGGGAGGGGTGGGGGTTGAGGGGGAGGGAGAGGGAAAGTGGTGTATTAGTTACTGAAGCAGTGCTAGGAGGATGGGTGTATTGTACAATGTAGAGCTGGTCAATTGTGTACTATGAGATGACGGCAATGAGTTACTATTCTTGTTTTATGATCTGAGTGTATCTGTGAAATGAATAACAGCAATCTACAGTGAACACAAGTTTCTGTGTATTATTGTGACTTTCATCTAGCAGCAGTTAGGAGGTTTACTGTTTGTACAACAAGCTTGGTTATGTTGATTTGTGCTGCCGCAGATCATAATGTGATACTGCATAGGAACTTGAATTATTAGTAATGGCAGTAATGTCCACATTTAACAACATTCCTGACTCATAAAGTATTTGATAGGGACTTAACTACATTAAATAATTTGGAAAAAAAAGACAAAGTTCAAGAACTCATCTATTATTCAATTGAATTACCAGCCTCACCCTGCATGGGAAAACAACTTACACTCTATTAAATGATTTTAGTAGTTTTAATAGAGGATGCATTTGTGTCTAAATTTCAGTGCCTCTTCTGTTGATTCTATTTGTGTTTCTAATATACTGTATGCAGCTGGCATATTCAACTCTTTTTATGAGGAGGCCTGGATTTGAAAACTTGTGCCACGGGCCCGGCCAGACATTTACATTCCCAATGTCCCAAAGCTCAAGATTTAAATGTGCTAAAACGATCCACATTTACAAAAAACAAATCCTGCCAGTGTTTATCCATTTTTCGCACTGAAAACAGATTGTTGTGTATACAAAAGTGCAGGAAACAAATTGTCAGTTTTACTTGCCAAATTCCCCCCTGCTTAAACAGTCTTGGTTAAAGGTTAATAAAATAGGAGCTTGTCTAATGAATGGGTTAATTGGTCTACATGTAAAATGATCAACAGGCCAGAATGAGGCCACAGGCCTTGAGTTGAATTTCTCTGATATAAAGTACATAAAAGAATTGCAGTATATGTGAATAATCCTTCTCAAATCACACAGATCCCTACTTGGCACTCACCAGTGTTATATTATGGGTATAGCCTTGAATAAAATCACGGTTTTGGCAAATATGAATAGATTTACAATCAACACAAAATATCAATATCCTTTATTTAACCAGGAAAACTCATTGAGATTTAAAACCTCTTTTCCAAGAGTGACCTGGCCAAGACGGCAGCACAAGAGCAGAACAGTTACACCAAACACACAAGACACAAATAAAATATGATCACACACACTACAAGAAAACAAGAGTGGGATTACATGATTACACAATGCAATGACAAGATCCAATTGAGCTTATGTCTCTGTCTTTTGTAATTGTCTTGAAATCCCCCAGAGCTACGAGATGTGTCAATTTCAAGTCCTTTTGCACAGTGTTCCAGGTAGACGTGGCAGAAAATTTAAAAGCCTTTTTGCCCAGTTCAGTTTTGACTCTGTGGACCTGCATCTGTATGATGTCCTGAGAATGCAGTCCATATCGGCTGACGTTTCTACACATGTGTAAACACAAATATGTAGGCAGAAGTCCAAGAATAGTTTTATAAATAAAAGAGAGAGAGTCTACAGACATATAAAGATAGACAATATGTGACGGCATATAACAGTGATGTACAAGATAGCTGCAACCAGTTATAAAACACAAAGCACAGTGATATACAAATATGATTAAAATACTGGAAAACACTTGCTGCAAATGCATAAAACTATAAGAATGACTAGTCAGGAATTTGCAGAAAAAAGCTGAAATGGCTTTTTTTCTGCAAATTCTTGACTAGTCATTCTTATAGTTCAAGCTGAAGATAATTTTTTCTCAAGTTTTCTTACCAGCTTCTCTCGACTCTAGCGATGATGCACACTGTAGCCCACGCAATACACACCCATAATAAAATCAGAAGAAGAGCTAAAAATCCTTTAAACTAAAACTGTGATGATTTTAAAACTGTGAAAGATTTTAAAAAGCTGAATATATGCCCAATAGTTCAAAGTCTTGTTACTCTTTAAAAGTTGGAATGATGTCTCTAGCTCAAAGTATGAGGGACAAGAAGAGGTTGAAAGTTGGGTGGTTTTGAAGAAGATATGATGATTGTCCCATTCACTTCAATTGTAAATTTATTTTTGAAAAAGCCGAATATTTGAAAAAGCTGAAAAGGCAAGAAGCAGGAAAAGCCACAAACCACCATGTCCTTCAACAGCTGAACATGTTAATAATTTAATGGTTTCTGTAGCTTAAAATTTGTAGGTGGAGAAGCGAGCCAAAAAATGTACGGAATAATAACTTCCAGAAGGACAATAGCAGCATTGTGCTTGCAGCATTCACACATTAATTTTCTCTTGCTGCCAGCAGAGGCGCTTAGTGTCCAGAAGATCTTCTGCCTTTTTCAGGGCAGCTGTGATCTTCCTGGTTTCCTTTCTGTTCTCCTCAAGCTAGACTCGATGGGAAGCCTGGGGTCTTTTCACAGGCTCCTCTTCTTCCTGTTGCATATCCTGCACAGTCTGCTTGAAGCCTCCTGTGGCCTGAATGAGGGATGTATTTCCATTGTCCATCTGCTCGTCCATCTGATCCTCAATGAGAGGTTCAGATTCCTCCGTCTCGTCCAGCAGACAGGTGTCTAGCTGCCAGCAGTGGCGCTCAAACTCCAGAGGATTCCCTGCCTTTTCCATGAAAGAAGCGATCTTCTTGGTATCCTCTTTTAAGCTTCTCAGGTAGGATTTGATCGGAAGGCATGGTACTTCCTCGAATCTTCTTAGCCTCTTTCTTCTTCTCGGCCAGTTTTTTCTCCTCTGCTGGGCCTTTATGTCTTCGCTGCTCACGCTTTTCTTTCTTCTCCTACCCTGCGAGCGATCTCTCATCCTGCCTCCTCCTTCTTTACCATAGTCTTCTCTGCTTTCTTTCCCCTCATGGTGACGGTCTGATTACAAATGGGATATATAAAGTCAGGTTCTGTATTTATTTGGATTTTCTGCTTTGATGTTCTTCTTTCTGTTGCTATAGCAGAATGTTTTGTTGTGGTTTACAAAATATTGATGGCCTTTTTTCTTTATATGTTATTTCAAAGTGTATATATTGTAAATATATATGTATATTCTAAATAAACAAACTCTATTTGTTTTCATGTCTAAATAAACTGAATAAACAAACTGACTTTGAATTACACTTATCCATGACTTTGATGAGACAGAGAAATTCAATGACACTCATTTTAAAAATCAATAAAGCTATGACTCGTGACTTGTTTGTACCCATACCAGCATTTCCTAGCATAAATGAACCCGATTTGATTGTCTGCCTCAAGATTTCGAGTTTCCATCCTCCTCAACGAACATGTGCCTCAAACACTCAAGTCAGTGAGACCACCCTCACTCTCAGACAATCCAAAACAGGGAACAGAGCGCGGACATTTCTTTGAATACGTCAGCACTTCTCAATTGTGCTGCTGTGTTACAGTGATGGCAGAAAACAGGGCGAGAGAAACATGTAAACAGCAGAGCGTAGCCTATCCGCTAACACGGAGTCACAGAAAACATTTAAAGAACCTTTTCTAGTTTTGCACAAAAAAAAATCTGAGCACGTCTAATGACCCATGGATGTCCATTTTCAAAAACCTTCAAGGCTTTCAAGATTTGTTCCCTCAAATTTACAAACACTTTGATTTGAAGGCCCTGTGGGAACCCTGTGTAACAACAACTGATCAAAATAAATACAGGAGAACCAGGTAAATCAGTTTTTTCTTTACACCCAGTGCCTACATTACCCACAATGCAACTTAGACATTAACGACATAAGTGGATGTAATACATCAGATTACATGCAGCTTCCTCTGTTGAGTCAAAAGACTTCATATTATTTTGTCACATATGCAGTAGTTGGTCAAATTGGTGGAGTTACCCTTTAATTACCAGCTGTCAACTATCCAGAAGGAATTTCAGTTTCAGATGAAAACTTGTAATAATATCGATAACAATAATCATAATTTAGTTTTCTAGATACATATGGTCAAATTGAGATGTAGTTACAGGGCAGAGTAGTGAAGGATTGCGAGGTGCATTGTACATATGGATGGTCATGGTCTGTGTTGTCACGTCTGGGTCAGTAACCGAGGCTCAGACCTGCACTAGTGAACATGATGTACTGCAAATAATTTCAGATTTCTTAGTTGGAAATACTTGAATAAATGGTTTACTGAGCTGATTGTCTTGTGTCAAGATGTTGTTTCCTTTTTTGTTGTTTACGGCCTCCTTTAACCAGTGAGGTATGTCCAAGCAGTATCTGTGTTGTACTGATCCCCCTACATGTGTTGCTTTGGATGTAAACTGATGAGAAAAGGTTCACAGTCACATTTAAAGTAATGTTTTTAACACCTGTCATCAGTGACAGGTTTTCACTTAACACTACAGACACTAAATGCAGTGCTTGGATTCAACTGCTTTAATTGTTATTGAGCTAACATGACTTAAAGTGGTTGTTACGTTATTTTTTAATTTAAGTCTGAGTTTCGTCTTACACATAGAAGTCAATTGGGACAGCGAGGAGAGTCAAATGGACTTACATAGTTTCTTCTTGAAGCAAGGAAACAACAACAACAAAACATTTTTAGATTTTAGTTTCTTGCTGTGGGGAGTACTGGTGCGTTCACATAACAGTCTGGAAAAGTGTTTGTGTCACTTAATTATCTGTTTCAACTGGGCAAACAGAAATGGTTGTGAATATAATTACTATTTTTACCCTCGTTGGCTAAGAAAACGACGATGCTATCTGTCTCTTAAACGTCATGTCTTGAGAAATCACACAGATGATACAGCGCATATATATTATGATGATGATGGGAAATACTTGTGCCATTAGGTTTTAAAGTAACAACTGCGACATTTCCCGACAGCCCATGAACGCGACACTAGCTTGTGCGTCCAGTGCGGTTCTGACATGGTAGTAGCATCACAACAGCGTTTGAATGGGTTTTTGTTGGGCCTCCATTAAAGCTTTGTGCCCCGGGGAGCTTACACGTAATATTTTGGCAACATAGTGGCTTTGTCTGGCTGTTATCACCTTCAAATCTTCTCATTGTCCCAGTTTTCCATAGGGCTCCAAAGCTAAGTAGTTTAGCCTCATCTGCTCAACCTTAACGTTGTACCAACCGACAGCGATTAGCTAGCTAGCCAACTAGCCGCTAACAGCTTTCTTCAATGTCGGAAAAGTTGACCTAAATGGGTTGGAAAATAAGGAACTCGCATTTTCACCAAAGTATAGACCGTGTGGGATAGTTTCTTTAAAGTAATTTTCACAATGGACCTCAATTTTTACTCGGAGCTGTCGGATGGTTGTGCTCAAAATGTTGATACGGAGTTTCTGGATTCCCAAGCTTATGGTGGATACTCTGAAGAAAACAAGGTAACATAACCAGCGTGTACTTGGGAAGGTCGCTTTTTAAACGACAAAATAGCACAACAGTTAGTTAAATGCCGACGATCTGTTTCAGTTTGCAGAAGGCAGCGACAGCTACCTCACCATCAGTGGAGCGGGCCACCCTTTCTTGTCCGCTGAGGTAAATGACTTAATTAAAACGGCATGGTATCGCACTGTACTATTCATTTATACTATCCTCCTTTCAACTTGTGTTTCAGTTGATTATGGTCTGACCCGTTGTTCTGTCTCTTCCCCCACATGTAGCAGACATTTCATACTCCCAGTCTCGGCGATGAGGTGTTTGAGATCCCCCCCATCTCCCTTGACCCAGACCCGACTCTGAGCATCAGTGATGCAGTGTCCCACTTTGAGTTGGCCGATGGGTCAGACGGCACCGGGGGACCATCAGGCTCCCGGAGCCTTGTCAGCAACCTGGTGGTCGAAGCCAATGACCCTTCCTTCGCTTCCACCTTTGTAAACTCTGGGTCTCAGGGCCTGGAGCAGCTGAACCTCGGGGCACTGGGCCAAGCCGGAGGGGGAGCGCTGCTCAGCTCCTCAGCTTTGGTGAGTTCTCAGCCCGTGGGCCCTCACAAAGAATGCTGTTCAGTGTGATGTTGTTCATGAATGCAGTTAAGAGTTGTTCTAATCTCTCTGCAGGAACTGGGGAGTTCCAGTGGTTCACATTTCAGCAGTTCGTCCCCGATGACCATTGACGTCCAGCTTGGCGACATCAGCCACGGGCTTTTGGGAAGCAGTCACCTGTCCACTATCAACCAGTCTGAGCTAGCAATGGGTCTTGGGGGTGGAAATATGAGGCATCATTCAGAGACGCATGAGCAGCCGCTGTCTGCAACACCATCACCAGCTGGCTCCCTGCAGGACGAGGACATGGATGACTTCAAGGTGAGGGGCTGCACCAGCAGAGGCATTCAGCACCGTTTGCTTGCACAAATGTGTTTGAGATCCTGCCACTAATATCTCCTCTCTCTTCCACTTTCGCTCTACTCTTTCAGAGGAGTGTGCTGGTAGACTCCCCCATGTCTCTCTCCTCTTCCCTTTCCCACATGTCCGCTCACTCGGCTCCCATATCTTCAGTGTCCCCAGCTGTGGCCAGGAGGGCCGGGGGAAAGCCAGCCACACTGGCCTCAGTGACTGCTATGGCGGGCGCTAAGAAAGAAAGGAAGAAAAAGGACCCAA
The DNA here is from genome assembly GCA_903131615.1 of Diplodus sargus. Taxonomy (NCBI): domain Eukaryota; kingdom Metazoa; phylum Chordata; class Actinopteri; order Spariformes; family Sparidae; genus Diplodus; species Diplodus sargus. The sequence goes on from CAEMYA010000024.1 coordinate 3,045,040, forward strand.
ATGAACCGCAGAAGCCCGTTTCAGCATATGCTTTGTTCTTCAGAGACACACAGGCAGCCATTAAGGGCCAGAACCCCAACGCCACCTTTGGGGAGGTGTCAAAGATTGTGGCCTCCATGTGGGACAGCTTGGCGGAGGAACAGAAACAGGTGAAAGAACACATATTGTATATCAATATCCTCCTCTGTCAGTTTTGGGGGAGAAAGGTGATTGTTGGTGTGAGACAAATGGCATCTATTTATAAACTATATGACTTAAACTACTTGTTTTGTCTCCACTAGGTGTATAAGAGGAAGACAGAAGCAGCCAAAAGGGAGTATTTGAAAGTACTGGCAGCTTATAAAGCCAACCAGCTCTCACAGGTGAGATGATGTTGATATCAAAAGGATAACCAGTTAATTGCTGTGTGGTATTTTCATTTATATAACCTTTCTAATGATTAATCTGTCTTCACAGCCCGCCGCTGAGGACATGGAGACTGCCCCTTCACCACCTCCACCAGTGGTACACCCAGCACCCACAGCTCTTCCCTCTGCCGCTCACCAGGCTGTCCGCGCAGCTAACAGCACACTGGAAGAGAACACCATCACCAACATCTGCGCCTCCAACATCATCCTGGACGTCCCGGAGATGACCACACGTTCACGCACGGGGGCGAACAAAGTCACCGCTCCAGCAGCTGCAGTGCCCCCGACTCAGACCATCACCAAGATCATCATCCCAAAGCACATGTTGCAGGCGGGGGGCCAGGTGGTGACTGTGTTGCCGGGCGGGGCCCGCGCTTTGCAGCCTACTCTGGTGGTGTCGGGTGGTGCTCGTCTGCCACCTCCACTGCAGCAGATGCAAAATGCACCACCTCCACCACGGCTCCAGCAAATGGCCCCAGCACCTCCGCCCTTACAGGCCAAGCCCCGCGAGGGAAGCTCCACGCTGGGTCTCGCTGTGTCTGTCACGGCTACACCTCCACCTCCACTCCAGATAAAAATAGTCCCTGCCTCCCTGCAGGGCAAAGACACCCTGCCAATTATTGTCCCCGACACAGCGGCGGGGTCGTCGGCTGCGGCTGCAACCACCCAGTCTGCATCTGTGGTGTCAGTGCAGGTGGTGAACTCTGCTGACATGTCAGGCAATACAGACGATGAAGAAGTTACAGAGGTGCTGCCTTCAGAAGAGGTGAATGGTCTTAATTCATTGTGATTGTCAGTTTAAGTTTGCTTTGTGTGAGATCTTATTTATATCCAAATAACTTTTTAAATTTATTTGATTGGTTTGACCTAATTTGATTTCAAATCTTTGAAGGTGGCTTATAATTTATCCACAAAAGCCGCCAAACAGTTGTCATAGCAACGGATTCCTAACTTTCAAAAGTACAGACTGTTGTACAGATTTCAGTGGGTCATAGTTTTTGAATAACGGCTTGATCTTCAGCTTCACAAATGTGTATATTTAAATCAGTACTTGAAACCCTGATTCCCAAAAAGCTGTGACACTGTGTAAAACATGTTGCTGGCATGTAATTCAGAATATGTATATATTTACAAAAATCTATGAAGTTAATGACGTAAACATTGAATATATTTTTCTGTGTACTGTTTTCAATTGAGTACATGACAAAAGAGGATTAGCAGAGTATTGTGTTCCGTTTTATTAATGTTTAACACAATGTCCAAACCTTTTTTGAACCAGGGTTGTACTATAATCAGAATCAGTACAGCCAAAGGTCTTTAGAAATGACAGTATTTACTGTATTTAAATTACAGTGGTTGAATGGAGAAATTCCAAACACATTATGTAATCGATTGTAAATGGGAATAAAGGCGCAACCAAGGTGCAGTCCATCATGACAAACTGAACTTCAGACCCACCAGTGTGACACATGCAAATATTAAGTCACACTTGACATATTTTTGAGCGTATGTGCGACGAAAACAGTTGCATCCTGAAGCCTTGCCTGACATATCTGGCACGAAAACCTCCGACTAGGTTATACGCTAGAAAATGGCACAGCTGTAAATCACATCTGTCTGTGTGAGAGGCTTACAGCAGCACTGAGGCAGCTACATGTTTCCATGGCTGAGGCTAGAGATGCTGAGCACACAGTCACTGTTGCCCGGGTGTTTCATCAGTTTTATGGCAAAGACGAAGCCACCACTGAAAATGCTTACTTTACATCTGCAGTAGTGAAAATTGGCGTATACTCAGCAGCCCATGCAGAGCGACGCAGCTTGAGGAGTTTCACGTGGACAACTGAGAATAACTGACTTTGAAAGATGATTATAGACCCAAAGGTTACTCTATTACACACTGACTGGAAGAGGGTGGATACTTGCACAATCCTTTATTGTTTTATTTGCTGACTTCGACATTACAGTGAATTATTTTTTTATTTGGTGAGTGCGGGAAATCCCATTCACACCCACTGTGATTTAAAGTTGTTAATTAGAAACGATTCCAAGAGGGTGAATCGTTTTCATTCGTACTTTTGCTTTCGCTGTGTCATAGAGCCTCATACAGAAAGATAGGCTGGTGTGACATAATCACCTAATGTGACAAGCCTTCATCAAGTCACAGAAAATACCCACTACTGATATTAATGACACTGTCATTAATCTGTGCTAATTGTTTTTCAGGATGAGATGGAGGTGAATGGGTCCAGTGATGCCTCGGTTATGAGGAGCGTGTGTGCGAGGGCGGGCTGCAACAATCCAGCCATAGAGAGCGACGACTGGGACAAAGAGTACTGCAGCAACGAGTGCGTGGCCACTCACTGCAGGTGTGTAGAGGTTTGAAACATTCACACGCTTACTTTTATGTTTCAAGAGGACCTGTCTGAACTTACATTTTCTGTTTTTCAGAGATATATTCATGGCCTGGTGCTCTATCAGGAATCAGAACATGGGAACAGTGAAATAAGAGCAGCCGCTTCCAAACACTTGTTTCTCCACAAAGAGCGAGTGTCTACAGATGAAGGACAGATGCTTCACAGTGCAGTGTCAGTTCTCTCATAGTTTTTTTTTTTTTTTTTTACATGTACTGTAGGTTTGGACAGTAAACATGTTGTACTGTTAAATTAGGACAGCCACAAAGACAATCTTCTACAGTGTTAGATTATGTACGCAACTTTTATTCAGGCACCAAGGGACGTCAAGGCAGCTAGAGAAAAGATCAGCAAAATGAAGTAATTCAGTTGGTCAAGATAATGGTGTTCTTAGATTCTTTTTACTAAAGCCAACACAGGTCAGTTTATACCTGCTGTCAATTGCTGGAAAAATGCTTCTCAAAATACTCCGACAAAGAGGTTCAACATTTCAACCTTTTTAGGCCTGAGACACATGATTGTAAAGTGCTCAGTGTCCAATTTGAAATGAATGCTCTGTCTCTTGCAATAACCAGGAGACACAAATCTTTGTTTCTTTACATCGCTGAAATATGCATTAGTTTGAGTTGAAAAAACAGTTTGATCACTGTATGCTTTGTTTTTGTACTGTGGCACTACAGGGGCCTTGTAGGTTTAATATTGCCTTCATCTTTTTGTATAAAAAAAATGTTCAGATCATTGCCAGTTGTTAAAGAAATGTTCAACTTCAATGTTTTCTTAATAAATGGGCAAATTTGCTCGGTCCAGTGCTTTCTTTTTCTCATTTCTCTATGTTTGGAACTTGTCTAACTCAACCCTGCTGGCCTTGGTTTGGTTTGGTTTTTAGTATGACCAGTAGCTTGTTGTGGCTAATGTTGCTGCCGTCAAACAGATACTGCTGAGTAACTGAGTCAGTCTGCTGACTTTCTGACTTCTCTATACTTCTCTTAGTGTACGCTACATTTAGGCATTCACCACTTATCCTGCACTTGTGACTTGTGGCCAAAATGGCAGGTAATCAGCAAAACAAACATACATTCAGATTCTTTTCAGTTCCTTTATCCCATAGACTAGAACAGAGAAGCTGGTATTTCATAAACTCCATATTAACAATAAAGTAATTTGGCAAAGTCAGAGTTCCGAGCTCTATTGTATGATTTAGCCTCTTACAAGTTATTCTGATTACACAAGCTTTTGTTTGCAGTAAAATGACACACTGATGAAAAGTGTAGCAGGCTAAATTAACTTTCATTTAGGGATGCAGCGATATATTGGTTTCAAGGTATACCACGATCTGAAGATTGCAGACTATTGTACCATGTCAACCTTCTTAACTTCTGTATTGAACTCCAACCCATTATTGTTAAAACAATATATTTTCTCAGATCTATATCAAATTCATGTCTGTCAGGACATAATACTTATTGAAACTAGAATGAAGCGTTTGTTTAACGAATGTGATTAAAAGTCATTGATAATGATAATTTAGAGTAGTACCGTATATGGTGATACCCTTGAGATTATTATCACACCGAGACATTTCATACCATTGCAACTCTACTTTCAGCTCATTCATCCCATCTTCCCGCTGCAACACTTGTATCTTTGTTCTCTTTGATTACAGGAATTCATTTTAAGTTTAACAGTGCATTTTTTTTTTTTTTTTTAAATCAAACCCATCCTTATAAATATTCCGTTAAAAATACTATTTGTCGCAGTTGCAGAAATTAAGATCCACAGTTCAATATAAAAATAGACTCCTGAGGTGATTCTTCACATTTTTTGGCTTTATCCTCCAATTAAAGTGCATTCTTATTCCAGTGTCGGCTGCATATTATGCCAGCTTCCAGGATTCTTCATGAAGAGTTCACAATAGTGGCTCTGCTGGGTGGATCCAATTTGTAAAGCCCAAAACCGAGGCACACTGGCTCAGTCAGCTCAGCTTTAAACTCGTGCAGCCGTGTGATCGTGGACTCCACGGAACTGAACGTGATGTTGCCTTTCCCAAAATCAACCATCACTGCTATGCGGCCACTCTTCAGGGTTGCAGAGATAACTTTTTTTTCTCTATTGTGGTAGGCCGACAGCTTGCCTTTCCCATCGTGCGTGAGGCTCCAAGACAGCGCGTTCTTCCCAAAGGGGCTGTTGCTGTTCTTGCGTTGGATGCTCTTGTAGGACACGGCGATGTCCCAGTATCCCTCGGCCTCCACCTCCCAGATGTGGGTGCCAGTGGAGAAGCACCGCTCGGAGAGGACCTGCGGGGCTTCGTCAAAGCGGCTTTTACTGGTGGGATAGTTCAGCCTGGTTTTCACTCTCTCTGCTGTTCGGAGGTCAGCGGAGACTCCGAGGAATGGACTGGCTGTGTCCACGTCCAAGATGTGAGTAGCTGAGAGACAGACAATTTGGGTTTACATACACTATTTTGATCCTAGCCCAGTTTATAGTACATGCTTATGTTGAGCAAGGAGGTAATCAGCGAGACTTTTTTTTTTTTTACCTTCAGGCAGATATTTGTGGCTCTTCAAATGACTATCAGCCAGGAGTTCTGTGTAGAGGATTTTCATTGGACAAAAAGAGAAGAGGTTAGCTGAGAACCGAAAGAGGTTTCTGTCAGTGGAACATCAGACAATAGTGGCCGCTGACGTCAGCTTGTGTTCTTCACAAAGTGTCTGAACGACGACATGCTTCAGAAGCACCTTTTTTTCTGTTTTGTACTTTTTTTAAATATTGAACTTTATCTAACTAGCAAATAAGTGTATTTCCCAAAATGTTGACCTATTCTTTTCACACCCTATTCACATATTAGGGCTGTACCAAATGTCACTTTTTTTTTTACATTCAAAGCTTGATTTAAGGTTTTTGAACAAAGCTTCTAATTTGTCGTATTCACCCTAAACAAAGTAATATTAATGATTAACTGATGCTCTTACACTCGCTAAACCTCCCTGTTAACACAGGTGTGGCCGTCCCTCCCTTTAAAGGCTGAACACCAACAAATATGGACCAAACCGAAATATTGTTAGATTAATACATGTTGTGAAGTCTGGAAAAGATTACATCTATATTTTTTTTTTCTCAATATTTTTTTTAACTTTTAGACTACAAAGCTCTGGAGTTATCGGAAATGTCTGGATCACACAAGTGGAAACAATCCCATACAGAATTAAAAAAAAAAATCAAAAAGGACTTGAATGTTGATTAAGAATTCAAATGTCAATGTTTTTAATGAAGCTTCAAGGCTTCGAATTAGCCCTCTTACATAACCACTAGCCAACGTCACAATGCGTCATTGTGGGTTATCATCAATCACTAATCTTTAATGTCTTGTTTTTTTTGTAGTCATGTAAGGGGGCAGGAGTTTGGATCTTAGGCCTTCCTTCTTACGTGCAATGGTGGAATAAATGTGATGGGCGCGGTTCTGCTGCTTGTCCAGTGCTGCTGTTAGCATTTTGTTTTCCACAGAGTAGTTGTACGCTGGTTGGGAACAAAGATAGACATCAATGCGTGCACGTATACACATACCACACATACACATACCATACAAGGAATCTTTGCCCTTATTTACCGTAATATAGAACAATGAACCACAGAAAGAGCAGCACCAATGTGACACTGTTGATGAGTGAGGCAGAAGAGTTCAGTTTCTGTCAGGACAAAAGAACATATTAGATCTGGAAAGTGTCGCAGTCAGTTTACAAACCGTTCGATGTCAAAGATAGAGAATTCAGTACACAGAGCATACCGCACGTTTGATCTGTTCTTGCAGTTTTTTGACGGACTTGGTGGTTTCTGTCATTTGAAGCTTCAGTGATTCGAAACGCGTGTCCATGTGCTCCTGTTGAATGAAGGACACACACACACACACACACACACACACACACACACACACACACACACACACACACAAACACACAACCAGTTTCTTAAATGTGAAGATTTGTTGCTTTTTTTAGGTCAAAGGAGTAATTTAATGAAGTTACTTTGAGCTCTGGGGAATTCAATTTTTCAGGAATGTTTGACCTTTTATAGACTTAACGATTAATCATTTAATCAGGAAATGAATCACCAGATTAATCGATGATTAAATTAATAAATAGTTGCAGCCCTACACGGCACGACTCTGTAATGACTTATGGCTGACTTTTACTACAGAGTGAATAAACGGGGATGACAGTTGAATGTCCGACTTCAGATTCCCACAGACTAGAAAATCCTGTTTCTCCGCAGCACAGTCTCTGATAGGAATTCCCTCAGTCTCTTTACAAGAAACTGTTACCATCAACTCTTCACTTTGCAGATCCACCCTAATGATTTTTACTAATGATATCTTAGATATCATAATGCTGAGATGTTTCTTGTGTGATATATTGTAAAAGAGTCATTCAAAACTCACAGTCAGCTGTCTCCGTACGACATTGGAGGCCTCAGTGGACACGTTTTCCTTCTTGCTCTCCAGGGCGCACATGTTGCAGATGTAGCGTCCGGATGCATTGCAGTAGTACCTCAGCACCGCGTCCTTGTGCTGTGGGCATTTCCGCTCCTTGAGGTCACCCAGGGGCTTGACCAAGGGGTGTCCCGTGAACACTGGCAGCTCCAGATGGTCTTTGATGTGCTCTTTGCACAGCGAAACCTCACACTTCAGACATGTTTTAAAGGCTGGAGTTTTTTCTGTCACGCAGCAGTCACAGAACACATCTTTGGTCTGTTTGTCCTATGTATAAAAATCACATATTGATGTGGGAAAAGGTGTGTTTGGCATTTGACTGTTCATTAAAATGAGTTTTACGTTCCACAAGTTTAAGTTAATTCTGTTTTAAGCGGCACCTTACCTTCCTCTTCTTGCTTTCCCTGAAGTTCTCTGTGATGTTGGTTAGCGTGTAGCTCTTCTGTAGAACAATGGATAATCCAAAAAATCCCCTGCAGTCTGGGCAACGGAAGGGCATGTCTGAAGAGTGGTCCCTCATGTTTTCCAGACAGCCCATACACATGCTGTGTCCACAGGGCAGCTGATGAGGATCCGTGAAGATGTCCTGGCACACCGGGCACCTCAGCATCTCCTCAAGCTTCTTCTCTGTGTACTCCATTCTTGGCGCCCCTTCTACAAAGAGTGTCAGTGAGTGTCTAAAGAGCAGACAGGACGGAGTTAACTGCAGAGAGTGTACACCACGCAGCAGCTTCCTATTTCGTTTGTTATGAATGATCCATGAGCCTGAGCACAAGCTCATAGAAGCATGAGATACAATGAGTCCTACCTTTTTAGTTAAAGCAGAGTAAAGCCGACAGGATGGCTTCTCTTCTTTCTCCTCTACACACCTTGCTGAAAGTGAAAGGAGAGCTCACTTTATATTTGTACTTCCTGGAGGGGCGGGGCCTAACAGGAGGAGGATCCAAAGTGACTTGGATGGGCTATATGAATTTCTAAGAGGAATACAGGAATGCATTATCAAAATATTGCTGTGTGATATTACAAAATAAGAATTGTATCTTTTATTCATATAGAGAGTAAGAATAAATACAAACGTTTTGTGGGTTGATTGGACATTATCTGAAGATGACAGTTGTGTTGGACTAATCCTTTCGTCACAAAGGAAATTAGGAATGGTTAAATATTTAAGTTACACTATGTAGCTTTGGGCAAGAAAATTTAAGATCTTCATTGACTGATTTTTTTTTATGCCTAACCAAACAAAACAAAACCTTTATGCTGTCACGGCTGAATAAACTGAATAGATAAACTGACCTTAAAGGTCAACACAGTTTCATACCATTTTGTGTGTTTATTTATTTTTTTATTTTTTTCAGGTAACAGATGTTGTCCTTCTTTTAATTAAAGTCGACAAATTAAGAAATTGCACTTACTCACTGCTGCAGAAACACACACATGCTGCAGCACGGATGCAATCTTGATTATTATTCAAGGGCAGCAGCAGACATTCTTTTTTTTTATTATATCTTTTTTATTAATTTTAATGGGGATATACATTTAGTTTTTAAGAGAAAAAAAAAAGTAACAGAAGAAGTTGAGAACAGGGAGTATCTTATACATCTCCAAATTCATTCAGATAATAAATAGGTAAATAGATACCTTCCCCGCCTCATCAGTTTATCATCCCCCAAACATTCTCAATCTCTTGTCCACCCACTAACCTCCCCACATAGCAAAATAAAGAAAGAAAAAAAAAAAGCCCTGTCTAATTGTTTGACTATGTGAAGGGGTAGGATACTGTATCAGTGTATTATGAGGGGAAGCTATGATGCTCACTTTGACATGTCTTTGCGTTTTTTTTTTCTTTTCAAGAGCATATTCATTTTTACTATGTATTTACTTAACCGATTGTTTTTTGTTTGTTTGTTTGTTTTTTGTTTGTTTGTTTTTATTTTGTGTGTTTATATGTGGCGGACCCTGCCACCTTTCTTGCTTCAAACAGTGTTCTCTGGAGCTTATTTTCCTCTGATATCAGCTTCTTGATTCAGTTATGGAAAAAATAGATTTCTGAGTTTGTATCATTACCTCATTCATATTGTAAATATTAAAGTTATTAGTTTAATTTTATTCTGCAAAATGACGTCGTATCTCATTAATATTTACTCCCTTCAACGAAAAGAAAAAGGCACAGAGACGCCAGTAAAGTTACTGGTACAGTTTCCAGCCGGTCAGTCCAATCTGTAACACCTGTGTGAGTGTGCGTGCCGTGGCTGTGTAGGAGCTACATCTGTCTACACTGTAAAAAATGTCATGTCATGCAACCAATATATTTCTAGTGAAATGTCAACATAAAATACGGTCTTTGTGTTTCTTCTCTGTCCACCAAAACCCTGTTACGTTAAACTGCTCGTCATTTTAACAACCTTTTCAGTGACAAACTTGTGTCAGAACTCGCCAAATTGAAAATGTCTGTACTTACGTATTTAGCGTATTCTTTCCGTTTCTCCCGTGTCCAGCGACGTTCGTTAATCCGCTCACAAACACACAAGAACAAGTCTTTCCTCATGTCAACCAGTTTAGCAGTTTTAGTATGTAATGAAATTTAGCGGTGGATTATCCTGTTGTCTTAGATAAGTTACATCCGTTGCTAACGTGAAAACCTGCTAACAACTACTTTAGCATGACTTTCCGTGGCGCAGATCCAGATAAGAACTGACGCAGCACTACTGAAGCCGTGAATGCAGCGACGCTACATCTCTACCTCTTCACCTAGTTCGATCTAAAACTGACTACCTCGCCCCTCCATGACAAGACCACACTTCCTGTTTACATCACCCAAAGCATCATGGGAACCCAAGTGACAAAATCAGACCAATTCCCAAATAAGTGTGAAAAGAAATGAATTGGAATGACAAAATTCATGGAAAGAAGTTCATACACAAGTCCTCTACACATACATGTGAAGGTGTTTAATGTGTGTACACACTGTGTCTCACATGGCAGGTCCTGGCATTTCAGAGAAGTAATGACTTTACTACAAGTGCCTCAACTGTTCTGTAAAGCATTGGTAAATTATTGGTTAACTATTAGTTAAGCCATTAGTAACAAACTAAAATCCATATGTTAAGCACTTTATAACATCATACTGTACCCGTGTTCCATGCTGAATCTTGTGTTGGGAGGGTTCTCAAGACAAAATGCCCAAACCACGTGTACCACAATATCTTTTTTTTTTTATTATTAAAACAGAAGAAAAATGCTGTCAAGCAACAGAAGTTTAAGAAGAAGAATACAGACATTTGTCAATGTGAAGCATCTGTGTTAAGGTATATAAAACGTTATATTTTTCAAAACACTTTTAAAAAAGAGGCCCTAGGATCACATTTGTTTCACAATATGTACACTTACATAGAATGGATATCTTTACTAAGTATTTTACCATTAATGCCAGATTTCTAAAAAGAGTCAGCACGGACTGCCTTAAACATGTAAGTCATGAAAGAAAGAAGTCTACATACATTCAGCAAAACAATCAACCATCATAATCAAATACTTTTTGACAAGAAATGTTAGTACAAGAAAAGCTTGATATATCAAGAATATATACATACCAAAAACAAAACAAAAAATCACTGCATGAACTGTATATAAAAGGAAAACCTGGCAGGTAAACATCTGTATTTTGCACCACCTCCCAGTTACCAGATATCTTCTATCTGTTAATAAAAGCGTGAATGGTTCCACTGCATTCCAACCTGTTACAAGACAATCATCTCTATGGAGCAGCAGAGTACTTCAGCCCAAACTGTTTGTAGTATGTGTGGTGAACGGTGCTTGGTTGAGGGATTACATGCAGACCGATCATGTGTATCTCAAAAGGTTCAATGCTAAAACGTGTCAAGTAGTAGTGTGCGGTTTCGGTCCTTTCATTGGTCCACACAATATGGCAAGGATTAAAAAACAAGCAAAACCATTACAAAACCATAATGACATTCCACATCATAATGCAACTCCGTATGTGTCTTAAAATATAATCTTTCTGGAATGAATAAGTGTCAAGAAACACTCTGGGTCCCGGTTTCTGTTTCTCTTATAGCTTGAACTACACTTATCTCAGAAGCTCCGTGGCTCTTCTACATATGCAATACAGTGTTTTCAGTCTGAGGTAGAAAATGGCACAACCACTGCAAAACAGCCACTTTTTCTACAGCTACATGCCAGCAATCATCCTGAATGAAGGAACAAAGAATTCACACTGATGTTTTTCCAGGTTTCTCATGATCCTGAACATCTTGCCACAAGTGATGCAGCTGAAAGGCTTCTCTCCTGTGTGAAACCTCAGGTGCGCTTTCAGATTGTCTCTCAGGCGAAAGCTTTTGTTGCACTGCGTGCACAAGTGCGGCCTCTCCCCCGTGTGGAACCTCAGGTGGCGGCGGAGGCTCTTCCTCAGTGCAAATGTCTTTGAGCACTGCGCGCAGGAGTATGGTTTTTCTCCGGTGTGAAAACGCGCATGCCGGCGGAGAATCTTCCTCCGCTTAAACGTCTTCCCACAGATGCTGCAAGCATATCCGTCGCGAGTGTGGGTGACTACCTTCGCGAGCCGCCAAACGCCGTCTCCACAGGGGGTGAAGCAGCAGAGCCGATGGCCCGTGTGAGCACCCTGGTGGCGGCGAAGGTCTTTAGGAATAGGCCGACCTCTTTTGTGCTTAGCATCATGGCCTTTTACAGCATCATCCTGAACTTTAATCTCTGACTCAGGCACTGTGAGCATATTCACCAGTTGTACTGTGCAGGGAAGCATCAGCTTTTGGTCAGGAGAAGTCAGTTTCAGTTTAATGTGGAGATCGTCTTTTTCCTCCTTTGGCGTATGGATTCGCTCCCAAACCCCAGCTTGAGCAGGAGTGGTGGCTCCATCAGACGGGGACGGACTGTAGGCGGTGCCCTTGGCGGTGCTGACACAGGCTGGCTGAGGCTCGGCTTGAACAGGCTTCTCTGAACTGTCGGGTTTGAGAGCTGAAGACTCCTGCTTGAGGAGCAGCGGGCAGACAAACTTCACCTTCTCGCCAGAGATGATATTGTGTGTATCTGGTTGGATCACAAGAGGCTTCTGTTTTGGTGGAGAGCTTTGCGTCGATTCATGGATTAACGTCTCGGTCCATGTCTCTGCAGAGACTGAAAGACATACAGATGCACTTTTAATTATATTGTTAGACATTCTTTTCTTATTCAGCTTCAACATCCCTTCAGCTCTTTTCTAGTCTAGTTGTAATCCCACAGAATAGAATTAAGCCCTTTCCAGACATGTAATGTGTACCACTGCTGGTTTCATCTGTCTGTTAAAGCGATTAAGAGATCTGATTAAGACTTTAAGCTGGCTCTTTCACAGTGTTTTCTTAGTTTATTTAAATAATTTCATTTGCTTGTTTCAGCCTTTATATTAATCTGATGGCTATTTGTGCCATGTTGAAAATCAGCAATATGAGCCTTTTGTGTGGCTAACAAATCAGCACAGCGCTGCATCACAGTGACATTCTCATTGTGCCTCATCTTGCTGTCTGTTTCCACCTGCCAAACTGCCATCAGTTAAAACATAAAAAAAATGAGGACAAAACTTTAATGTAACTGCACATGTCACTGTGTGCAATGTGGGCTCACCTCATTTGAATAACCCTGTGGCGACAATGAGAAACCCCAAGGGACATTTGTGGATGCTGCAGTTCCCCACAGATGGCACTAGGTGCCAGTAATGAGCCGTATTAGACAGATATTGTTTGTGCCACATAATGTTTATGCAATAACTACAAATTCAAGTATTTGTTTAAATACTTCTCTTTGAGTTATCTAATGTGCGTATCTTATCCTTTGCAGGGTCGCTGGTGGTTTGAAGCCTTTCCCAGCATGCACTGGGACACTTGCTACTTCATGACAGGGATTATGTTTTGCTTTCAGCATAATCTACTCGTGAGGGGGAAGCATCGCACAAATCAACACAATTCAGGTGATTTGTATCACTATTTTGGCTGCTGATTCGAACTGGTTGTATAACAAAGAATACCCAATACATTACCAACATTCACATGTTGGTAATGTATTGGGTATTCTCTAATCCATGTCTTCTGTTTTTGACAAATGAAATAAAAACATTAAATGTGTAAAATGTTCCCAGGAAATGTTCTCACATCCTGTTCATATTTGTTACTTCCTCCTGTAAAGTGTAGGGTGAAGACCAAACTAACTACTCTGCAGATAAAAAGCCATCTTATATTGCCATTCCACCAAAATTAGCAGGTCTACACAGGTTTTTTTTTAATATGCCGGTTACCCTGCTAAAAATCGCCTATTGACCGCATCGCCACCGGCAAGGCAGCCCGTCTGTGATTTTTATCTGAAGGTATTTTCACAACCATGGCTGCGAAACACCACAACCGAGATGTTCACATAGGAATCAACGTGTCCAGTGATGAAATTTCTTTGGAAAGATTGTCCTTCCTTATTTATTTACGCGCCACCACCTGATGTTGATAAAGCGCCATCACCTCGCACAGCAGAACTTAGCGTGTTCACACGGGTCTTATGTTTATATCAAAGCCGAGCTGAGGTAATAAGAACCCGGGTCTGCTGCAGAGGCAACTGACCCGGGTGTAAATGCAGAGTTTACACATTCCCATTGCACACTAAAGCCCGATCTTAGCAGGGTTAATTCAATGTTTTGACCAGTATAAAAGGGGTATTCGCCTGATTTGCATGATGTGCCTCATGTTCATGGTTCGAGGTTGTCAGTGTGTTGAAGCCTCTCATCTCGACTCGCTGACACTTTGTGTTCCTCACCCTTCAGAACAACTTCTGTTGGAGGTTCACAGTCAGATGGTGACTCATCTTCCAACCTGGCAAACTCCACCATGTCCACAGTCTCTCCCACATCCTGGTTAAAGAAAAAACAATTGTGCATGTCTGAATTACATTATGACAACAACCGAAGATCAACACTCCTTTAAAAATAAATTCACTACTGCTTTAACATGACGCGGGGCTGTGATGACATGTTAAAGTTCTCAGTAAGACACAGCTGCTCACAGCCTCACCCAGCCTGTTCTTCAGTTTTTACACCCTTGTAAATTCTCACTCACCTGCTCCTTCAGAGGTGACCATGCGGGGTCAACTAGGCCATTATCTTCAGCCGCTAGGATCGCTGATGGAATGAGGCCCACCATCTCCTCCTCCTCTCTGTTCTCCCCCAAACAATTTGCATCTGAGAGGAGGGGGGCACCTACGGAGAAGAGGGGGAAGGGATTAAGACAGCCACACATTCCTTTACTGGGTTTGCAATGGAAAACTACCTGCAGGCTTCCAGTGCAACATGTATAAATGAATGAAACAGTGCATGTGCGAGCACCTTTAGCAGGCTAATAGTGTTTTGATTGCATACAAGATCGGCTGTGATTGCAACAAGCGGTCAAAACCTTTAGGGGCAAAGTTCTGCACTCCGCTCATTGCAGCTGCAGCCTAGCCGTGGACGTAAACAGGAAGTCACACAATTTAAAGCCCCAAAGAGACGTACCGCAAGGCTCCAACTGCGAATACATGTCCTCGTCCACCTGCACTCCGATGCTGCGTTTCGTGTCCGCAGTCGACAAACTATCCAGTGTCTCCAAGGTTTCATTTTCCCTTTTGGTATCAGTGAGGCCCACATCCAAATCCAGCAGCGATGCTCCGTACCTGCTCTCGAACAGTTTGGTTAACTCCACCGTGGCCGCTTTGACCAGCGCTCCCAGCACCGACTCCACCTCCGCCTGGAGGTTCACGACGCCCGCCGACATTATTTGGCAGCTCCGACTGTTCAGAGGTCAGCGTTTGTGCAAAAAAATTGGGATCAAAAATTAGCAGCTATCTTTATTTACCAACTACAGCCACATGGCTCGCAGAAAGAAGGGGCGTGGTTCTGCTGGCGCAGGCGCGGCAAAGACTTGGGGGGCTCTTACATCAGCAGATGAGAGGGGCGGGGCCTAAAGATAAGAGGAGCCGACACAGAATAAAGAGCTTTACTGAAGAAAAAAAAACCTCTGGTATATTTCATGTTCTCGTCTTCCTCTATTTCGTTTCTTTTTCTTTTTCTTTTTTCATTTAATGAAAAAAAATGCTAAGTCTATTTGGGGAAGGCAAATTATGTAAATTATGGATGACACTAAAGTTCTAATAGCAAAACAGTAAGCTGTTGTGCTTCTAGGTTACATGAAAAATATACACGCTATTGTAGACTGGTCATAAGGAAACATTTGGTCCTGTGATTAACATAATTTGCTGTGGCGGCCATTTTGGGGCTGAGAAAAGACTAAACAGACACTCAGCATGAGAACTGGAATTTTATGTTTATGAAACTCAAGAGCTGTGTTGGCCTAGGTGAAACTCTTTTTTAGCTACCGTAAGCAACTGAAAATGGTCATGGCTAATGATTATCAGTGGTCAAAAGAATTCCTGTTCGCATAGGGAAATGAACCGACCAACACCAGAATTAGTTTCAATGTTAAAATGAAGCACATACATACAGTGGGATCCAAATGTCTGATACCACAAATAACCACGAACTTTGAGAAGTCAGGCAGTGAAGTGAAACTGTCAGAAGTCAAACTGGCGGGACTAAGGGTTTCGACGTAGGAAGAATAACACCTTACTGAAACTGGGTCAATTGCATCAAAAGCACAGATCAGCCAGATCCAACGTGACTATAGCAACGGAAGATCAACACATCAGACAACAAATTGAAACTATCTAGTTTCAGGTACCTTTTCTGGCTTTTCTATGAATACTTTTTTAATCCTCTCCTCTTCTTTCATTATTTGGTGTGGTCTTTTGCTAAAGTATTATCAATAAAATGCTGTCTTGTCGTTGTCTCAGAGGACAAGTAGCAGTTTCTAATCCACTTCTCAGGAGCGGAAAACAAGGCCAGATGCATGAGGTGGGCCACGAATTTCACAGGGGGTGACTGAAAAAAGTCATACACTGATGAATGTTTATGTCAGTAATAGAAGTGTGTATGTAACAAAGGCAAACGGGATAGAATTATACCACAGTGTTTCAAACGCACAGTGAAACATGGTGGAGGTAATTTTCAAGTATGTGGGGAAGTACGACTCTATTCTTCAGACATGCTCCATCCTCTGGTATACATCTTTGTGGAGAAGGATTCATACTGCAGCAGGATAATTAGGGCAAATACACCTCAATTCTTTGACAGAACTACTTGAAGACCAACGAAAATGCTGTCAAATCATGCAGGGATAACATGAGTCAGCAGCTTTTACAAAGACTTTTGGAATCCATGCCAACTTAAGTAAATGCTGTCATTAAAACAATGAAAGATAGAAGCCTATTACATTCGAAACAAATGCAAAATAGGCAAAATCTTGACTTACTTAACCCTACTGTAGATAGATAGATAGATAGATAGATAGATAGATAGATAGACAGATAGATAGATAGATAGATAGATAGATAGATAGATAGATAGATAGAGGCCTATAGGTGCACACACACACACCTTAAAAAACTATACAGTAATGGGGATTCTGTCCAAGCTGTCATTTATTTAAGACTTACAGTAAATTAAATTTCTCTTGTTACAAAAATAGAATATGGCTGTTGTCATATTTCATCATCGTAGAAAACATCCATATGATGTACAGCACTTTCAGTGTACAGCGTTACATTGATTTCACAGAGTAGGCTGGTGATACTTAAGACCCGCCAGAAAGCCTGCTAGCACCCTCGGATCTGACTTCAGTTAATTCGGTACTGGGGCAAACAAGAAAATAAGTGAACAAATGAAACACATTCAAACTGCAACAGACTCCACAGATGGACTTAGACAAAATGCATACAACATTGCAACCCGTCCAGTACTTTGGAAAGTAAAAACTTTAATAAATTAAAATCAATAGCAGTAGTAGGTTTTTTAAGAGAATTTCTTTTTTTATTGTACCAGACAGTGTTACATATGGGAATAATGTCACTGTGGGATCTTAGAAAGTACTTAGTTACATGGAGGATTAGTAAATATGCAGGGTTGAGTGAGAAACGAGTAATGGAATATCGTTATGTTGAGATGCAGAGAGAGGATGATGAAAAGATGTGATATCAAAATGACAAGTTCAAAATAAGAACTAGATATAAAAGAGGATGACTTGACAGAGTGAATGACGTTGACTCTTGAAACTGCATTGGTCAGACTTGAAGAGTAAATTATGACTTGATGATTTAATAATCATCATCATCATCATCATCGTCGTCGTCATCGTCATCATCGTCGTCATCATCATCATCATCATCATCGTCATCATCATCATCGTCATCATCGTCGTCATCATCATCATCATCGTCGTCGTCATCATCGTCATCATCGTCGTCGTCATCATCGTCGTCATCGTCGTCGTCATCATCGTCATCGTCGTCATCATCGTCGTCATCATCATCATCATCGTCGTCATCATCGTCATCATCATCATCGGGATCGATTTCACCTGACAGAACATCCTCAATCCAGTCCTCCAGCTCATCCACAGATGGCATATCATCACCATCATCCATGTCCAACCACACACTGTCAGCCTGCAGAGTAAACAAGAAGTCACCGAAAGCGTCAAAGGTACCTTGTAGAGTTTTTGACTAATGGTAGCTTGATGGAGCAATGTTTTCATGAGCGGACCCGTTTTATATGGTGAACAGGACGCACATCATGCACAAGCTTGCATGCAACGCGACCTGCTTCGAATTATACACAATTGTGACAATATTTGACAGTAGGTAAGAAGCAAAGCATTGCACCAGCAAAGACAGTGAAGAATAAAATTGTAAAGCACACAGCCCCGAGCCATAGAACATAGCTGTACTTTAAACTAGGCCACGTAAGGCGGCCTGTGGTGCCACATACAAACAAATCAGGCAGTTGTAGCATAGCTTATGTTACCTGTACTAGCTTAATACAGATAACTGGTCAAAATGTTTCAGTAAAACACAGTTAGCTGTCTAGTTTGTTAATATGGATAGGTGATTTAGTGTATGATTGGGTCAGCTTGCCCAGGACTGCATGAGCCATGGGTAGACCATCATCAATGTTTATACTTGTATAAATCTATACTTGTTCATAATATGTTGAAATCATATTCATGTGTATTTTGATCAATCTTAATATAATCAAACAATAATTTAGCAGCCCACACTGCAATGACTGAGGACCCGCCAGGGACCCAGGCTTCCAAGAGCACCCAACCTTCCCTAGGTTAATCTGGTCCAGGTTAAACCCCCACCATTTCAGATTTAATTGTGCTCATAAATATTCAAATTACGACAAAATAAATGCACCAGAGATAACCTGGGGCCTTCAGAGTCACTGAAAGAATTGGGGTCTGAAGGAAGTTGTCCTCTCTGCCCAGTAAATAATACAGCCTTGTAAGTATCAAAGAGTTGGCAAAACACACAAAAGCTCCAGCAATCTAAGAATAAAGTCCTGAAAATGTTACTTACATCATCAGCATCAACGACACCAATCTGTGGGTGGGACAGGTCAATTCCAAAGATCTTCTCCCAGTGGGGCAGAAGCTGCAGGTAAAATTAACTTTGATTAATCCTGCTGTTATCATCCCGCATCAATCAAATGAATGAAACATTTGGTCAGATTCAATTCAGTGTGCTTTGTCATTAAGTCATTACGAGTTCCTTTGATTTCTGATTTCTGATAATGCATATGGTCTTACCAGGGGGAAGTCGTCAGGGTCAATCCAGACAATGCTGAGGTCAGGGTTGTCCGTGTTATCCTCTGCAACTTCCTTTAGGATCTCAAGGAACTCAAAACCGTCTGAGGAGTGGAGAGGACAATAATGAAACTAAAAGACTAATCTATTGTAGAGGTGAAGCAATGGGAATCAGTGATTATACTTAGACTTGCTATTGGTGACTGATTATAATGCTATCTTAAGCTGGTTATTCAGAGTTCTTTTACCTGGGTCAGCCTCCTCTGCAAAAGCAATGATGTGTTCACCATCAACATCGTCCTCCTGTGGAAAGAATAAAAGACAGTTTCTTAACTTCAGAAACCGTTCCTGAGTTGTAATTCGATCAAAGCCTGTAATCAACTGCTGTTTACAGTTTTCAGGTTCTTACCCAGATCTCGTACATGTTGTGTGGTTGCAACTTCCTCAGGGTTGGTCTGAAAAATCACAGATAAAAAAAAGATTCAATGCCTTTCTTTTCTTTATAGGTACATTTTAAATTCATGAGATAGCATGAATGGGATTTACCTGTCATTATCTTCAATGAAATCCACCAGCTCATCCTCAGTGTATGGTTTTCCTGGGATGACCACTGGATCATCCATGAAGGGTTCATAGAAGTCAACCTCATTGAGCTTCAGGTCCAGAGCCTTGGCAACCTGTCACACACAGCCAAATTTAAAACCAATAACTGAGTGTGAAGGACTGGCAAATCACGAAGAAGTCAAAAAGTTTCTTTTACAAAACACTGCACCAGTTTAGCTTGTATGAATGAATGAAAACAATTCATGCTAAGTCATTTTGACAGTTTGACAGTAACATTTATGTGTTGACATTTTAACGGAGGAAACATCATCTACAGTCTTTTGAATAAAAACTGTCATGTATATGCTGTATGGATTGCTATTTTGATCCTGATAAGAACTACCCCACTTTTAGCCACCTAAAATAGTCTTAGTTAATACCAGGCTACGGTGAGGAGTCCTTTGTAAGTAGACATTATCAAACTAAATCTAACTTAATCCAAAAACATTGAAAAGTCAGTTATCAAAACTGTAATTCATACCATTCCCTTCTCTTATTTTATTCTGGCGTTTTGACGTTATGTCATAGACATCTATGTATTTGGTTGCAGAGATATCTAGTAAACAGAGCTCAGAGTGGTGATATAAAAAAAGGATTGGGCGGGGCTAGCTGGTAAGCATGCTATTTTCAGGAGATATTTCTGTAACACAGTTCAAAAACGTCTTTGATATAGCGACACAACAAATGTTTTTACATTCTGTTGAAGATTTAAGGTAAGTTAAAATTTTGGATGTTTTAAACTAAATTCTTACATATTCCACCTTAAGTCTTGTGTCCATGTATATGTTCTAATACCAACATTTTATTACCATATATATTCAAGTGGGGACAACCTGAGCTGGATTTTACTCTTTTATTCACCCAAGAAAAGATATGAGGATATCCAATTCCAAGTACGTGGATGCTGCTCTAAAATGGTGCGTTAGATGCATATTTCAAATAGAGCTTTTTGTGTTCATCAGTGGTCAAAAGTCAAAGAGGTCTTAGCTTTCCTGTGGAGTGCATCAAGGTTCGATTTCTGCATTTATGTTAATGCTCTTATGATATTGTTGCACAAATCTATATTTCTTAAATTAAAAGATGAGCAAACATACAGTAGTCTGGGAACCAGAAGAATCTGGAAGCTCATGTTTCATTTACTCCAGCATGATACTGGCCATCTTCCTGTTCAGACAGATTTCCCTTCCTCCTGATTTTTGATGGACCAGTTGCGTTCTGTCTTGGAGCAGGTTTGATATAATGACTTAACTTACACAGCAGTGTCATGTCACATGTTTCGCCCCTCTGATTTAGTTTTAGTTCCATCCAATTGTCTCCTGCCTACAAGTCTGTCTGGTGCAACACACCATAATCAAGAAACTCTTTAACCATCTGGGCACTGTTGATGAAATATGAATCAAGTTTCTTCTGGCCTTAGCATTGCCACGTGTCATCTAAGAGTGACCAGATTAAACCATAACTGGCCCAAATCTGGGTCACAGTTTATTTCTATTCTGGCGGGCTGAATCTTGCCCAAACAAGGACCTGTTCTGGTTCATTCCGCTCGCTCTTCGGCTGACATGTGGCCATGGTATGGCTTCCTTGTGGCCCAGTTCTGGCAAAAGGGAGTGGACCGCCCAGATGCCATCATTCTATGCGGTATGTGGCCCGTCTAGTACATCTAGTACAATCTAGTACAATTTTGCTATCTGGGCAGTATAAATTTGGCAACGCCAGGCAAGATTAAATGACAATGTGTATGTAATGTTAAAGGAATTGCTTGTAGAGACAAATCCACAGAAAGTTACCATCTCTATCGTCATCTCTATGGAACATTTTAGTTTCCTTAGCTATTGTTTCAGTTTTCTGGCCCACAAATAATGCTCTCATGTTTCTCTCTCATGGCAGCTGTTTTTAGGCAACAAAGCTTTGATTAGCCCACTGTTCACAACCCCCCAGCACCAAATTCAATGCATTTTGTATTTCTAAGCTAGGTCTATGTGTCAGAAAAATTACTCTGATAATCAAAATAAGATAAAGAAAAAATCCTTTTTATTCTACCCAGTCTTCTTATGTTGTTTCAAGCGTGTCTCGTAAAACTTAAGTTAATCATCATAAATACTCACCTTGGGACTGAATGTTGCAAAGAACTTGATGTGAGGATGGAACTCTTCGGCAGCATCGGCAAAAGCCTCAAAATCTGAAATTTTACAGGCATTCATCAAGCTTTTTCGGGAGATCAGTCCATGTAAGAAATATGTAAGAATGCAGACTTGTTGCTCTCATCATTATCAGTCTGCAGCTCAAAGTCAAGTCAAGCAATGTGAGCCTTCTCCCTGTTACACTTGCCTGATATGCAACTATGAGCTATATTGTTGAAAAGCAAGCAGCAGGTTATCATAGCATCACAGTACAGATTCTTACGTTCTGACTTGTGACTCTTAAAGTAGCCCACCAATTTGATGTCCTCTTCGATGTTTTCAAAGCCTTTCAGTTCCCTACTATTGTCAATAATTTCCACTGGGTCTTCAAGAACCTGTGGAGGAAGAGGAGGGTCATGGAGGAGAAAGGGGGGAGACAATATAGTCGGAGGTGAGAGAGAAAACAAGAGTCAGATTCTGTGGGTCATTTTTGAAGGAAGCAAACTGGGATTCAGGGACTTTTTTTTTTTGGTGTTGTTGCTAAAACAAGGCAGGCTATTAACTGGGTGATTATATCCTCACGAACATCAAAGACGAACTCCACAAGAGTGTCTGCCGCGAATTCGCCATCATATTCTATGACTTCATCATCAGTGAAGATGAAGACGCTGTCAGACTCCTCAAGGCCTGGAGAAAAAGAGCAGACGTGAGAGGTGTTTAAACTCAAGCAAACCAACAATTTGACCCCACCTTTCCCACATTTGCTACATCTTCCACAAGTAAAGGAAACATTGACGTAAAAGAGGCCTTTATGAAATGATTCTGACTCTAATAAATGGCTGGTCTCATTGTTGTGTCTTAAGCTGTGCTTATCCTGAGCGTTTACCTAATTTCTTTGCAACGGCCTTGTCGAGCTTTGCGTCAAGGAGTCCGACTCCGATATCCTCATCATCAAACTCATCCAGGACTTGGGCTGCAAGCTGTAAAAACAAATACACCATCATACAACTGAGGACATGATTTTCCAGTTTAGAAGAAGTCTTAAAAACATGTGAGCACAGGTCTGTAAGAGTATTTAGTAAAATAAGTGTTTATGGCCACATTTACACCTTTTTGACAAAGTTGTGTCACTCAGTAGTTTCATTACCATAAAAGCCTGGTTTCAGAGCGCTGCTTATGCACTTTCTAAATCTGTATGAAACTTGAACCTCGTGACTGACAGTTGGTTGCACCAATGGCAGTGCCACATTTGCAGCCTGACTGCATTGAGGAAGTGGTTTGAGAGGTTGTCTCAGTGTGTTCTGAGGGTAAAAAGCATGCACACACACACACACACACACACACACACACACACACGGGTGTACACGGGTGAGACATCTTGAGCAGCTGCTTTCACTGGCATAAATAGTTGGACTAACTAGGCTGTCTTGCAGGTTGTGCAGATAATTCTTGGCATTTCATTTAGTTTGATTGGAGCTGCAGATGGGTGGGGCTGTTTGTAGCTTAGCAGTAAGTAAGATTATATGAAAAGTTATATAGATTATATATAATTAAGTACATTAGAATATGTATCTTTAATAAAAGCAAACAATTGATATTTTAAAGAACAGAATTTTGGTTTTACCTTGACTTTACCTTTTCTTGCTTTGCACTATGTTTGGTTGCAGATTCCAACCTTTTGGCATTTCAGAAGGCTATAATAAACTTTTTAAAGGGCAAGAAGTGATTGAGATGAGCGAGGCTTGAAACTATCAAGCAACTGAAGGAGGATACACCTGATGATAAATTGTAACAGAGATCAGAATATTTTTTTTCTTGCTCTTTTCCATTTTCCTTTTAATAAACACTGCATTTAAAATCTGCAAGTCAGAGGAAAAATTGTGATTAATATGTGTGTTTGAGGAGATATGTCAGAGGTTGTTTATCTTGATTTGAATTTAGATATATATGCATACATTTGACTTCTCTCTAGTTATCTATTTATATATTTTTATGCAGTTTTTTTTAGATGAAATACGATTCATATCTGCTTGTCCTCAAAATATAAAACATGCAAAGCTGTCTTTGGACCTGGGTGTTGGCAATGTGTATCTGCAGTAATGTGGCTGATATAATTTCTTCAGAGAAACTGAATCTCTCCAACTACATGTAAAGTTAAACCAGCAGCTTCACTAACAGGGATGGGATTTCATAGCATCACATCTGCATCTTAAATCTACTGCAACTGTAAAAAAAAATAAAAAAAAATTGGAATACTGTCACTGACATATGGCAAACTTATAAACACCATATGGTAAATATATTGTAATTTCCTGCAGTGCTACTGAGACAGTGTTGCAATGTGCAGCTCACATGTACAGATATACAGAATGCAGGCCCCTACATTTCATTGTTTTAAATGATTATTAAAATCAAGAAGCGTTAGGTCCGATTCACATCCGTAAACGACACATGGACCCGAGTCGGGGGTGTTTGGCCAAACAATCTAATCATTTTTTCAATGACCAAGGGAGAAAAAACACTTCATTACGACTTCCTCACTCTCATCAAGTCATATTTAATTTCACTAACTCCTGGAGAGCCTTGACCTCTCACATGTTGAGCCCTTTTGCTGTTGTCTGTTACTAATAATAAAATCTCCTCCAACGTAAGTCATAATACATTCATAAGGAGAAACACAAGCCTTCAGGGAGCCTGAGCCACCACAAAAGCAGCTCAGGGATAAATATAGCTCCAGAAGCCACACCAGCCCAGGGACTATTTTGGCGAGGTGGCAGTGATGCTCACTGCTCTGGGATCCGCTGACAAGTACAGTACTGCAAGTGCCAATCATGGCGCGGAGCTGAGCCGGCACTACTGGAGCCAGAGCCTCCGAGGGCTGGCCTCCATCCCTGAGGCCGAGCCCTGACGCTCCCTTACAGAGGCACCAGAGGCCGTCTGGTATATCTTTAGGAGAGCAGCATCTCTCTCTATTTTGGTTATTAATGTTTTCCCTTCTGTACTAACTGGTATCTGTTACTGCTAATTCCCCCCACATTAACCCCCCCTTTCATTTATTTTGTTGACATTACATGACAAGTGAGAATCATCATTTGTTGATTGACAGATGTAGTTACTGTGTGAAGTGTTTACCCCAAATTCCTTCCACACACATTTCGAAGGAATTTTTCACAGTTGTCAATAATGAGTTGGTATAAATTCCATCCCACCGAGTAGACGCTCAGATCTGTTTTTGATTTTGTCTATAAAGATGTTGCGTGTCAATTCTAAAATGAGCCTCCACCAATACTTGTAGCTCCCCTGAAAATACAAGCATTTGCGCGGCCTTTACTCTACACTGTGAAGTGGCCATGCTCAAATGCTGCAAAATATGGTTGCCACATGATCCACATGTATATATTCCACAAATCAGTCATCACTTTTATTACTTTAATCACTTAAAAAAAAATATATATATATTATTCTACTGCAACTTTCACAACAGCTATGAGTCTGGAGTTACACAAAAGATGCTAATCTAACTTTTCCTGGACCATTTAGTGTGGGTAGATTGACATTTGAAGCCACACTTTGCATACTGAATGATGATGTAATGTCTCTGCGAGGAATGTGATGAAACTGCAAAGTATCCAAGCTGAGGTGTGACAGGCATGCTGATAGACGTGCAGACGGGCTCAATACACACACACACACACACACACACACACACACATACAGTGACCCACAACGTACACAAGCCCAGCCTTTGCCAGAATAAATGATATCTTGGGTCCTCACAGCTCAGCTCTTTGCCCCGTGTGGACGTATCTGACGACACACCGCAAGCTTGTGACACATTTGGGACTTCATCGATCAGCAATTCTGAATCCAGCAAAGCTACTTTCCACCTTGTCACTTCACGTTCCCATGAAGTCACCCTCAGTGCTCAATTTCACATTCAACATTGTGCGAAATCTTTAAAAATATATTTGTCTCAGTTGCCAAAAAATATGTTTTTCTGTCCCTGTAACCACACAGTTGAACCTTTACTATAAATCAAAGTGTGTTTTTATGTTTTCCTTCATATCTTACGTCAACTTAACCAGCAATTCGTTGTCACACACTTCACATCTGCACCATTCAAAGCCTATGCAACCACATAAAAATGAAATCAGATCAAAATTCCACAACGACATCCAAACAGCTTCTACAGCAACATTGAGTTCAAGACAAGTTATTCTACCTCCTCATCAGTAAGCTGTAAGCTATCTACCCATACTCCCCATCTCAACCCACCTCAAGTGCCAACTCCTCAATCTCAAACTGTCTCTGGGCGACGCGGCTGGATCCGGGATGGTCATGGTAGTACACCACCATGACATCGTACTTCTTCATCACAGACTTATAATTCTTGGCGTTGAGGTCGTGGACACGGTCCTTTCCATCATACTCTGGGAAGTCCAAGCTATCCTTGCCCAATGATAGCCCCGCAAAGGACAGCAAGACTGCCACAAGCACCCAGGTCCACTTCATGGTTCCTCTCTAAGTAAATGTAGATGTATTTACAGTTTCAGAAAGGGGGGACAAAAAAAGAAAAAAAAAATCAAAATAGTTTGGTAAATGTAAGGAGAACCCCTTCCAATCCGCGTCACCCAGAAGAGAGCAAGACCAACTCCTGCATCCACCTTATTAAAAACCTCACATGGGCAACTGGCAGTGGGGCACAGGGTGCAAGAGGGGTTGGGCTAAGTTTGACATAGGTGTGAGTGTGCCTATGTGGGGTGTCACTGAGCATGGGGAAGATGAGGCGGGGGGGTCGCTGTGGTTACTGGGGTGACAGCCCAGCCTTGTGTGTGTATGTGTGCGTTTGTGTGTGCACGTGTGTGTGTGTGTGTGTGTGTGTGTGTGTGTGTGTGTGTGTGTGTGTGTTTGTGTGTGTGTGTGTGTGTGTGTGTTTGTGTGTGTTGCAGACCTGTCAAAGTGGGTGGAGAGAGGAGATGACGACTAACATGCTCTGATTCTTCATCCAGAAGAAGATAGTGATGGAAGTGGAGGGACAAAGAAGGGATGTGTGTGTGTGTGTGTTTCTGTGTGTGTGTTGAGCCGTCTGCATTGAGCCAGAGGAAGAAAGAGTGATATGATGAATTTAGAGATGGCTGCGAATATGTGGCCACTCTTTTCCCATATTAAGTGTAGATGGAGGCTTGGATCCCAGCTAAAAATAATGGATGTAGGACAGAGAAGTACATATCAGGAGGGGTTGCTGGTGTCTAATTTGCTGCTGCTGGCACTGGTGCAGCGCTAGAATGTGGCACTGGGTCACTCAGGGACATTGAGGGAGGCGAGGAGAGGAGAGGGTGGTGCACCTGCTGAGGATTGGGTGCATAGGTGTCACTTAGCACTGACTCAAGAAGAAAGTGAAACATAGAGTTTAACAGAAGGGTTTGGGTGGGATTTCTTTCCCTATCTTTTCGAGGCTGACCCATATGTGTATACTGTATACGTGTGTCCTGTGCAGTGTGTGCATGTACGCCTGAGATGATCGCATGTGATATTACTTTACAATTTGAAAGGAAAGAGGTAAGCTATAAATAAATACAGTCTACACAGTATCCAAATACTCCTGTTGACCCCACTTACAAGTACACAAGTCACAACACACACCTCTCTCTGTAGCCGGACATGTAGCCAGCAGTATCAGCCCGCCCAGATGTTTCCAGTGTAAAACATATCTATTTTCTTTTAACTATGATATAAATCAATGTTTATACCATTTAATTTTTTGTGAGGCAAAACTGCTCTTTGAATATGTGGGATCCATCATCATATCATTAATAATTAATGATGTGACACCTTGCACAAGAAGTCAGTCAGCTGGAATTTTTAAATCTGATTTCAGCATCACAGCGTTAAACTACAATAAACACTTACTTTTGGCCCGTGGCCCACCATTAAGTTTGAGTTTTTGCCCTTCAAGGAAAAAGTTTTGGGCTCCCCTGATGAAATGGGCTCTGCTTTTACATGTCACATTACATCTTCCATAACCACTGATGGAGGAATTTATTCATAAATGAGAAAATATTTAGTTCATTCATATACATCTGGCTTAACCCAAAGAAATTAGACATTAAATGTGTTGCATCCTGATACAAAAACTTCTAATCGAACTGAAACCACAACGTTTAATATTTGCTTTTATAAATAGCTATCTCCAGGTTCTTAAAAGGTCCTGTGTGTAGGATTTAGTGGCATCTTGCTGCAGGACTCCAGTTTGTGACCAACTGAATAACCCTCGCCTCAACCTCCTCTACAGTGACCAGCCAAAACATGAAAGGCCCTCTCAAGAGCCACTGTTTGGTTTGTCAGTTCTGGGCTACACAAAGAACTTGGAGGACAGACTGCCTCTGTAGATAGAAAAGTGTTATTCTAAACTAAGAAAACATGACAGTTTTTGGTTCCAGGTAATTATACACTAAATAAAACATAATTCTGAACATTATATTCCATTTCTGCCCATGGAAACCCCTAAATCCTTCATGCTGGCCCTTTTTACTGTACATCTGTACTCAGCTGAAACTTTCAAGCATGTCACGTTTTTGGCCACATCCCACTCAGTGATGTCACAGCAGGTGTTTTAACTTGATGGCTCTCATTATTGGAAATGCCTGCCGTGGCATCAGTGAATGAGATAAGAGCAATGCAGATATGTGTCACTCACTGTGAGTTTGACCTGACATGCACAGAACAGAGAGACTCCAACAGAAAAAGATGTTCTGTTAACAAAGTTATTGTTGTTTATGCAGGTTTTCTTTTCTTTTCTTTTTTTAAAAACATACCTATTTTTGTAAATTTGTCTAAATTATTTTCTTAAAGAGTTAATGAAGAAAACTGACACTTTAATGTGGGGAGCAGCTTTAAATAAACCTTTGCTGACTAAGCATAGACAAGGTGAACTGACTTAAATTCACTAAACAGGCAAGACATTATTTCATGTTACAGTAGGAAAAGCACAGAGTGGAGTTCGACCCTTCTTGGTGACTTTTAAGAATAGTTTTAAAAGCATTCTCTCAACAGCTTAAAGGATAAGTTCAACCAAAAATGAAACTGAAGGCTTTATCTACTCCCCCTCATGCCAGTGGAAAGTCACAAAACATTTTGTGTTGCAGCATTCTCCTAATCAACTGAAGAAGCTGGGGAAATGTTTTCAACCAAAACAAAAACAACTGAGCAGCTTTAATTTGTGGGCAGCAGGGGATGCTCTCTGCTTAAAACTAAACTGTGACTGAGCTCCTGCGCAGGTTTCTTTTGGCCCTCCGACTGTGGCTGATGTTATCAGTCTGCTGCAAACTTCAAAATGTTAATGGACTTTAGATAGGCCTGAATTACACTCATCGGATCTAACTTCAATGTGTTTTGTGTATTTTATACACAACGGTATGACAACAGTGTCGAATTAAGTGTGTGTGTGTGTGTGTGTGTGTGTGTGTGTGAGTGTGTGTGCGCGCGCGCGCGCGCGCGCGTTTGGACGAGGGGGTGTGTCGTCGCTGCCCTCTGGGCGGTGCTAACGAGCTAAAACGTTTCATAACATGTTGTACAATTGGTATTGTCCGCCTACAGGTGGTGGACAGGGCTGAAGCACACCACTCTACGACCTGGACTTTAGTATAATTTCGCTCTTATACACGCAACTGTATTAAAGGTAAGACTTGTCAATGTCAGCCTAGTTTATCCCGAGTTGCTAGCTCACGTTAGCGTACGTACGCTAGCTAGCAGTCGACACTGTTTTCAAGTAGCTGCTGCTCTCTCCTCGACTGCTGCTCAAGCTTGGTCGTGTTATAGTTCTGGATATCTCAGCGTTTTAATAAATATGTTAATATTGCTGCACCTGAGTCGTACAGCATTGACGGTGTATACCGCTGAAATATACTTTGACTTAGGCTCATATCAATCTGTTTTACTATGTTCAAGGTTGAACATAGCCTGTTGGATAATAAAGGACAAATATTCCAGTGCTGCTCAAATCAAAATCCTCCTGCCATCATGCCACATGATGAGGAAGTGAAGTAGTTCACTTAGCGATCCCTTTTTCGTAACGTTAGAGAGATACACTGTTACCAATACAAACAGGGCTGGAACTTTCAATATTCTTGTGATCCATTAAGGTATTGATTAATCATTCTGTTAATCAATAGTGTATTAAGCTACAAGCCGTCATAAACTCATGAAAAATGCCACACACAGTTACCTGGAGCTCATGGGTCTTCCGCAAATGTCTTGCCCAGCCTCAAAGACAAACATATTGAGTTAACAATCAAACAGGGATAAGCTGCAGATTATAAGTATGACATCATCAGTTTTAGTGTCAATAAGAACAATAACAATTTATTAATGATAACCATTTGCCTAAATTCCAATAATACTGAATGCTGGGTGTCTTTACAGATGGCTTCAGCTCTGGCCAACAGAGCGATGGGAGCCATCGTAGGGTCAGCCGTTGCAGATGCAGCAGGTAATAATATTAAATGTCTCTTGCACAGTAGTGTTGTTTTGTATCTTATGTAGTCAGTAAAAGGCCTGAGGGTAAAAGTTTGATGCAATTGTCTTCACACCTGTTTGAATAATAATAAAGCCATAAAAGTGTCATTTTCAAAAGGTTTTCTTTTTTTAAATTCCTTTTAAAGAAAAATTCACATCAGCACCCTCAGAATCTTTTTTTTATTTTTTTACTTTAAAGACACTGCCATTGGTGTTGCCTGTTACAGCAATTTCACTTCTCATCCAGCTGTTTCATTTAAATAAGCTTTTTCTTCTGATGAAGATTACATTGACTTGATGGTTCATCCCTCACAGCGCAGCCCCTCCACTGGGTGTACGACCTCCAGAAGCTGCAGGGGATCCTGGCTCAGGATCCAAACCCAGAGTTCCGTCCTGAGTCGGCCAACCCTTTCTACAGGAGGCAGACGGGCCAGCAGAGCTGCTATGGAGACCAGGCGTTTGTCCTGCTGGAGTCCCTGTCCGAGTGCGGAGGTAAGATTGTTTCTTCATCTGATCCATGATCAAACTTTTACATCTGTTGAGGCTGTGTAACTTCAGAAAAAGTCAAGCCTAGATTAATAGATGCTACTGGAAAAACAAATGGCATGTGATGACAGGTTATGTTATCAAGTGTGCCCTTCCTGTCATTGTTCTGCAATATTATGATAGTAATATTATTTAACACACTGTGTTTTCCTGTTTACCTGTTTGGCCAGGTCTAAATGTTAAAGATCTGACGCAGCGCACGCTGAAATTCTTTGGGCCTGGATCAGAATATGACACACCTGTAAATGACCCTTACAGAGAGAGAGGAGGTAGGGAAACTATCCATCCTTTATGTTGTTGCTGATGAATAAATTCACCTCCTTTTTATTTAGTAAGGTGCGAATACTGACGATGTTCTGTACACCAGGGCCAAGACCTCAGCTGCCCATCGAGGGGCCATGGAGACACGCAAGTTTGAAGAGCTTCCTGAAGAATGTAGATGCAGGCAAAGAGGAGACGGGTAAACCAGCAGTGCAGTCATCACAAAACTGAGACATATCTTAGAGAAACGGGTCTAACTGATGTGTATGTTGTTTTTGCCGCAGGCTGTGAGAACGACTGTCAGATTGATGGAATAGCCAAAATGGCTCCTATTGTGGCGTTTTATGCAGGAAAGCCTGACATGCTGGAAAAGGTTGAGCAGGCAGTCCGTGTCACACAGAACAATGATGCATGTGTGGCGGAGACTCTGGCAGCAGCAAGGTCAGTATGTTTCCGAATACAGACACAAAAGACTACAAATGTGATGGTGGAATAAGACAAACAGTATACATAGTTTTAGAATGTACTGTCATGTCTGTATCTAAAATATCTTGATATATTGATGTACAAAGTCACAATGCCATGCCTTCATACCAGTATAGACATTGTGAAATATATTATGAGGCTTTATTATAATGGCTTTGGCTGATCGTTTAATACACATTTCATTAAATTGGAAATTCCACCAACCAAATAGAAAAGCTGCTCCTTTAATTAAAAAGAAGCATGACATTTATTGTACATTGACTGATTTCTAGGTTCCTTGAGCATTTCATCTTGAATGGTCCTGATCCAAAAGCCTTGGTCTCGGTGCTCGACCAGCTCAGAGACCCGAACAGAAAGCAGCCCCAGGAGCTGGACAAAGCAGTCATTGGTATGTTAGACCTGCAGAACTGTTGCTTCACTGCACAAAAGTCACGGGACTGAGTCATGGGATTAAAGGATCTCCATTTCCCCTTTTTTTGCATGTTTATATCAAAACAATCAATCTCTTTCTACACTCCTCAATAAAAAGTTAAAGTAACATGCAACAATGTGTGTAATATTATGTACTTTTAATTATGACATGATGGTTATATGTGAGTGACTCTGTGTTTACCCGTATCTTCTGGTTGGTTTCAGGGCACATTCATCAGGTGAAGGAGAATTTGTCAAAGACTCCTAAGGAGCTAATCCCCACTGTGTTTCCAAACACATGAGGTATCCTCACAGAGCTCAGTTTAACCTTTTTCATCAGTCACACTTTTAAATAAATATCAGTAATGGAGTGCTAAATGTAACTCCGGCAGCTGTCTTTTATTCGACTGATATTGAGCCAACAGGTTAAA
This sequence comes from Diplodus sargus, assembly GCA_903131615.1. NCBI lineage: Eukaryota > Metazoa > Chordata > Actinopteri > Spariformes > Sparidae > Diplodus > Diplodus sargus. The sequence continues at coordinate 3,077,439 of CAEMYA010000024.1, forward strand.
AGCCTTCATGCCTTCTGTTTCAGGTTTGCCAGGTGCGTTCCAAGCAGCGCTGCATGGAGTCCTCACAGCCGAGCACTACGAGCAGGCAGTGAGAGACACCATGAGCTGTGGGGGATGCACCTGTAGCAGAGGCTCCTTCATCGGAGCCTGTCTCGGGGCTCAGGTATGATTGTGCGCTAATCTTACATTAATTATATTTAATAGTATGCCAGTATTATATGTTTTGATAATTTATAAAATGTGCTTTTTTCATTCTCGCAGGTCGGACTCGAGGGAATTCCAGCTGCCTGGACATCCAAAACCCTGCGCTATGACTCCGTGTTGGAGCATGCCAAGAAGATAACCAAACACCACCAATAGTTATTTTTGTGGCAGTATAAGATGTTTTACAACCTGAGGTTGATGGGAACAAAATGAAGAAACTGTTGCGCTTTTTACAGAACAGTGAATGAAGGTTCTTGTCTAAACTTTTGGACGACAGGAGCTGGATGTTTTTGTCTCTGTTTAAGTTTAACATGTTGGTTCACATGTTCACTAACTGACAGTAATAAAGTAATTCTGGAAAAAAAAAGTGATGTAGAATGGTATGTACAATATCAAGTTGGGCTGATTCATGATGCTATCTGTATCGACCAGTAAAGGTAGGACTCATCATTGTGACAACAAAGAAAATGCACTAACAGGTTTTTATTGAAATGTTATTCAAATCCTCAGTCCCAGAGAGTCAAGGTGTGACTTGTGAGTGATGTACTTGTATATTAATGTGTGAGTAATTAGTTGTGGATAGGCAGAAGTAAAATGTAGTGAAGTGATGAAATACAGTGATCTCAGGAGTGGGAAAATAGCAATAAGTAGTAAATAAAATAAAAATAAGATTAAGAAAATGCAATGTGTGACTTAATGAGAAGAATGTGCTTGAAAGAATTTCAAAACATGGATACAACAGCAAATCAATCATCAATTAGTTTTTCAGTGTGTTTACTCAAGGCAATTTTTTTTTTTTTTTAATGGGCATAAGCCTTTTTCTTTTGTAGTTTCAATTTGCACACAATACAGTAGGTCCAAGAATCTGGAAAAATTGTATTTTGGAAATATATTTTGAAAGTTAAATCATCAAAATCCATTCCCTTCCCATGTTTTCATTTTTCAATCTGTACCAAATTTTGTTAACAAATTAAATGCAATGAAAACACTTGTCATGTCATTTTAAACTTTTCCAGACAATTGTATTCTATTCAGTGCGAATAAGGCTATCAGCAAGTTGAAAATTAGATTTGTAGACAACATTTTAGCTTAACATTTAAGTATTAAGCATTCTGTATATAAAATGTATGACTATTTTTTGTATTTGTTGGGTGAAGTTGGACTTGAACTCGGATCCTGAACTGAATCTCCCAATATCAGACACAAATAAAAGATTTGCTCAATAAATAAATATTTTTTTCCTTTAAACGCACAATTTCTACTTTAACTTGACTCTACATATCTACCTTTTTATTAATTGAACTAGCTTATTGGTTTACTTTTCCATTTATTTTACTACATTTAGTATTTTTATTCATGAATTCATATTTTTCTATGCATTTATTTCCATATTTATTTCTAATTTCAAAAGAATATGGCCCTGTATATAGATTCAATAAACACATGTCTTTGATCTACTAAGACCAATTCAATTATATCATCAATCAAAATTCTGTACAATGGAATCAATGTTAACAAATGTACTCTGAACCTTGTGAAGACCATACGCGCGAACAGCCGCTTCACTTCAGCCACTACAGTATTATTGTCCCACCGGAGCCACCGTAGAATTTTCTGACGACACAGTTGGTTAGCACTTGGGAGTCAAACATGGCTGGTAAAGGGGGAAAACAGAGTCGCTCTAGCTCTGGCCTTTCGGGTAGAAAAGGAGCGGGTGAGCAGGAGGAAGAGGAGCAGCCGCTGCAGGCAGTTTTAGTCGCTGACAGCTTCAACCGGAGGTTTTTCCCGGTGACCAAAGACCAGCCGAGGGTAAGCAGCGAGCTAAGCTAACAGGACCGCTAATGGATGCTAACTAATGTCCATGCTGTAAACAGTGACAGGGCTGCTCTGACACTGATGAAATCATTTCTAAATAGCTTAACTTGTGACGTTTAAGCCATTTTATTTAGCTGGTGTGTTTAATAATGATTAAGGACTTGTGTCAAGTTCACAGCTTTAATCTTGACACTCTTTCGCTCTCGTCATCTGTCACATTTGTAATGCTGACAGGCTCTACTGCCGCTGGGTAACGTTGCCATGATCGACTACACCCTGGAGTTCCTCACTTCCACCGGGGTGCAAGAAACATTTGTTTTCTGCTGCTGGATGGCCAGTAAAATAAAGGAACACTTGCTGTGAGTTTCACTAATACTGTGTGATCATCCACAACTGCAACATGCGTCTCAGTGAAAGATCTTGACCTGTCACTGTGTCTGACAGGAAGTCCAAGTGGTGTCGACCCACCTCTCCAAACACAGTCCACATCATCACCTCAGAGATGTACCGCTCCTTAGGGGATGTGCTCAGGGACGTGGATGCAAAGTCTCTTGTGCGCTCTGACTTTGTGTTGGTTTACGGGGATGTGGTATCCAATGTTGACATCAGTCAGGCACTGCAAGAGCACAGGTGAGATATAATCCACCTCTTTTTTTATGCAGACATGAGAAATGACAGGATGAGTGATCATGAATTGTGCTACTATAAGGCTTGTGTGTCATTTTTGCCTAGGCATCGTCGAAAGATGGACAAGAACATCTCGGTGATGACGATGATCTTCAAGGAATCGTCACCGGGTCATAAGTCCCGCTGTGAGGAAGATGATGTCATTGTTGCCATGGACAGTAAAAGCCAGCGGATATTACACTACCACAAGACACAAGGGCTGAAGCGGCTACAGTTCCCTGTGGTGAGAGTTTCACTTCATAACCAATCTTTACCCTACTCTGGCTTGGGAATGATGAATGACAGTCGCTTCTGGGTTTTTTTCCGCAGAACATTTTCCACAGCGGAAGCAGTGAGTATGAAATCAGACACGACCTCCTGGACTGTCACATCAGTATCTGCTCACCACAGGTTTGTTCCCAAATAGAGACAGAAACTAGAATTATTGACAGCTGTTGACACAGCTATTGAAGTAACAAGATTTTTTTTCAAATTGTTTCAGGTTGCTGAGCTCTTCACTGACAATTTTGACTACCAAACTAGGAATGACTTTGTCAGGGGGATATTGGTCAATGAAGAGGTACAGCACAGCAAGTTATTTTTATTGAAATGTGGAATCGTGTGCCACAAATAACGCATCACAAGCCATAATTAATTTTCTATTGCTTTAGATCCTGGGCAACCAGATACACATGCATGTCACGAAGGATGGCTACGGTGTCCGAGTATCCAACCTTCTCATGTATGATTCGGTGTCGTCGGACCTGGTGCGCCGGTGGGTCTATCCCCTCACCCCCGAGGCCAACTTTGTCGACCAGAAGGGACGGAGCTGCACGTATTCTCGCCACAATGTCTACAGAGGCTCCGGAGTCAGTCTGGGCCACGGCAGCCAGATGGAGGAGAATGTTCTCATTGGCTGCGACACCAGCATTGGTGCAAACTGTTATATTTCTAACAGTGTCATCGGTAACAACTGCACCATAGGTGAGCTCTCTGACCAGCACAGTCCAGGATTAGATGTGCTCATTTTTGTGTGTGGCGTAGGAGACTATGTACACATATGTTTTTTGTTTTTTTTATTGTAACAGGTGACAATGTAAATCTGGACCATGCCTACATCTGGAATAATGTTCACATTGCCAGCAACGTGGTGATCAGCCAGTCTGTCGTCTGTGACAAGGTTGAGGTCAAAACAGGGGTGACGCTGAATAAACAGTGTGTCCTGGCTTATAATGTAAGCAATATGTATACTACATACAAAGCTCATTTTCATGACAATGGTATGTGTTGAAAACTTGTATGTTGAAGTAAACAAGTATGTAACGCTGTGATCCTACCCTCTCACTGAACATACATAGTGCAGGGGCAAGTGATGGGAGGGAGACTGAGACAGACACCATTAACCCCATTACAAGACACCAAACTATCAAAATGATACCGAAGCTATTTTAGGTAAAAAAAGTTACATAGTGTTGCTTTAGCAAAAGGGCAACAGTTTTCAGTCAACACTGTTATACTGGCAGCTGAAATGTTTTCAGCAGTTCTACTAATAATGAAATCCGGCTCATTGCAGTGAGCAATACACTTACACTTGTCAAGTACGTCAACTGCAACTGTAGCACAAGAACATTTGAAACATTTAACGGTTTAAATTAATTAGATTTTTGTATTGTTTCAAAAACAGACATTGAAGCTGTCTCAACTGCAATTTTTTGAATCCGACAGGACATGTGAACCCTAAAAAAAAATTCAGAAACGAATCAATCAGATGTTGGATTTGTGGGTTGTAAGAACTTCTTACGTTGTCATTGCTGCACTGGAGAACTTTTAGTGTCTATGACTGTCGCTTTATTCTCTGTGAACTGTTTTCCAGGTGGTGATTGGACCAGGCGTCTCTCTTCCCGAGGGCACTGTAGTGTCCATGCACCATCCTGACGAAGAGGAGGATGAGGATGATGATGAATTCCTGAGTGATGATGCAGAGGTTGGTCACAGTAAAGACAAAACCAAACTGAAAGGTGTGTATTGAATGTGTCGGGACGCATACATTGAATGACCAAAATGCTTAAAATATTTGTGTTAATGAGTTTTCTTCTGTGCTTCAGCTTTTAACCCAGCAGAGGTTGGAGCAGAGGGAAAGGGCTACATCTGGAAGGCCAGCAGTCTGGACGACACAGAGGATGAAGAGCTGTCGCAGTGTCTCTGGGGTACGACAGCAGCTCGGCTGGTTTGTTTAGCTTATCATAGAGTCTGAAAAAATAAATGGTATTTCCCATGATGCTGCAGGTTGTGTCCCAGCAGCCTGACTTTAGTTTCTTGTGCAACAGGTTTGGTTTTGAACCCTGACATTGATAGTGAAAGTGAGGACAGCGAGCCTGATGATCCTGACGATCCAGTGATTCCCTCGCCTGAGACGGACGATGTCAAAGGTGAGACAAAAACAGGATTAAATAGAATAGAAATTAATAAAGTTCTATATGTTTTCCTTTCCTGACTCTTGTTCGTTGGTGTGTTCATGTACAGTATTCCAGATGGAGGTGCTGGGGACCCTGCAGAGAGGTTTGGAGGAAAACATCGGCTTTGACAATCTTGTCCTCGAGATCAACTCTCTCAAGTAAGGAGGAATTAAAAATGTCCTTTTCTGTTTTCAAAGTTACACATCCAGTTTGACACACACTCTCTCTCTCTACATATATATATAGGTACGCCTACAATATCACAATGAAGGAGGTGATTCAAATTTTAACCAGCGTGGTGCTGGAGTATCCTTTCCAGCAGCAGGGCCCACAGCTTACCCCAGCGCAATACGTTGCTCTGCTCCTGCCTGTAAATATTGTTTTTATACAGCACAATTTTATATAAGTCTAGACATGATAGAAATAAGTATCATCATTTTTCACTTTTGTGTTTGTCCTCCTCTCAGTTACTGAAGAAATGGGCGCCGGTGTTTAAGAACTACGTGAAGAGAGCACAGGACCATCTCGACTGTCTGTCTGCCTTTGAGGAGCACTTCCTGGAGCAGGACAGTCACTGGCCTGCTATGGTCAAGGTCAGGGTCACCACCATGTACACTCAGTAATCTGCTGACTGTTTTAAAGGTTGAAGTCAAGAACAAGAAAATAACATAGGGTTTTTCTATCCAGGTCTTGATGAACATGTACCAGCTGGAGATCCTGGAGGAGGAGACGATCCTGCGCTGGTTCTCCCAGGGAGCAACAACCGACAAGAGCAGACAGCTCAGAAAGAACCAGGGGGTACGTACAGGGCACAAGGCTTCATGGCTGAATTAGATGAAGAGTTGGTGTAAAGGACCAGGAGAGTGTAAAGAGGGTGTTCAATAAACAGAACTGTTTTTGTTTTGTTTTCATCCTTATTATCAGTTTATTTATTCCCCAAATCCAAAATACAATCAGACTTTCACTTTTGAGGTCTCAATTCAATTAGAACTTTTCTTTTTTCAGCACTGACAGCTCTGCCACTGTTTGTCTGTTGCACCTGGGATTGTAAAGATCAACAGATCAATGGTTTAATGCCCTTACTGTTACTTACATTTTCAATTTCTCCTTTAAGAAGATGGGGTTGTGTTACAACAACAGATCCTAGTGGCTTTTTGCAGGTCAGGGTTAAGCAAGAAGTATGAAATCTTAGAGTTTAACAAAAAAATGCCCCTCTCAATATAGAAAGACATCAGAGAAAACTTCTGTTTTTCTCACATCTGTCCAACGTAAACCCTCGTTCCAATGAAATCAATAAAGATCCCAGAAAAAGAAAATAAACCCAACATCTTGTGGTGTGCACAAGTAGGCAGGATAGAGATTTTAAAAAAAGGATTTTTCACAACCCTGTTCTCAGAGGTGGTGGAGGTACACTTAGTGGTGAAAACAGAAGTACTCATTTAACTACTTTACTCAATTAAAAGAAAGAAAGTACCCACAGTATAAAGTATCCCTCTGAAGAACATTTCTACTGGCCATTTCTGTGCAAACCGAGCTGAACCTGAGCGTTTTTCACTTCCTGCATTTTCTCCCCGTTCGAGTCTCCCCGTTTTTTGCTCTATTACTTTTTATGTTGTTTCATCTTGCTACGTCTGCCTTGCGTGTTATGTACTGATAGACTAAAGTCAGTCATGCAGTAATGCAAAATAGAAATAATTCCCCTCAAATGCATTAAAGGTTGTGTAAAATATAAGGTGTAGAACGTAGAGATTTAGAAAAAATCCATAAAAGGTTACATAAAAAGTTGTCTGAAACAAAGTGCAGATACAAAAAAATCTACTTCTCCCCATCTGCCTTTTCTGATGTATGTTTTCCTCCAACAGCTTCAGAAGTTCATCCAGTGGTTGGAAGAGGCTGAGGAGTCTTCAGAGGAGGAAGGGGAATAATGAGGAGCACGTCAGAAGGGACAAAGATGACTCTGTAAAACTTGAAAACTGTTGTGTGAATAAAGGGATTCAGGCAGTTGGTTTTACCCTCCACAGCAGCTTCCGTCAGGACCGTCTCTGTACAGTTCAAGCTGACATACATTTATCACATAGTGCCACGTGATGTAAGGGCTGTGTGCTATGAATGTCTATATCCAAATAAACAAGAAAGACCCTCGGACCACTTGGAAATATGTTGTAGTATAATCCATCTCACTTTATTGTCAACGACACAGAATGTCTTCTGTTGCTACAAGGTTTTAAAGAGAGGAACAGTGAAAGTAAACCAATATCCTCTCACAAGACCGTACAACAGTTGTAGGCCCGCTTTCTCACAAACTAACTGACTGCATGTCAAAAAACAATAAAGTACAAACATAATCATCTAGGAGGTAGAAGATTATCTGCTTTATTCATACAATACCAATCGCTCTCAAATTTGACTTTATTTCCATCTTGTCTGGACACGACTGAATACTCAGACTGACTGATGTAATAACAGTCGTTCTTTCATCATTTTGAGACCACATATACCATTAAACTGATTTTAAATTATTTAAAAAAATTACATGTCATTACAGGAAAAAAAAGTTCCCTTCAGAAAGTAGCATACATTTTGGAATTCTATAGTTAATCAGTCATAAAAAGACAGATACCTTGCATTAAATCATGTTCCTCTGAGACGTTTCATCCCTTGTTACATTATGACTGCAGAAGAAATTCAGGGCACGTAATCAAGTTTTCTGCCATGTTTGTCCTGTAGCAAGACTCCGTTCATCCTGATTCTAAATAACGTCTTGATCAGACTGAACGGCCACACGCATCAGGTGTAGGATCTGGTTATAAAGAGAAACCTTCAGAATCTATTTAGTGGTCCGTTAACTACAGTGGCCCAGACTGGCCAAACAGAACAGCCCTGGATGACACAAAATAAAAAGTGAAAATTTCAGTTAACACTAATAGTTTTTATAACACAACAGTTTGGAAAATACATAATTAACGTAGTGTTAATTATAAACAATAATCATTGTCGCTGCCTTCACAGTTTCGCTCACGTGTTCTCAGTTTATTGTGTTCTTTGTTTTCTGTTTTGTCCATTTGTTTTTCGCTCTTACCTCTGCAAAGTGTCTACGTTTTTGCCCGTCTCCATTGGTTTGTGAACAGGATAACACTAAAAACTACCCCATCAACTTTTGGTGCAGATCTGGATAGAAGGGACGAATCCAAGAATTGTATTCTCCCTTTCTTTAACATTCATTCAACATTTTCGTTTAATTTCTCAAGTAATAATGCATGGGTCTTGATGAAAGGAGTCAGGTGTATTTAGGTTGCTGGTATCTATGAATGAGTACAATTTGATCCAGGTCCAAATAAAAAATCTGGTTCTTTTATTTGATAGTGGATTAAGCTTGATTAAAGTAAAGGGACCTGCTGGGCATTAGTGGAGTTATGTTCTTGTTCTTGTCTGTAAATGTGGTTTCTAAAATGTTGTTATTCTCTCTATTTATCTCATTTGTTCCATCCGTTGTTGTTTGTTTTTCCCCTTGCAGCCTCCCCAGCTAAGGCTTTGCTTCACCTTGCAACAAGAAAATACTTGTTGGCAGTGAAACAAATCTTAACGTGCTACTGAGTTATCCTGGCATCAGGATGGTGCTATGGTTTCTAAAGTGAAACACCTGAGACAGTATTGGGTTACCCAGTGACCAGACCAGTGTGCAGCTTTGTAAGCCATTATCCCGGCAGCATTCACGTCTTTGAGCCTACTTTGATTTGTCGTCCCGTTTCCCCACCAGGCCATAAATGACCTTGGCTAGAAGAGAAGCCCCTGTGATGCCAGTAACAGCAGTCAGCGTCTTCCACATGCTGGCTGTGCTCTCGTGTCCATCCAAGAAGCTCCTGTGGTCAGTGGGGACCAGGATGAACTTGCGGCCGTCCTGCGGGGCCTGCAGCCTCATCACTTGGCCCCCCTCGAGCACCACCTCACCAAAACCAGTCAGGGTGCTCCCCACCCGCAGCAGCTCCTCGCTCTGCTCCATCGCCACAGGCCTCTCCCCGCTGAGGCCCTGCAGCATCACGTTCACCATGCCCTCCTCAGCACGTCTCACTTTGTAATAAACCCTCTCCAGGTAGCAGCCAGAGGCGTCCAGAGGGTTCTGAACCTTCACATACAAGTCATTGATGTAGGCTCCAGGGCTGACCAGGCTGAAAGGCACCGCGTTGTTGGTTTCTTTTCTGTTCATTGTCCGAGAATTCCTGGAAAAGCAATCAAACTCTTACAAACAGGCTACAAGTTTAATTAGGAGACATTTCTTTGTTTTGCTCTGTTGTCTGGTGTACCATGTGCGGCTCAAGGAGTTCCAGTATTTCCAGTGCTCCTCCACTGCGATCTTCTGGATCACGCCAAAGCATCTTGGAACAAACTGGCTGGCCAGTGGCTCCCCGTCTGCCTGGACCATACCTTGAAACAGACATGAGGGGAACTGTAATTCATCTTAAAAACACCACCATGGCCGACCACATTCAAAACTGCACTTGCAAAAATGTTAATTCTAGACATGTCTGTACCTTCTACAGCAACATACTGAAGCCGCTTATGTGGAGATGCCCACAGTACCCTCACCAAATGTTGGTCTGGCTTGAAAACGGGTATTTCCTGACACGAAATCAAAAAGATTTTAAATGAGCATTTTCAATTGTTTCAAAACACAAGCTGTATTAACACTTGACCAGGGCTCAGACAATGATGTGCTCACCCTCAGCAGTTTCAACTCTTTCTTCTTTTCTTGGTATAAATGGTAGAAAAGGCCAGAGAAGGCGAAACTGGACCCGACACCAATCAAAACCAGCGGGTTTACAGGAAGGTCACTCATATCTGGATCTGTGACAGGAATGCATAAAGTCAGCACAAGTCAGAGTAAACTACTATACACGCATTAACTATCAATGTCGAAGTACGTCATGTGTTTTTGAGGAATAACGACATAGAGACCGATAAGTGGAACAACACTTACCTGTTAAAACTCCGACTCATGTGCAATTTGGTCACATAAATCGAAAACAAAAGCGACAATTACGTTACTGCCATTTCCTTGTTTGTCCACGTTGCGTCACATTTAATCAGCCAATAGAAATACACCGTATTTTCCTTGTTAGTTTTGTGACCGCCAGGTGGCAGCAACGGTCTCATGAACAGGTGCTATTTTCTTGCACGCTTGTATTTACACGCCTCAGGTCAGTATACAGTACAGTAATATGTGTTTAACCTGAAAACGAAGCATGTTGTCGTTGTGGTTGATTACAAGTGAAAGTCCATAGTTCAAATTTCACTCAAAGTAGGCTACAAAAATGATAGCAACAACTGACACTTCAAATAATCATCATGCAGAATGGCCCCTGTGAGTGTTATGTTATTTTCTATGCATTGTAAGTGTTACCAACATTTTCTGGTTGTACAAGGAGGCACACCGTATAACAAGTTTATTAGTTTCTTATTAGTCTATTAGATTTTGTAAACTGATCACATGTTTTGTGTGTAAAAAGCTGAATCTGAAAAGTAAATATATTATAGTATAGCAACTATATTTGACGACAGTCAAATTCAAACAATATACCACAGGAGGACCACTAAAGACATCTCATGATCACAAGTTGTTCCAGGGCAGGCTTATTTGTATATTATTTGCGTAGCCAAATATCACTGTCAATGTTTCAATAGGCGTGTCGGGCCCAGATCATGCACGACAACACAACAAGCACTTCCAAAAGTGATCACAAGATGTTTACTGGGGAAGGGGGAAAAATGTGGCCCTTTAAAACATTCTTTATTTCTCTTTCTATGAAGTAATTCAAATCAAAATTTTCGAAAGGGTTAAAACCACTCTTCAATTAAACAATTCACAACTTGCTTGCTTTTTATCACCGGGGTCAAAGCACAGTGGTGGAATGCAGCTGAATACATTTCCTCAAGACCGCACTAAAGCACGGTTTTAAGGAACTTTGTATTTTCATCTTATGCTGCTTTAAAATGACGCTCCACTCTATTTCTAAGGACATTTTGTACTCTTTACTCCATTACATTTATGTGACAGATGAAGTCACTTATAACTTAGCTAATTAAAGGCACTGCCAACCCACACAGGTGTTTTCAATCACTTTGGCTGATTAGACCTCTAGTATGTAAATACTGCAGGACTGCGCCGCTGCAAAAGCACAAATGGTTCCGGCCTCCGCTGCAGCCCTCTGATAGAACGCTGCTTACTTTGAAGTGGATACAGCTTTTCAAATCACTCCCTTCCAGTCTTCACCAGTGATATTACTGTTGGCACCACTGTCAAGATAGCGTCATGGCTACTACTAACAGCTGTCCAAATAAAAAAACAGCTGTAAGGATCCCAATTTGACCTGGAAACCCTGAAATCACTGGTATGAAAAGGACGGTTGTATTAATAAGTTGGCAGGTTTTGTTACTGACCTGGTGGAAGGAACGCCAGTTTTTTGTTATTAAGAGGGAACAAACATCAAAGGGGGAACAGACATTGACACAACAACGGAGTGCTTTCCATTCAATGAATGCCAATCTGTTCCCCCTTCATTTTACCTCGGCTTCGATGACTATCTGACCCTCTTCACCTTCTTTACCTCCTTCATCAGTGGGGTTCTTTGTCTTTAGCTGTGTAGAGTTTCCCCAGTTAGTCCGGTTGTTCCATGGTTACCTGGGGATAGTGACCGGGGGAAACAATGCCTGTTACGGTTCCGCAATGTCATATGCACTTCCTCTGTACCTTAATTTGCCCTTAAATATCCTGTGAAAAATCGCGCCCTGTTGGAGACTAAATAGCACAGTGAAAGAGAGGTTTATAGGGAACCAACCTCTACAGCCATTACATTGCACAGAATTTGCCTCAGAATGAAACGTTGAAGCAAAAAGTTGTCCATTACCAGTTTTATCTCTTTAAAGGTGCAATGTGAGATCATTTTACTTTAAGATGTTAAAAAATGACTAAAATCATCAATGTGAAGTAATAATGATTTTGACGTTACTCTGAAGATGCATATGCTTTGTGCAGAAGAGGCATATTCTGACTTTAGCCAACTAACAAGGTAGCCCCAGCGCTAGCCGTTTTAACATTTAATCGAACCACACTCCTATCTGTAATTGCATTTTAGATAGCCATAATAGCATTTCTCCTAGTCAAAACTGTATTCTCACTAGTTGGATGGTAATTAAAGATATCTGCAATAACATTCTTACTAGTAGAAATGTTATTTTAAGATATCTACAACTTTGATTGTACTAGTCAAAACTAAATTTAAGATATCTAAAAATCCTTAAAAAGTATAAGTGGCCATTTTAACATTTAATGGCTAGACTGGATATGTATTGCAGATATCTGTAATTCAATTCTTCCTAGTCAAAAAGAACATTCCAGATCTCCACAATGATATTCTTCCTATCCACAATTGTCATTTCAGATATCCACAACGTCATTCTTCCTAGGACAAATGACGTCACATTTGCCATTCATGTGTATTGGGCTGTCAGTTTCAGATATCCACAATTACATTCTGGATATCTAGAATGAACATTCTGGATATCTGCAATTGAATTCTTACTAGGAAAAACTCAGATTTCAGATATCTTCAATCCAATTGTTACTAGTCATAATTTTCATTTCAGATATCCAAAATGAATAACTATGTCATTTTGAATATCCAAACATACATTATGACTAGTAAAAATGTCATTACTGATATCCACAATTTGCATTATGACTAGTAAAAATGCAATTGTGGACATCTGTATATATATTGTGGATATCCATAATGACATTTTTACTAGTCACAAAGTATTTTTGGATATTCAAAATTACATTCTGGATATCTGGAATAGTTTTTCATTTTGGATATCTGAAATGAAAATTATAACTAGTAACAATTGGATTGAAGATATCTGAAATGGGAGTTTTTCCTAGCAAGAATTCAATTGCAGATATCCAGACTGTTCATTCTAGATATCCAGAATGTAATTGTGGATATCTGAAACTGAAAGCCCAATACACATGAATGGCAAATATGACGTCATTTGTCCTAGGAAGAATGTAATTGTGGATATCTGAAATGACAATTGTGGATAGGAAGAATGTCATTGTGGAGATCTGGAATGTTCTTTTTAACTAGGAAGAATTGAATTACAGATATCTGCAATACATATCCAGTCTAGCTATTAAATGTTAAAAGGGCTTGCCATACGCTCCAGAGCTCCTGAGAGCACCAGCACTATTGCTCTGCATTTCCAGTCTGGGCAGACTAATACGACTGCCAGCTGCAAGGCTAACTGAGCTAACTAGCTAACTGCAGCTACAGTTAGCACCCATTCGCCACTTCTCTGGTGATATGCTGCCCCGTTTTTTGTTCGTTTTTTGAATTCAACAGGTGGTCGATTTTTACATACTGCATCTTTAACACTTCACAGCCGTGTGATGCAGTAGCTTTACTGCTTGTTATCCTGGTGTGACTGATTCATGTTGCCAATCTGAAAGATGTATTCGCGGCAGTGATGATTTGTAGGCTGAGTCATGCTGCATTTATGGAGACCGTAACGTGCTTTTTGTTGCAGGTTGCGTACGTCTTTGGAATTCAAGCAGCTCTACAGAGCAGGATTTTCATTTCTAACCTTCCAGTATTTCACAACAATGGAGAAAAGTTACATAAAATGTCAAATACTTTGTAGAGCTGAGAAATCTTTTCTTCTGTCCTTGATTTATTCCTTTATTTCCTTATTTGCCCCCAGAAAGGTCCAGATCACGTTAGCACACTCAGTGCTGAAGCACTAATCTTCTGATTACGTTCTTACTGAAAGTTGCCAGCCTGACCGACGTAATGCACCCATGCACCATAAAGTAAAGCGTCACAGACTATTCCAGCTTCCTTTTCTTTTTTCGTCTGCCTCTCTGTCTGGGTACTAGATAGCTACCCGTTTCTCTTGGCAAACAGTATTGGACTGTGAACACACACCTGTTTTAATTATGTGGTCATATTTTCACCTGTCATTAGATGCTATCTGCGCCTGTTCCCTCCAAACCCTTTTTTTCTTTAAGCTGTGGGTGGAGTTGTATCTGCATGTATATCTGCACTGCTGGAAATACTGGAAATATACTCATGCACTCATTTACCATAGTTTTTCAAATAGAAGTGAAACATCGAGGCCATCTCTGACATCACGACATGAATGCTTTTCTAATTAAACACCGGATGCCAAGAGCAGAGAGGAGACACACCACTACACAACACCCCGAGCTGCTTTGTCTCTTTTTGGTAGTTCATGCTCATCCTGATCGAGGCGCTGCTTCATTCCTCTTCAATATGTCCGTGCTTACAGACAGCAAAAGGGGCATTTAGCTCAAAATATTGACGTCAGTTACCTTATTGTGGAAACACCTCTCACTCAATCATCTGTGACCTTGGTGCAGCATCTCCAAACCTGCATGGAACAAACCTCTGATGACACTGACAGCACACACAGGCTCTTATGTCAGTCGAGATATGTACGCTGACTGTTGCAGAAAATCAGGACGAAGTGAAAAGACTCTGTGAGGCAAATTACGGTTGGATCTCATCAGAAGGTCTTGACCGCCAGCTCTTGACTTCTTTATCTTGAGAAAGGCACGCAAGAAGCAAACTCGACCAGAGGACCAAGGACCAGGCCAGAGAATAAACAGATAGAATAGCTTACCATGTGGTTGCATATAACAAACTAACCTAAATCTTAACATGCTCTGAGCCGATACCTGACAGTGGGATTACAAAAATTGCCAGACCGGTCTCGTCCTTGGCTAATGAATAGCGGTTATTATTGTAGCATTCAATGGCAAAAAAAGTCCCTGAATCCTCCTCTCTGACTTTCACAGTGCTCTCAGTTCTCTCATATTTCTTTCTTTTAAAGACGCACACACCCCTCGGCTCATCCTCTCGCTGATGAGTGTGATAAGACATAAGACACACTGCTTCCGAGCTGCACCATCTCCCTAAAGTTCATCTGAGACAGTGGAGAATGTATGGCACAGAAGCTATAGATCCAGTGATAATGGATGGTTAACGCAAACGTCTACATTTATGGTTTGCACACGAGGAGCCCTCAACATTCTGACCTTGAAAATATACTGTAAGGTAGTGCTCAGTCTATCAGAGGGAACGGTCGTTTTCTTTTAACACATGTAGAGATCTCTATGTGTGAGCTCAGGGGGATGCTTAGTTGAGTTAAAACAATGCGATTAACAGAATACAGTCGAAATAGAGTGATAGCCTCTGGGAGCCTGTACTAAAGGCACCAGCAAGCCAACGTGCTTGTAATGACAATTCTGACATATTCTGATGTTCAGCAGATACAATGCTAACCCTGTCCACTATCTTAGGTTAGCCTGTTAGCATGCTAACATTTGCTAATTTGTTCACAGGCATTTGTTCAGCATCCATGTCAAATCTGATGAATCAAATGGGGTGAGATGTTAACAACGATTGTTAGTTACAGAGTAGGTTGTGTGGGCATTAAAATACAGTGCAGACCCCTGCTCCGCAGACCCACCATGCTGTTTTGCCAGACATGCAGGTAAGCAGCTTTTAATGCAACTAACGTTGTATGTCAAATGTGGACCCTAGGAAGATTAGTTGATTGCTGTCATGAGCTAATAGGGACCCTTTGATTAAACAAACGAGCAGTCTTCTAAGGCATTTCTGAAGAGGCTGTATCCGTACCGCCGGGTCTCGGTGCGATCGGAGCTCTCACCATCATCCTCAGATACATGTGAATATCTTTACCCAATGTCATCGGTGATTGAGCCACTTTATCAACTATGTCATGGTGACACCAGAGTCATTACAACAGTTCATCCAGTAGTTGTGGAGATAATTCTTCCGAGTCCAAAGTGAAGGACAGATCAGCAGACAGACAGTGCAGCCATCCCGAGAGACGCACAGCTAGCATGGTAAAAAAAATAACTTGGACCACAAAGTCACTCATAAGTCATCTGAGTGCAGGTGGCGAATCCATTTCATGTGTCCATGAAGCTACTAAAACAGATGTGCTTACCTGCAGTTTTGGTGACTTTCATTTTTTCCATTCTCAATGATGGATGATGGTTAGGAAGATCTCAGATTTAAATGGTTTATGGTTCATTTTCAACGAAGCACCCCCCCCCACCTTTCTTACAAGACAAGATTTTTGTGATTGCAAGCTTGAAAAATTGAGACATCGTTCCTCATCCACTGTTTTATCAGATGATTTATAGATATTCTCAGCAGGCACACAATCAAACACACGCTGTGCTCTGACAAACAGATTTACATTGATTTGGGTTTCCCTGCTGGGAAGATAATTTCACACTCTGATCTTCTGTTTAATCTGATGAGTTTGATGCACCTTTGTAATTATCATGACGGCCTCCATTAAAATATCAGGAGCGTTGACTGACAGCCCGTGGATCGGTTCAGACTCTTACATCATCATCTCAATGAGCCCCACAGGTTGTGTGGGAGGTCTCACAGCTATGTTTCAGCTTGTTTGTTAAAGGCAAGAATAAAAGTAATAATTACCTCCAATTATTATGTCCCCGGGTCTATTAAAGCTTTAGTAAAAGTAAATGAGACCACTTACTTTGTTTGTCATAGACGATGTTGTACGATTGATTTGTGGCACAAAACAGAAGGATAAATGTTGGTCACATGAGCCGAACTGAGCTTAAAGCTTATACAGTTACGAGCAGAGATAATGACTGACAGAAAAAAATGTAAACACAGATCATCTTTATGACGGAGGGTTTATGAGAAATGTGCTCGTAGTTTTCAGACACAGGCAATAAAACACCTGCCAGGAGAGAGATAAACGTTGGTGGTGTCAAATGTTTGCTGTAATGACACCTATTCAAATTAGCAACATACTCAAATTAGCTAATTCTGGAGCGTACACTCTCACAGACCAGACATGTTAAAAATGCCTCATAAAACAGGAAACTGGGACAGAAAAGGGCGGTTTGTCCTTAAATGCCCCAAACTTCATCCAGCAGAACTCAAAGGCCCAAATATTTGACTTTCCTCCGAGAGGAAGGTTGTTCTGACGTCCATCAAAAGCTTTCACAAGCCCTGCTGAGTCACCCGCTGATAGTAGAATCGGACCAGCAGCACATAAGGTGAAGCACATGTTGCCACAGGAGGAGCCGGTGCGCGGGAAACAAGGACGGCCTCTGTGCATTGTTATCTTCCTCATGGCTGGAAGTAAATAACCTAATCCTCATCTCTTCACACTATGCACACTGATGCATGGGTGCGTGATGACAGAGCAGCCATCTGACCAGAGACAAACACACACAAACACACAAACACACACACAAACACACACAAACACGCATTTACATTTACATGCATTTAGGGGATCAGAAATATTTATCAGTTTTCCCACATGGCTTTCCGTACAACTCTCTGTTCTCTGCAGCTTTTCAATACATGGGATTTGTGCCTCATGCATAATTCTCTGAGCAGATACAATTGCATCATCTTATCTGAGGGCTGTAACTGGTTCTACATCTGGAAACCAACTGAGAGAGACTGATCTTTATTGCATGTAATGACACGAACATCTGAATGTCTACTGTGTACAGTCCTCTATATGGTCAGACCCAAGTAGACAAAAGTGTCTTAATTGTCTAGTGTGTAGAATGTTGGTTTTTGAATGTTACAGATATAATATGTAACATTTCTGCATTAAAATGTCTTAAAGAATGCCAGATATTTCAAGCAATGTTCAAGCCCAGAGAAATCTTTATTTTATTTTCATTGAGCATCAGTGGTACATTACATCATTTCAAATACAGAAGACACAATGCTCATATTTATATTTTAACCCCCCGACCCAAAGAACATGTTGGACACCAATCCAGTAACAATAGATAATTGAAGGTAATACAAAATTAAATAAAATAAGACAATAAAAAAGAATAATAATAATAAAAACATTTTCAAACCAATCAAATACCTCTATATATACATACATATACATATATGCACATACACACATACATACACTTATATACATAACAAAAAGAAAGCATATACCTGGGCTCGCCAGCGCTGAAGCTGTGCACTAAGCAAGACATGATTTAATCACAATCACAAATACAAATGCAAGATGACTGCTAAGCAATAATTAGGTGGGCACAGTTTTAAGTTTACCTAAGAGTGTCAAGACCAGATCCCAGACAGAGAAGAATGTGTCCCTGGACCCCTGAGAGTATATTTTATTTTCTCTAATTGTATGAATTGCGTCAGGTTGCTAAACGTAAACCACAAAGACACTTTGGGTGGATTTTTTGATTTCCAATGCGAAATCCTCAATTTTACACAAGGTAACGTTTGTTTCCTTGGTTGTTTGTTTGTTCCCATGAGCCTCTGTATTGGCGCATTAGCTACCTTGGATTTCATTTAGTCACTTTAGGCGCTAGGACTTCTGGGAGAACATCAGATTATAGCTACCACAGAAAAAGAGGAAGGAAGTCGTGGAACAGGTTTTAACACAACATCAACGTTACCGCGTCTGTGATGGCGGCTGCTTAATAATAAAGACAACAACTCCCATGATCATCAAACTGCTTTGTCGGCTGAGAGACGCCTGCTGGCAGAAATCTCATACTATATGTTAAAGTTACAGTGAAGTGAAGCTTATGAGTTAATCTGTGGAATCAGGGTCAGTGGTTCCGATTGCCGCCTCAGCTTTAAGGACGTTTTAAGAGACTTTTCTGGGGACAAAATTTGGTTTCTTGTCATGTTTGATTGAATTGTATAATACTGTCGGGTGTCCAACATGCAGGTGTCTGCTTTAATTTGTAGCCTGTCTGTAAGTCCTCAAATGACTCGCACTGCTACGGTCGTCTATCATATTATGTAAGTTAGTTTATAGCTGTTGTGGAGGAAGTACTCACATCTGTCATCTCAAAGCATGTGACTTGATCCACGCTCCAGTTCCTCTTCTCAGTGCCTCTCTACGTAGCATTTTATTGTTGTAGCTTATCAAGGTGTGTCTTCTTAATGTACAGGTACCCAGTTATTATTCTAACTATAGCTAACTAGCTATACGGCAGCTACAATTAGCACTTTCTTTGGCGACATGCTGCCCCCAATTTATGGAGTTATTATAACTAATGTTCAGGAACCGAACCACGCCACACCTCTTGCTGATCTGCAACCCACGTCCAGCCAATCAAACCACCTGCGCCTAATGAAGTCACATCTTTTAGGACGTGCGCCCATCGAGACTTACCCCCACTCTGAGTCTCAACCACCCCCCGGTTCCTAGACGTTCCGGCAAATTCACAGTCCCACTCGAAACCCCCTTTTCATCCACCTACCTCGAACCCCTTTCCCTCATCCAACCACGCCGAACATTTCCCACCTAGTTAAACAAACTACTTTAAACAGTAAAGCTTGGCGTGGTCTTGTTTTTGAAGCTTTGAGTGTGAATTTGACAGGTGGCCAGTTCTTACGTATTGCACCTTTAACACTGGCGGTGTAAAGTGTAGCCTATGAAAATAAACTTTGCTTCATGTGGCTGATTGGTTGCAAAGAAGGACGTGATAAAGTTCATGGCTATATTTAAATCGCCTCATTTCCAGGTGGATTCAGTCCTTCCAGTAGTTTCTGCGGTGGAGGAGCTCAGATCACATGAGAGAGTGGTTCTTCTTTCTGCAGCAGAAATTCCTCCATATTGTGTAAAGATGGCATAATAAGCTAAATATAAATATATGTGCATGTTACAAGGTATCTCGAGAGGGCTTTCTGACATGATAGCATGTTTTTTTTCTTGCATTTCGGAAACCTGCTATAGAAAATGAAACAAAGGCTCAGTCGTGTCTTTATTTCACTTAGTGGACGCAGTTTCCTTCTCTCTTTGTGGCTTCGTGTCGACGCCCTCACCCACTGACGTCCACAGATGATCCTCCATTGGTTACTTGTTGATTGTTCAAGGTAATGCCAGAGTGGGAGGAGGAGGAGGAGGAGGAAGAGGAAGATTTCAGGAGCGGAGAAATTCACTTCACCCAGAGCGCAAGAAAGGCACAGAGTCAGCAAGTGCGTCCAAACTAACCCGCGGAGGATTATCAGCACTTTTCTTTCGCGTCCTAAAATCCATTTTCTTTTTTTTTTTTCTTTTTTTTGTGTGGAACGTGTCAGCCTCTCTAAAGGACATGTTGGTGCAGGTTTCAAAAAGCATTTCCATGCTTCTCTGCTGCATGTTGCTGCGACCCGTGAGTACATGTCGCCGCTCTCTGCTCATGACTTGAACTTGGTCTTGTTTTCAGGTGTGCGTCACTTTCTCGCATAATTCGTAATAATGTGCTCGGATGCGGGCAGAGCGTCGCCTGCACGCGTAAGTTGAGGCGCATGAAGCAGCTTTGGATGCAGCGCGCACCGCTGTGGAGCTCCGTTCATCCTCCTGTCAACATGTGTGCAGTGATGGCAGTGATGGAAGGATAAGATTTATATATATATATATATATATATATATATATATATATATATATATATATATATGTATACATTTCTTTGTTTAAAATTGAGTGTGTGTGTTTTTTTCTAAAGGTTTTTAACACCAAGAATGACTCCCTCTGACATCATCACCACACCAGCCTCTGCTTGGTGTGTCAACAGCCAATACCCCTCGATTCCACAGGCACCTCAGGCAAACCTGTTGCCTTTAAATTACATCTGCCACCAAAACAAAACACTCAGCCGGACTGTGATCACCTTTGAGCTGCATTATGTCTTTATGTCCCCTTCTCATGATTAAGGTTAAAGGTGCACTATGTCGTTTTGGAGAACAAATTTAAACTCAGAATTTTTTTGTTTTACGATATTGATGAGGTAAAAATACAAACTATGTATGTATCTTTTCCATAACTGAATAATCGAGGAAAATAAGGTCCCCCAGATCACCGTTTGAAGCCAGAGAGGTGGCGGGGTCCGACAAATAAAAACAGTAAAACGGGATGGAAATTGTGTTGTGCTTGTAGGTGTTCAAAAAAATTCAAATGTCCTCCCCATAACCACACAGTGCACCTTTAAAGTGATTTAGCAGGAGCCGTGTGGGTCTCCCTTCAGGACACCATGGCAATCCCCTCCTTTGTCTGTCTCTGTTCTCCAGCGTTCTTTATCCTCAGCTGTCTCCTGTAGAGAAGCACGTATGATTCATGCTGGAATTCAGCTGGAGGTCACAGCCCTTAGAATAGCGCACTGGCTTTTACATCTGCATTTGTACACACGCTCACAGACCGTTTCAGAGTCTCTGTGGTGGGAAAGAAGCAAAGCAAAATGGATGGTGGAGGGGGTAAAAATTATGCTCATAATCATTATCATGACTGTGATGATGGAGTACGGGAAGTTTCCCCCTGATATTCCAACTTATATCGCTTCAGGCAGCGGCGATCCATCACTGACAGCATCTTCTCCAGTCGTGGTCCGGTGAAGGAACGTCCAGGACGTCCTGCGTCACCTGAGGAGTGGCATATATCATAACCTAAATGGGGGAGTCACCTTGTGTGAGGGGGGAGGCTGGACTCGTATGGGCTCATTTTGTGGCTAACAATAGCCACATACTACTAGTCTGATTAATGCCCACGGAGAGGAGACTCATCCACCTAAGTAACAGCTATAAATCTTCCCGTCCTATATTCTCTGGTGGCAAACACTCATGGGTTCATCTTCACGCCGAACCAATTCACGGCTGAAGGTTTCAAACCCGGCGCATGCAAATCTGAGGAATATGACGATCAAAAGATTGATTTTGTGTCTGCCACGTGTGTCGGGTGGAGAGATTAATGGGAGCCCGGGTCAGCTCATCTCAATAGATGGGTTCGCCTTGAGATGCGTGGCACCGGCGAGAGAGCACACACTGTATAACTCATGCGGCCATCTGCGCTCAACTAATAGACAGATGATGATGTGTGATGTGTGTGTGTCACCGCGGCCTGAAGAGAGAAATGCAAAACATGTGTGAAATGTCTTCGCAGGTGTTTTCCGTGCAGAACCAGATGTGTGACATGATGAAGGAAATCGACAAGGAGAGGGACATGTGTGAGGCTCAGATCGAGAACAGAACAACAGGTACGTGCAGCAGTTGTTTGTTAGAATTTGCCTGATCCACACGCAGGTTTCTGGTCGAAGTGGCACAACGACGCTCTTACGACAACAGAAGCTGTCCAAACCTGGCCTCTGGCTTTACATTACAGCCTGCATGGTTGGGCACCAGCCTCCCTGTCACATGTGCGTCGGTTCAGTTTCAATGTCAACTTTCTATTAGATTGAATGTCCCTTTAAAGTCTCATTATACACTATTTAGAAAATTGCCGCAGTGAGCGGACAGTAATGAAACCCACTTAAGTGATTCGTTGTTTCGATTTATTGCTGATGGAGCTAAGTGGGGTGGTGCGTACTCACAGCACGCAGCTCATAATTATGTTTGACTGAGAGATCATTTGGCTGCGATGAGTCTTTATTACCTCTGCGTGCAACCGAAAACCTTGCTGATCCTAACTGCAGGTATCACCAGACTCTGCTCACTTCAACGCATCATCATTCATCAAAGCTCTTTCACAATGAAAAAGGGAATTAAACGCTCATTATCTTTTTTAATTAAGATGCTTCCTATAGATTCCATTGAATGTAACACATCCTCAGGGTAAGGCTGCAAATATCACCCACTAAAGGTGAGCAGCTGTGGATTTCACCTGATTCTGCGTCCTGAGACCAAACAAGTCGCACTGGTATTTTGAATTCAAATGACAGACGGGAGGCTGTTTTATTAGTCATGGTGGCAGCGTGTTAACTCAGGTCATCCGCTGCTATTGACCCAGCTGACTTGTGCTGTCACGTTGGCTGCCATGGGAACTCGAGGGCTCAGAGCAGCTTGCTCTTTGTCACCTCACAGCAGTTTGAGTCAGACATTTACTGATGATAAAAAACATTTTAAAAGTTGTCCTCATATGGTGTTTGTCTCTCTGGTTCTGCTGCAGGTTGCAGTGGGACGTGGGACAAGATCACCTGCTGGCCCAGCGCCGACGTCGGACAGGTGGTCACCATCCCCTGCCCCAAATACCTCTTCTACTTCTCAGGGGACGCTCCTACTCGTAAGAATCAAGTCTGAAAAATAGGTTTTGCATGTGTTCCTGTGTGTGTGCTGCTGAGCGAGCATTAGATTAATGGGGTTTTTGCATCGGAAATATAATATCGAATGGCCGAAACCCGCAATCGAGCAGAGGTTAGAGCAACACTGTGTGACTTTCTGCAGAAAGACAGTTGGTTGTTGAGTCTCGTTCAATCAATCGCTCCCTCCATCATCTGCAATCACTCATCGTTTGCAGGATAGCACTGGCTGGTGTCAATCCAAGTTAATTTCGGACAAGTTTACCAATCTAAATCGCATACCAAATTGTGTCTTTGCTGTCGGACATTTACCCAAAGCATTGGTATTTGATGATCTGGGAATGGGACTCAACAATCAACTATCTTTCTCCAGAATTACTTTATAATGCCACTCCTGCTAAACTGATCTTTTAAAGCAACTCTCTGAAACCTTTAAAGTGGCATTATAAACTGGAGTATATCATCATGTGATATTTATTTGGTGAATTTAGAGAGACCCTAAGTTTGTACAATACTTTGCGAACACAAGAGGCACGCCCTGGCTATTTGCTATCTCCAAGTTTCTAGTAACAGAATTTCTAATATAACCGGATGATATAAAGGTCTGGAAAGGGATGAGAGATTTTGTACTTGATGGAATGAGAGTTGGCTGAGGGATGAAACTCATGTTGAGTGTAAAAACACAAGAATTGGTGATAACTGAAGGAAGTACCTGCCAGGGTACTTTGCAAATCATCCATCTACGCTCAAATTTATACAGTTATTACAGACTGATAAACCAAAGATAAAATGTAAGCTAGATGCGTTTCTGAGTAATGTTCTTCCTCTCTTTAAACAACTTGGCTTGTGCTGGGGATCTGTTGTTTACCATTGTACTATGGTTTGGTTTTATGTTCATATTCCATACCACAATGTGTGGTTTAGAGAGACGATAAATCAGATTCTGAATCTATATCTGGAAATGGGAGGGGACCATTGTGGTGCCATATAGGCTGCCCTATATGCTAGAACATTAGTTGGCCTCTAAGTGCCTCTAACTGGTTAAATCAACACATTTTCATACCTAAATGACTGACTAAGTTGATTACAAATGACTCCTAAAATGACATATGTCACGGTCCCAAAACAGCATGACTGTTGCAGTGTAGCAGCAACAGGTGTGCCAGAGCTTTGTCTTAAGATTGCACTTTGGTTAGGTTCAGGCACCAAAACAACTTAGTTATGTTCAGGAAAACATCGTGGTTGAGGTTTAAATAAGTACATTTCTGATGTTACTTAACTTTAGTTACGTCTTGTATGTGACCTAACGTTAATGACGTTTGTTGGTTAAAATGGCTCAATGTTGACTTTTGGTTTCACATGGAACCTATTGTTCACACCATCTTTCTCCCTCTGCTGACTTGCAATCTTCTTTATCACTTCCCTTGACTTCCTCCTTTGCTGCTCTTATAATTGCTATGGCCACTAGAGGTCGCTGCCTTATAAAACAATACATAGAAAATATTTCCGTGTGTATTTGTAACACAGGTACATATATATATATATATATTCTTTTTTTCGGGGGGTCTTTTTATTCTTTATTAGATAGGACAGATGAAGAGTGACAGGAGACAGGAGAAGGGTTGAGATAGAGCGGGGTGTGCATGCAGCAAAGGGCCACAGGTCAAAATCAAACCCTGTGCTGCTGTGGCAAGGACACAGCCTCTGTAACGCTGGGCACACACTCTCCCAGCTGAGCCACAGCCACTACATATAAATCTGAACCAGGGTTTTGAACTGATTCAGTATAAGTGCAGTGAACCTTTCTGTATGTTGGTGCTCCGCCACATCTGGTGACCATTTTCTGTGAACAAGCTCTGAGAATATTCTGTTAGCTACCTGCTCAGACGGCAGACAGAGTTAAAAACCTCTGTAGCCGGTGATCACGGCGGAGCATTTAGCTGCTAAAGAACCGAATGTTTGTTAAGAAGTCTGCGAATACGTCAGTGCTGAGCTGCTTAAAGCCTGTTATGCTGCTAGGAGGAACAAGAAAATCAATTACTGCAGTGCTTAGCGTATCCTTTAATAAACCTATTTCTGTCTTAATCAAAGTTGAGATATTTTTTCAAAAACAAAATGATTCCTCTTCGTCTTCTCCTCTTTGTTGCTTCCTGTCCAATCATCCCCTGCTGTTGTGTATTTGTCAGTATCATCACGCTCCATATTTGAGACCATAAATAGGAATTATGAAGTACGCTGAGCATCTGAGCCGCTCATACTGGTGATGTCACGATGTCACCTGCTGTTTCAATCTTTCCTGGCACTCCGTGTCATATATCAGAAAGAAATATGGTGAAATTCAGAACACATGGCACAGCTTAGTCACAAAAAGATAAATAAAATCAAGGACACATTCTGTGTGTTCTTCCCCCTTTGATGCATGAGAAGCCTCACAGGGAAGTGATACTAATTATGGCAGGGGAAGGAAACCGCTCTCGTGAGAATTTATTGGCTGAATTGCATGTTTGTACAGTAGTTCCCCTGTGAGTTTCCCATATATCTCCACCCGCCATTAATTACCACTCAGAGCTGATTAAGTTGTTTGTTTGCATTCAGCTGGCAGAGAGGCCTCACTTTCAACTTAGAGCCTTGAGAAATGTGCCTTTAATTGTGTCGAAGCAGCTTGTAATTAACATTTAGAAACCACTGCTGTAGTTCTTTGATAAGCTATAACTATGATCAATGTTTTTGATATTTATGTTGTATCAGATGACTTAGTGTACTGTGTTAACTGCAGCGACGAATCCACAGTGAATTATGCAAACGATTGATCAAATGTTTTAATATATGTTAAACGTTACTTACCATAGGCTGATGTTCTTTTCCCCTCTGTCTCGGCCCCCTAGTGGCAAGAAGGCTCTGATTCTACCTGCCAGCAGCGAATGGCAAACAAATTAAAAAATCTGAAAAAAAAAAAGCCAGATATTTCTGTCACTGGCTGGTGGAGACCAAAATAGAACTAAAAGGAGAATGTATATGGGACTTAGATTCATCAGGTGACTAGACACATGACTCCAAGTGAATGCTAATGCTGCTTTGTGTTAGCTCGACAGGTAGATATGCAAGTGTTCGCTAGCACATTAGCTTAGCAACTTTATAACTTGTCAATATGTCAAATGTTTGTTTTTTAAAGCTGTTGCTTTGTGGCAAAAGATGGCAGTCCATCAGTTAATGGAGCGTCGGTGTGTAAAACATGGATACCTGACCGGAAACTGTTGGGATACAAGGAGATTTGTTGGTAACCGACAAAAACTTAGGAGAAATGTCAGAGTTCGGGTGTGTTCTGTGCCATCAATTGACATGCTGCTTTTACAGGTCGTCTAGTGTAAATATAGTGTAAAAAATCAATAAATATAGTGTAAGAAAAACAAGTGATATAATATATGAATATACATATTTTAATTATGTGTGTAGAACGTGCATATTTTCAGTCGTCTGCACTGTACATGTCTGAAATTTGCACGAACAGGCGAGCTGTAACCACGGTAACAATTACATGATGGGGCAACAGAAACTCAAACAAAACAGAATGCTTGTCGCTTTTGG
>CAEMYA010000024.1:3108680-3136180 GCA_903131615.1 Diplodus sargus
TTTTTTTTTTTTTTAATTGCAGGGTTCAGCTTGACATTTAGGTAACAGCAGAGTAAGTGTTTACAGCGACATCGCTTAGCTGAAGCACACATTCTCTCTGCGAATGTTTGTGGTGAACATTTTCTTGATATTTATTCTGATTGCATGCTTTGGTGCAGTAAACACGCACTTTATCAGACGATTTTAACGATAGCTCAAGTAAGCATTTCCTCTCTGATGTCTAACCAGACGGACTTCGTCAGCGTTGCTTACCCTTCTTGATTCAGATCATCTAACCGTCCATTTATCTGCTTTTACAGGAAGCTTCACTGCACGAGAAACTACATCCACATGCATCTGTTTATGTCTTTCATACTGAAAGCCGTGGCTGTTTTCATCAAGGACGTGGTCCTGTATGACGTCGGCGAGACAGACAATTGCCAGTCATCTGTGAGTACGCCGCGCTTTTATCAGACGAGCCAAGTGTTTTATTGATTTCCTTCCCTGCATAATCAAAAGTCCCACAGATCAAGTCAGCTCCTGCGTGTGATGTACGAGCTGTTCCTGTCCTTGGCTGAGACGAAAATGCATCTATTTAATTACTCACTCAGACTTTACCGACTCTGACGCTTTGTCTCTGAGTTTACTTAACGTACGAGTGCTCGAGCACCTCTGGGTGTAGCTGTGTTTGCCAAAGTCCCTTCCAGCCCTGAGACGGCGTTTCCTCATTCACCTGACGAGCAGGATGTTGTGAGAGGTCCTGTTTGCTGAACATTAAGCCTACCGAACCACAGAGAGCTTTGTCAATAAATCACATTCAATAGTTTCATATCTGTCTTTAATCACTCAACAACATGATCATAGCAACAATATGAAAAGGCCATGAGTGCTAGATTAAGATAAAGAGTTTGATAAGCTACCGCACTGGGTACAGTTTTATATACTAAAGCTCATTTATTCGTATTTGATTGATTAAGTCACCAACGTCACTGTCTCTGATCGCGCTCCAGCTGAACCCAGTGCTTTATTGCCAGAGAGGATTGGATCCGCGGGCTGTAAATCACCTGCTTTACTATCGTTAAGTGCGGATTTTTGATGGCTGAGTTTAGATATTTCCTTCCTCAGAGTTCACAGAACAGTTGTCCACTCCCAAAAGCACAGCTGCTCTCAACTGTTTTTAGACCCAGCATTAAAAAAAAGACGTTTGCAGACAGCGACATATTAAAGGGGAACTCCACTTTCAAGTTCAGTTAACTTGGCATGAAGAGCAGAACTCAGCCTGTGAACCTACCCGTATAAAGAGACCGATTCAAACTGGAGGAAACCTCATTAAAAATCCCATTGAAATTTGTCATTGACATTATTATTTATTCAATTTTTTTCCGTTTTTAGTAACTTTTCCACAGGGATTTTAGATTCATTTTTTTTAAAAGATGATTTTTTTTTTCTCCATTTTTCTCACTTATATTACACAATAGAGGTTTAAAGTAAAGAGGGAACGATGTAACAATGGTTGTGGTAACCATTCATCTACTAAGGTGCCTCAGTTGTCATTTTTTGTGTGAACTGATTAATCATTGTTGACTTTGTGGTAAAGGTGTCAGCTGTAATAGCATTATGGCTGGGTAATATTACATCGTTATCGTGGCGAAAGACTATGTATTGATTTTGGACATATAATTGACGGCCAGTCTTAAAAGAGATTTTGAAATAGCCTAGATAAATCTAGACATTATTTGAAGGCCATATTGCTCAGCCCTAACTAGCTTATCATCTAGTAATCCTTTTCTTTAAATATGAAATGTAAACCTCAGAGGGATGTTTAAAGCAATGTAAGTGTTGCCATCCTTTTAGCAGACTTTCTGTCTGTCACGCAGTAAAACAGTCCCCTCCTCCTCTCTTCATCACCACACTTGCACAACTCGTTTCTTTTTTTCTTTTTGAGATGGCTATCTATTCCTGTCTCGTTTCTTCAAGCGCTTTTCTTCGCTTGGCCTGTCTGGTAGTATCAGCCGTCACCGGGAGTGCAGGAATAGGTAGCTTTACCTGTTCCCGTTCCATTGTTGGGAAACAGGAGGATCCTGCTCTCTGCACATTCACGAGCAAACAGCCGGCCACCTCTTCATGGGGTTCTCTGTCCTCGGGGGGGAGGAGAGACACGTGTTACTGATCAAACACCTACACTTTTCCGAATAAGAAAAATAACTCTTATAGCAACTTTTTCAACGATGAAAGAAACCCTGTCAGCAAACATTTAATTATCAAACCAATGCTAATTCTAACAATGTTATTAGAAGTGCAACTCAAGAATCACTGACTCTTCTCTTCTTGTGTTACTGGTACAATATATTGCATACTTTAACCTTATCCCTTGTGGCCTCGCTTAAAGATAGCTTAAAGACTCCTTTGGCAGAGCAGACAATGCAGATGATCAGCTTGCTATTCACCATTTAACTTTAATGTCAGAAATCAGAAATGGTTTCCTCCCATGATGCTGCGAGGAGCTTTAGATATTAAATTATCGTGAATCCCAAATAGTTTACACTTTGATTGCTGGCGTAATTAGTCTAGCAGTCATAATTAGAATAATCAGCGCAGCCAGTCTACCCCTGTAGAATTTACTCTAATTACATCATGCTCCCGTTAATGTGATACTGACTGTCTCCTCGCTGCCGCTCTTCATAAGTGACTTGGCAAGTTCGAGATTGTTTTCTTACAAGTCAGTCATCAATACTAATTACTTCCAGAAAACCGTCTCTCTGTAGCCTCATTCACCGGCAACAAAGTTCATCTTCATCACTTGAATTGTAACAGAGCTTCATTTATCTAGTGGTGGTTCAATAGGCCTCTAATGTCGTGGTTCTCCTGCAGGTGGGCTGCAAGGCGGTGGTGGTCTTCTTCCAGTACGGCATCATGGCGAGTTACTTCTGGCTGCTGGTGGAGGGCCTCTACCTCCACACGCTGTTGGCCGTGTCCTTCTTCTCTGAGAGGAAGTACTTCTGGTGGTACATCCTGATTGGTTGGGGTACGTGCCAGCCTCTTCACCATATGTTGTTGAATACAGAGAGTTCACGCCAAGAGATTTGCAAGGACACCTGATCCGTCAATTTGCCTGAAGTGGCAGCCAGAAACCATTGAACGGCCGTCAAGTCGCAATCACCAGGCCAACCTGAATGTCTGGTTTGTCTTTACTTCAGCAGCCACAACATACGTAATCATATGTAAATTAAGTTATTTGCGAGGCTTCATACATGCACAGGAAATTGCTGTGCCCTTTTTTCCCCCCTCTGCATACGAATAAGTCTTGCTGGCAGTTTGCGATTAGGTGCTGCAGCAGGCGGCTGCAACTCTGCTTTTGTGGTTATAATGGGGTGGAAGAGCCCTGCTTTTGGTGGTTATCATTTCTTTACAGAAAAATAGGTATGAAAATTGTAATATATGAATGAAATGAATTCCTATCCAAATTAGGAGACTGGGCAATTTAGACTTGAACTTTTGATATTTTTAATGGGTAGACACATTTCGCACAAGGATTCTTAGTTGGCACCTCTCATCAGAATAAATATACTGTGTATTCATCCAGAGGGATTGGCTGAGCCCTTGAGAGCTTTCATCTTGAAATATTTTGGCCCTACTTTTCAAAAATGTATACTCAACAACCATTCCCTAAATATCTGATGTTCCTTTTTTCCATCCCACCGGTAAAGAACTCTATAAATAGGCCTGAGATGTTGTGTCTGGCAGCTGGGAAACGGAAACAAGCCTGTGACTTTCCTGCAGATATCCAGGATGAGCCAATATTGGCACAGAGCACGTATGAGTCCGGTCAAAAATGATAAGCGGACCCAAAACGTAATATTACTTTAGCAATAAAGCCATCCAAAAGATTAATGTGTACACATGCTCAAGGCTCACTGTCATATTTGGTGGAGTTGAGTCAGTGTGGTGTTTGTTCGAGCGATGGACATTATTGATAGTTTCTCTCTGACATAGAAATTATTTTAATGTTGAAATCACTTACAAAAAAACTGATTTTCTTGTTTGCAGGTGCTCCAACCATCTTTATCTCGGCGTGGGTGGCTACAAAGGCTTATTTAAATGATCCTGGGTGAGCTAACCATTCGTCTTTGGGTCGATTTGCAGATGCAAATTACACACTAAAGAAAAACATTTGGACTAGTGTGACGGTTATTACCTCATTCTAGGGGGCAAGACGGAAAGAGTCGGCCACGTCACTGCGGCTAAACTTCCCTGCCAAGCCAAAACATAACAACATAGTAGTACAAAATAAGTTAAGGCCAGACTTTTTCAAATGTGTTTAACCTTACAAGATGATGTGTTGTTTCCAAAAAAGGAAAGACAATTCACTCTGACCAGAGAGTCTCACGGTTCTACAACCTTCAAGGCAGATGTAATCACATTAAGCTAGCTAATACATTTCACATAGCTAGCCTTAGCTTAAAATTGCCTACTTCTTCCAATCTTCCTATGATTTAAAAGATCATTTTGCTATGTTCAGTATCCCATGAAAAACAAAAGCAGTTGCTAAACACCATCATGACGGTGAAAACAAGCCACCAACTCAGCTAAACGTGAACTAGCTTATCAAAGTGAGTTAGCACGGCTGTGCCACAGCCTCTGACTCTGAATTGATGTGTTCCAATTTGGTTAAGCTATTTTAAAGTCATACATTTAGATATTTGAAGTATTGAAAGTATTTATTGTACTAGTCTTTAATAAAAGTGCTGAAAGAACATATTTTGTTTGTAGATATTTTACTGGCATCCTTGAGGTTGTCCCAATTTCAGTAGGCTAACAGAATTGACATTGATAATTTAATAGTAAAGTGTAACGTAGACATACACTCGACCCCGGTGTAGATCAGTTAGAGCCTTATGTTAGCTTTTTACTTCTGACGATTGCTTTTACGCTTCAGAAATCATTATAGTGGTGTTCATCTGTGAAGATTATCTGGCTGAACAAAATGTGTAACTTGTCTTTGCCACAGACTTTATTTTATGCATTAATCCAATAAGCAAGTAAACAATCCCAATGGCTTTTTGCTGGGTGAACTAAGGCGATGCTAATCTCAGGGATAGTCTTCAAAAGTACATCATCCCTGCAGCTCTCTGTTCCAACTGAAATGTGACACAGTTTGGCTAACACCTTTACTGTTTCTGCACTGATCCCTGCCTTTGTACAAGTTCAAAGGTTTCATCTAAAGGAAGTGTATTATTTTAAGAGAATTTGTTTCTCATTTCTCTTCCAACAGATGCTGGGAGATAATCGATGATAATCCCTGGTGGATCATCAAAACACCTATTTTAGTCACCATACTTGTGAGTCACATGCTCCTCCTATCTTAAACAGCTCTGTCTAATGCAATCGCATTAACCAGTCTTGTACTCCGCCACAGGTGAACTTTTTCCTCTTCATCTGTATAATCCGCATTTTGCGACAGAAGATGAATTGCCCCGACATCGGAAGAAAGGAATCCAATCAGTACTCGTAGGTATTCAGTGCGGTCACACATGTCTATCGTAGTGCAGACTAAAGTCATTTTCTATCAGTTGGCGTTGACTTAATTATTTTTCTGCCGTTATATCCTTGACTCTATCTTTGCATCACTTTTTAGTTTTGCACCACTATTAAATTCTTCTTTTTTTTAGGAGACTGGCCAAGTCGACTCTGCTGCTGATACCTCTCTTTGGCATAAATTACATCATTTTTGCCTTCATCCCTGACCACATCCACCCGCAAGTGAGGATGGTGTTCGATCTCATTCTCGGGTCATTTCAGGTAACCTCCCACAACAGCCCACAACGTCTTAAGCAGTCTGTCGCCGACATTCCAACTTTCCAAATGTCAGGCAGAAGGATTGCAATCTTGTGTTTTAGGCAAAATGTGTTGCCAGATAGAAAACACAAGTAAAGTAAAGTTACGCGACCACCACTTGGTAATATGAAGACATTTTGTCTGATTACGCAAATTGATGCTTTGTTTAGCTAACATGTTTAATCTTGTATGCCTGTATAATGGGGCTGCTGATTTACTGAGTATTAAAGTGAATGTGAATGCTGAGAGCCAAGTGCAATGATGGAAGCCGAGCGATGGAAAGTATTCCTAATTTATAACCGTTGTGGCTCAGAATGATATCTCCTGGGAACATTTCCCAGAGATACACATGATGAACCTCCTGTCTCGGCCTGAAGTTGGTCGTAAGCATACCGTCATTATTCATACACAAACATTTTGAGTGTTTCCCCAGCCGGACCGTCACGCTGATATTCTTTTTCGACAACAGCTCGTATTCATCTGCTTCTCTCTCTTCCTCAGGGCTTTGTTGTCGCAGTTCTGTACTGCTTCCTAAATGGAGAGGTAAGTAAATTCAAGCAAAAACAGCACTTCAGGATGTTTACTGTCCTTTTTATGTCACTAAATCTCGTTTTCTCTCCCCGCTCTTGTGTGTCATGCCCTCTTACCGCCCCCTCTTCATCCTGTTTGGATGCGGACCTCCTCTCCTCTCTTTCAGGTACAGGCGGAGATTAAGCGTAAGTGGCGCAGATGGATGCTGCAGAGGTTCCTGGGTGCTGACACTAAGTACCAGCAGCCCTCCATAGGCAGCAACGGCAACAACTTCAGCACCCAGATCACCATGTTGACCAAATGCAGTCCGTCAACACGGCGAGCATCCGAGTGCCAGGAGCACCTCTCCGCCATCTGAAACCCATCTAAAGTGAACTCCCCTATCTGTTTTAATCATTAGATATTACACGTGTGGCTCACATGCTGTCACGACGCAGATGATATTAGTTACTGAGGGTCAACCCAACATTTTAGTACTGGCGCTAATATTCATTGTAACTTTATCCGCTGCCTGTCAAAAGTGACAAGCGATCAGTGTTTTTCTTGCCACAGTAGACAGGCAAAAGTAAACCACTGTGAACACACAGCGCCTGTGTAGTAAATGGGTTCAATCATTAAGTTGACATGAAGAATTAATGTACACAGAACACAACAAAGAAGTTGCTATTTTCACACGATGACGCTTTGATCGGCGAGGAACTTCCACACCGACTGATATTTACATAAAGGCAAATGTCGCGCGGAATAGGCAAACAAATTAGTTCTCACAGCAGCGTAACACTTTGTTGAGATAACGCGATGAGTCGACCTGAACCGGCTGCCGACAACATTACGCTACAGAAACACTGCAGGGAGGAGACGGATTCATGACCACTATGTGAATAAAAAGGGAATTGGAGCTCTTAGCCAGTGTTTTCCATCAGATGTTTAGCAATAGATGGATAGAGCCAGAGACGAGCCGTGTCCTATGTGCAGCAAGATGTTTATTAAAAGGGTGTGTTACACAAGAGGACTCCGAGCACTTAACCTAATGGCCCTGTGTTGCTCAGGGGACCAGTGGTAAGAACATTAATGACATTGTCAGGCTGTCATGTACAGTAGTCACAGAGGAGGAATCTATAGCATAACCAACATACTGGACCCTCCAATCCTGCCTATGACAGCTTTATACGGGGCATACACTCTGCTGAATTAC
The DNA here is from genome assembly GCA_903131615.1 of Diplodus sargus. Classification (NCBI taxonomy): domain Eukaryota; kingdom Metazoa; phylum Chordata; class Actinopteri; order Spariformes; family Sparidae; genus Diplodus; species Diplodus sargus. The sequence goes on from CAEMYA010000024.1 coordinate 3,116,221, forward strand.
TGCCGGCGAACATTCCAGAGGAGACACTAAAGCTCCCGCTTGTGAAATTTATCTAAGATTACAGAGGCTTTTAGTTTGCTCTGAGTGCACAGTCGCTCTTAGGACTTTCGTTTTTACTATTTCTGCAACTAATAGACCAGATGTATTCCATTATTAGTCCACAGTACACAGCATGTGAATAAATATGTGGCAACAGTGATTAACTTCCATTAACTGGATTGCATGGATGGTTAATTTCATTGCATTGATTGTTGGTTTTCTACTTTATTCTGTTCTATTCTATTCTATATTTAGAGATTTTATAAATATGTGTATAGTATCATGCTGTTCATTCGCCATGATAGTCGCATGGCACATGTCAACCTGTTGGCCCACCACTTTGGTCCAGGATGAACTACTACGAACTACTGGATGGGTTATTCACCCGAAAAGAATTACAGTTCAGTCAGTATCGACTCACCCTCACGCGGATGGAAAAATGGAATGTGTTTTGTAGTCAATCAAACATTTCTGGAGTTTAGAGCCAAACAGCATTGCAGAATCCCCCTAAACAACTAAAGTAGCTGGGGACTTGTTTTAGGACATAGAAAACAACTGAAAAAATAAGCTACGCCATGAACTTGCTCCGTACAGCTCATCTGGCTTAATCCAAGGGCTTCTCGAGATTTGGATTACACCAGACAAGCTATATGGAGCCATTTTATGTTTGTTTTGTTTTTTTATTTTAAAAGAAGTTCCCATCTACTTCAGTTCTTTAGGAGAATGCTGCAACCATGTTTTGCTGTGACTCTCCAGAGATGTTTTGTGGACTACAAGACTTCATCCATTTTTCCACTGTAGTTAATGACTGAATTTTCATTTTTTGGTGAAAGGTTCCTTTAATGATTTTGACGCTACCATGACTTTTCCTCTAGCACCACCATGAGGTTGACATTTGTGCTTTTTAGGAAAATGTCTCAACAACTACTGGATACACTGCTGCAAAATTTAGTTCAGACATTAATGTTCCAAACCCAGAAAACAACTATAGCTTATATTTATGAATAGGTAACTAAATAACTGCAAAACTGATGACATTCCCATGAGCCTCAGCTGTACCTTATGTTTCACACTAATTAGCAAGTGCTAGCATGCTAGCAGGCTAAGATAAGATGGCGATCACCTTCTTCATTATTGTTATCCTAATCGTTACTCTTATCCCTTAACCTTCATCATCATGTTAGCACTGTCATTGTGGTTCTGTCACATAGATGTTAGCCTGGCTGTAGATTCATCAAACTAAATGCCACCATGCATGATGACCCTGCTGGGAAAAAAACAGCTGCTTTTTTCAGGCAGGGGATTGTTACTATTTGTCTAATAATGCTTTCAAATGCTTATTTTAAGGCACCTCCCATTAAAAAATAAGACTTTTCCAGACGTTAATATGTAGAGGCAGCGACAGTGTCACATTTCATGTTGGAGTTTGATGTTTACTTTAGTTCCACTTCTTGTTGTATCAATGTGTGTAAACTTGAAACTGAACTGACCTTGCTGAAAGTACCTCAGACTAATTGTCACACACAGCTGTTGTATATAATGTGAGACTGTAGATGCAGCTGAAGAATTGGTTCGTGATGTGGTGATGACAGATTGTGCTCAGGTGTCAACTGGAAATCAGTGTTTACATTCAAACTGTACGTTCCTCACTCATGCTATTTGCGTAAGCTCGATTAAGTGTCTCTTATTTGTTGCCATGTAAAGTTTGTGTAAATATGGCGTACTGTACAGTGTGTGGAATCAGCTGTAAAGATGTTATTGAACAAAATGTGATGAGATGAAGATGAATAAAACCATTTGCACTGTGGGAAGGACTTCTGTGTCTCTGTGTGACTGAGACTCTTCACTTAAAGCGATACAGTCAACCCTTATCTTTATTTTCTGCTTTAATAAAACAAACAGCTTATAAAGAAAATGTATGGAATAAATAACAAAAAAAACAGATGTACAATTTCACATTTAAGCTTTTTAAAAAACACATTTGACTCAAATATTTCACCGTTCCACTCACTCAGACTTAGCATGTATCTGTCTCCCCCTGCTGTCAAACAAAAGAACAATTGATTCTTTCACAACACCCTCCTCATCTTCAGAAACACAACTTTGCGCACCCTAAGCTATTTTTGGGCCAGTGTCCATTATGAGCACACTCATCATCGTCATCATCATCCTCATGGGTCAGTTATAACTTGGTGAGACGCAGCGTGTTGAGACGCACTGGAAGAATGGTGGATCCCTCCGCGTAACTAATCTCTCGCAAAATCCCAGTCCAGCTCTTCTCTGAGTCATCATATCTGTAGGGAGCAAAAGCACATTAGTGTTTGGAGTGTTTACACTAGCGTTAGGTCCCATAGCATCATAAGATAGAATCCATATTAATAAAAAAAAGCAATCTCAGTGCCTTTCAATTACAGTGAATGATTGGACACGAAAGGTACTTTGTGGTGTCGCCGCATTGTACAGGAAAAGTACAGGAAGTTAGTTAGTACAGTAAGGAGTCTGTGATTTTTTGCCTCCATCATTGACCCCAATGATTCATTATCAGAGCCTCTTTCATTTCTAGATATGAAGGTTTGATGTCATAGTGAGCCAAATTCACAAAATCAGGACTCTAAAATAACCAGAATGGAGCCATTATTGTAATATAAATGTTCTGATGATGTTTCGTTGTTTTCAGCAACTCTCACGTGAAGACTGAAAGTATAAATGCATTATTCCATCTATCGATACTGCACGATAATCCCAAGAATCTGAAGCACGCAGCCCCAATCATATTTGTTTCCACTAGAAGTTTGAGTCATAAGAACAGGTCAGGATTTAATATGTAATAAGACTTTCCTAAAACAGATTGGCACTGTGGTTTTAAGAGGACATTACTTGAACAGCGGTAGGTAATGGTGCATCCTGAAGGATCTATTTTCAGCCGCGGAATGATACACGTTTGCTGCATGAGTGCGTATTAAAGGAGCTAACTCTGTATAATAAGCAGTTTAACATCAAATACATAGCGGAAATTGTCGGGCGTCTTCTCATTTATTTTCAGTCATTGTGAAAACATTATGATGACTCCTCATGTGCAGTGAATGACTGAAGGGGACCCTCACCTCCAGATGTCAGTCATCTCTGTTGGGACGGGCTCCTCACTGGTTTCACTGGGCATCATGGCAAAACCCCCCAAAGCGTACAAGAAACCTCCCATCGAGAGCAGACTGAGAGAGCTGCGAGCCTGAGGGAACTCTGTGAATTCAGACCACCTGGAACACAACAGGACAATACACACACACACACACACACACACACACACAAACACACACGGAAGTGACGCTGATGTTAAACAAGCTGCTATATTACTGTATGATCCCCGCAGCAGAGTTATTTTATGACCTAATGATCTGCTGTTCACGCTCAATGAGTCATTTCACTACTGTGGACAGATGCTTCACCTCATAACGATGAGATTAAGTGGGTCATATACATTTCATTTTTCTAAAAACAGTTGCCTCACTCGTTGGTGGCGACGTCGTAGACCTCGGCAGAGCTGGTGAGGCCTGCGTCTGTGACTCCGGTCACCACGATGATCTGGTCTTTGTGGACCGTGACACCAAACAGGGAACGTGCCGTCTTCAGGGGAGCCAGGTCTTTCCACTCAAACTTAGTGGGGTTGTAGACGCACACTCTTCTCATGCACTTCCTGCAGAAAACACAAGTTCAGTTTACTCGTTGTATAAAGTTTGATACCGGGTAATGTTGTCAAAAAAAGTTTGGCTTGGAATTGAGACTTTAACTCTCTTACAAGAGGGAAGTTTGGAGTTTAGAAGAAGGGGGCATTTGAGAAGAGGGAGGGTCTAATGAAAGATGCTGTTGAGTTGCATTATGGGAAGTGTAGGAGAATCCAGTGTTTTTGGAGCGAGACTCATACTAGAGAGTAAAAATCAGGATACTCGGCCTCTGATGCTCAACTTCTTTCCGTCGTTTTTCAAATCTATCTCTTGTGAGCCCCCCAACTTCAAAGAAGACTAATTTAAAATGATGGAATGCCTCTTTAAAAACTGTTTGGGTCGTGATACCTGCTGTTACAGAATTAGAATAAATGATTATATCTAAAAGTACAGTATGTTGGCACTGTCAATGTATTTCCTACTGTACAGGTACTGATTGATGAATGAAATAACGTACCCACAGTATGAAAATATAATCACGAGGTGAGAAATATCAGACAGGTTATAGAGGATTTGCAGTGCCACGTACTTGCTTCCAGACTTTCCTCCGATGACATACACAAGACCTTTGTGTGATATGGTTCCATGGCCATACACCTCATAAGGCAGAGGGTCAGACTCTCCCCATTTGAATGACCTGAAACACACAAGATATATCATCATGAAATTAGCCAATGCATGATAAGGTGTATCTACAGACTCATGCAGCAATGATTCTTGAAAACAAAATAAAAAGTTTAATAAAACTCAAATAGATCTGTTGAAAAAACAATATGGCCACAAAGAGTAAAAAAGGCTGTTCTTAATGAGAACACGTGTTTTTCACAGTATAGCGATGAAATACCCCTTTTAAATTTAACAGTTAATAATACATCTATGGAAATACATATCATGTGACTATGAGAAGGATGGTTTCAATTAATTGCACTGAATGGGAATTACTATTTGACTCTACTGACGGGAGCTTGATAAGTGACAGACAAAATACATTTTCTTGTAATACCTGAAGGTTTCATTTAAATAACTGACACACAATAAGGTTGCGCGAGTGAAATTGCATATTTAACTCACTATTCACACTTACTGTCTGTCATAGATCATGACTGAGTCCAGCGCGTGCTCGCCTTCCTTCAGTTCCTTTCCACCGACGACAAAGATGGAGTTTTCTGCTTCAGTCAGGCCGAACAGACAGCGAGGGTTGGGCTGCGAGGGCATCCCTAACCATTCTGAACTCACTGGGTCGAACTGGGGATGAAAACAATCAAATGTGAGGAATGAGGGGCACATGAGTTAAGCAAATGGTAGACGCAGATTTAAGTCAGTCATAGTATTTAGCAGGCAACATGAGAGGATGATGAGACAACAGCCCACTGGGCACAGACATGTAGAAGGCCCCCGCCCTCCTTTTTACAAACACAGCGAGACTAAAAGAGATGGTGTTTTTTTTTTGTTTTTTTTACAATTTTGTGTCCCTGTGTTGTTTTTGTCTCTGTGAAAGTTTTGTGTCTCTCTGTGATGATGCTGTGTTCCTTTGTAAGTGTTCTGTGTCGCGTTATGATAGTTGTCTGTCCCTTTGTCGCTGTTTTGTGTTAATTTGTGACGCTTTTGTCTCCCTCTGAGGTTTTTTGTGTTTTTTGTGATGATGTTGTGTTCCTTTGTTTGCATCTCTGTGCTAGTTTTGTGTCCTTTTGTAAGTGCTTTGTGTCTCGTTATGATAGTCTTGTACGTCTGAACTTGTTTAATGTCTCTGTATCTTTGTGAAAGTTTTGGGTCTAGTGATAATTTTGCAGTTCTGTGCCTTTTTGTGGTACTTTTGTTTGGTCTTGTTATGTCCCTTTGAAGTCATATGATTGAGTTTTGCAAATAAACATTGTCACTTTAGATTGAACTACACCAGGGTCCCCTGAGAGCTTGGGCCCCTGGACCTGTGTCCAGTGCCCCATTGAGTAATCCACCCATGTCTAGGAAGACAAATTAAGAGAAAAGTGATATGCTTTCATGGTCTTCATGACTCATACATTACCTGTAGGAAGTAAGAGCTGAAGGGTTCATCTTTATCCTCCTCGTTGTAGAGCATTCCTCCGACAACAAACACCTGGTTCTGGTCCGTCACCAGGCTGCAGTGGTTTTTGGGAATGTCTGTAGACTCTGAGACCACAAAGCATTCATTTCCCACCGGTTCATAGGCCACAGTCCCTGTGTCATTGATCATTAGTATCAGGTCCGTCTCAAACATCCCAAAGCGAGGGTTGTTATTGAGTATGCCCGGCAGGTACCCTTCCTCCTCATCGTCCTCGTCCTCCTCATCTTCTTGTCCCCCCATAGCCCCGTCTCTGCTGGGCCTCATGGGCTTTGGGAGACGCCCTTTGTGAGCATCCTTGACAAGCTCCAGGTCCTTCTTGATCTCCTGGCTGAACCGGAGGTACTGGTGACGCTCTACTTTCTCTTTGAAGTAATCCACGGGTATGAGCCTGAAACGGACGCAGTGCAACAGCTCTGGCAGGTCCTTAAGGCGGTTTGTCTCATCGTGTCTCACCCAGTCCATCAGCGATTCAAACACCACCTCCTCCCGCTCAACATTGAGAGCATCTGAGGTGATGAGGATCCCCAGCTCGCTTGGGCCCAGCTGCAGGAAGTCCTGGTCTCTGACAACAACCTGGTAGCGTTCACAGATGAAGTCCCGAGCAGCAAGAGCGAGCCTGGGACAATCCAGCAGCAGTCCTAGCCTGAAGATAGCCAAGCAGTTTCCCAGCACCAGCTTCTCTTGAAGGTAGGACACACACACGGAGAAGATGGAGGGGATCTGGTACATGTTAGCGACCATGAAGATATCCTGGACATTCTGTTCTGTCAGATTAATGTCAGAGGTGTATAAGTAGCGCAGGATCATTCCCATAACACTTGGCTCCACGTCTTTGAGGACAATCTCTCGCTTCTTGCTCTCCTCCAGGTCAGACAGGAACATGGCCTTGAAGAAGGGGCTGCTGGCTGCCAGAACCAAGCGGTGGCAGGGGAACTCCTTGTCCTGAATTTTGAGCACGCAGTCCACAAACTTGTCATTCTCCAAGAGGTCACACAGTCCGTCCTGAAGCAGAGTCTGTTGGTACATCCGAGGCTGCTCCACCGGGTCTATAGCCATGGCAGCCATTTTGTATGGTCTCCTTGTCCTGGTTGGGTTTCCTGGGCACGCTTCTTACTCCCCACACCAGAGCAGGACTGTCAGCGTTCACGGCTGCTCAGATTGCTGTGGAAAGTCTCCACGGTTTGGTTGGATGGTAGCTGCAGCTGTCCGAGGCTATCTGTCACTCTGAAAGTCAGAGGTATTTATAGACTGGACCCTCACAAAGCTGGGGAATCCATTTTGGTGGACTGGGAAGGGGACGTCTCCACTCCTGCACTACTCAGACCCCCACAAACAGCTGAATGACCAAGCTCGGGGGTGACAGCATGTTAAATCCAGCAGAATGGCTCACCAGGCAGCCTAAATGGCTTTTATTTTGATATTTTCACTCACTTTCACAAGTCCTTCTCACCTCTATGAGTCGATATCTCGTAAATAATGACAGCAGATTCACTGACACACTGACACTATATATTTTGAAAGCTTTTACAACATTTCATGTAAATTAGTGGAGGTACAGGGTGGTTTATACTGTGTATAGGTAACAGTAGTTGATAATAGATTAGCATAATAAACTGAGAAAGAAAGAAAGAAAGAAAGAAAGAAAGAAAGAAAGAATTCTAAATTAAATGTAGAAATAAAAATGATTAAACACCAGGTCTTTACAAATGGCTCATTATCAGATAGCAAAATCAAATTGTTATAATCATTCATTATATTTTATTTAATAAAGCTTATGATATATGTTTATATCTGCATAATACAGTATTTATACCATTTTGAATCATTTGATACAAAGCAACATCCAGAGTGTTAAACAACACTGGCACCTATTGGCTGAAAACAGCCAATCAGTTTGTTCTCATCTACAATTGACATAAAAATCTAATCTAATCAGAAAACAGAGTTTGTGGAAGATTAAGTCCACCTCTTTCACACATACACTTTTTGTAAATTTTAACTCTGCCCAAGTAATTGATTCAATCAAATGTTTTCTCTTTGGTTTATTTAAACGACAGGGCATTGCTACCTATTGAGTATATCTTTCTCCCTTTTTGTCTTCATATGTTTACAGGTTGAATCGCAACATCTGAATTGGTTTTAGTTTTACGGGTTAATCATTTTTGTGGAAATCTTCTACCTGTGAATTTTTTACTGATTAATGCGAATTTTTGTAAATGTAGGAGAACATCTGTGGTGAACAAGTGAAGGAACAATAAGGGTACAAATACTTGTGAACACAGAGGTGAGCTTCGATCTTGCATAAGACGAATTTGGACATAGGAAAATCTCAGATGAGATTAACAACACTAATGAATGCTGGGGCAGCAGCAGCAATCAGTGAGACAGAGTGCAGACCATAATTAAGCTTATCAATGACACTTGTGCATTTCCTGCAATAACATTTGAAACTCTGGATTAATCACCAAACAAACAAACAAACAAACAAACAAACAAAACATTGTTCATGCTAAATATGTTCTTTAGCAGTGATGGGAAAAAACATGGATTTTCTCAACTTTCTCAACTGTGAGTAAAGTTAGGTAAACGTACTGAAGCCTATAAAGGAATCGCTTATGTATTTTTGATTATTCTGGCAGATTATTTCTCTAATCAGTTTGAAATTGAAAGTAATCGGGTATTGAAATTACACAAAGTCACTGAACAGGTTCACTAATAAGAAGAGGCTTTTTCACACGAAAAAATTAATCATTAATCATCACTATAATATCGTTTATTTTCCAACTGAGACATGACAACATGCCTTTTGAGATTAAGGCTGAAGATGTAAGATCCCCTACCTCTCTGGAGAGTGAAGCAGATGTTCAGACTGTACACACACGCACATGAGCTCACACACTCACACACACACACACACACACACACACACACACACACACACACACACACACACATACAATCCTGATAAAAAAGACATAATCAGACAAACTATATGAAATACTTGTGTGGGTTTGTCAGCATTGAATGTTTTTACCCGGTTAAAGTGGGCCACCTTGTGGTGAATGATGAAAATGGCTCACTGTCACACAAATAAAACCCAACACAGTGAAGAACTCAGAAAAGCATTCCCATCAATTAAAAACGATGTTAATTCTTAAAATGTTTTAATCCAGACTGTTCTTTTCAAGCAATCGATACATTCAGTTTAATCCCCTCTCCATACTGCAAAAAAACAAACTCATAGCCTGTCACATTTTAATGAAACACAACTTTATTTCAAGTCAAACATTTGAACTGAACCTTTGATTAAAAACCGTTAGAAGAGAAACGGCATTACAATCTGCATAGACTCTCTGTGAATGCTGCACTGAAGACAGGCAGCAGGTTTCGGTGACAGGCGGATAAGACTGACCTATATTCCCTGCGGGCCTCATTGCCTTTCATAGTGAAGTGAGGGCGAATGGAATATATGTGGAAACGTCACACCTACAGTAATCTCCTGTAGATGATGCAGTGGTGGTGGAGTAAAGCTGTCATTCTTTGGACGGTTCAACTACACTCAGTCTCTGATTACATTTTTAATCAACTGTAAGACAGACTTTCCTTTACGTCGTGACTGGTATTTTTGCTCAGTGACATTAGATATACATTACAATCAGCTGCAAACTATGTGGAGGACTCCCCACAGCACCCTTTGTTTATCTTCTTCATCGCACTTCTTAGTTGCACCATGATTTTCAAGTCTTAAACCCTTTCAATATAGTAAACATAGTGATGATAAGGCCTAAAACTCCATCTAATCAAAAACAATGATATTAATGATTGTTTAAAAAAAAAGGAAGAAGTGTCCAAATCTGAAAAAAAACAAAAAAAAAATCAAAAAGTGAACCAAGGAGACAACCACACAGAGCAAAGTGGTTGCCCCTTTACAATACTGTATGTCTTTATATATTATTAGGTAAAGCATAATAAAAGGTTTGTCAGGTCTATCATTTGCTTAACAATCTTTTGCTTAGATAAAATACAAATACAAAATGCACCATCGGTGGGTTTGTGCCAGAGGACGTGGCGATTATCTACAGCAAGTGCACTTGAGGATATTTCACAGTTCAAAACATTGCCTCGCATCGGACAAACACAAGCAAAAACACAGGCTTGTGAACAATGTACTGTATGTGCTGACTGGCTGTCACAGTCTGGTTCGCAAGGCCGAGGATGGAACAATGTGAGGGGGCTGTTGACGTTGAAGTCTGTGAATGTAATTTTTTTATTCTGCTTTTTCTTTGCCAGCATCCACTGGCTTCACCGGCTCTGGATCGTCCAGCAGGGCTTGTTGTCTCTCCCTTTCCTTCACCAGCTGCACACCACAGTAGGTCACAAGCAGCACTGAGAGGGAGGACAGAGGGAAACCTGAAGGGAATACACAAAGAGGGAAAGAAAGAAAGAAGAAAAGAATGACTTAAAAAGGAATTCAGATGTCATTGTGCTGTGCTCTGCTTGGATGTTTGACTGGAGATAATCCCGTGAACAACCTCAGTGAACTGGTGTTAAGATTCTTCTATTCTATTATGTGAAAGAAAGCAACAAAGAGGATGTTAAGTAATGTGATATCTGGAGGATGGCGCCCCTTGAGACTCTGTTGCCTTTGATGTCTCTCTGTGGTGTTCTCCCAATAACAAGCGCTGACAGAAATGCCTTCGAGTTTAATTTTACATAATATACCCTCGTCGTTCCCCACCTTTGAAAATCAGACGTCTTCCCACCAGTTTGGCAAACTCCAAGCTGTTTAGGGAGAGAACGTTGTAGAGGACGATGGTCCAGAAGTTGGCAGCATTGAACACACCCCGGATCCTGCGGGACATCGCTTCACCCATTGCACCCTGGAAACAGTAGTCACAATAACATGTAGTATTAGGGCTGTGTGATGTGCAATATTTATTGTGTGACAAAAATAGTTGACACTTTATAAGAAGAATCATTCATAAATTTGACATTTATAGTTGCTTAAACTTTAGTTAACAGTTATTTGACTGTCACAGGGGTTTTGTAGTTTTGTAGTTTTGGAGAAGAAATTAAAACTTGGTAATATTCACAATATTAATTAATTAATAATACAAGCTCAGAAATCTGTATTTTTTTCCACAACTGAATTAACAAATCGTTCTCAGAGGAAAATAAGGTCCCCAGAACACTGTAAAAGGTGGCCGGGTCCGCCAAATATAAACAAACTAAAACAGTATGAAATTGAGTTGTCCTTTGTTTATTCTTTTTTATACAGCAGTGAAACTAGTTTGACAGTTCAATATATATATAAAGGTAACATTTATTGGAAATGGAAAAATATTGTTTTCATTGTGTCGCAAATCACACTCTTTAAGACAGTATTTCGGTCATTTGAAAGAAGGATTTTCATTCTCCCGCATGGCACAGATGCAGGCAGGAAAGCTGCGTGACACAAACACAGAGGACCTTGAATGTGACACAGAATGAGCTAATACTGAACATGAGAAAGACTCTGACCAGCCAAGGCGAATTGAAAACTTGCACAAATTTTCTAAATAAAAGGTGAAAAATAATGAGTAAGTATCTTTAATTTATCAAGTATATAATTCAAAATATAATAGGAATAGGTTGTGTGTTCCTTTCACTATTCATATATTGTTATATATATTGTGATACCAAAAAGAGAGTGATTTTTGTGTCAGTGTGTCTCACCTCTATGGTAGAAAATGGTGGAAGGGAGAACAACTTGGCCACCCACAGCTCAAAGTTGAGGCCGAAACAGTTGAAGAAGGACCAGATATAAACCAGCTCACATGGGCCCAACCACAAGGTGGTTATAGCGAAGGTGCAGAAAGTCGCCAGGAGCTCCTTGAAGATTTTGTCATGATCGCCACCAATGTAATCATAAACATACCTGCCAAATTGCAACTCATTTGAAACATGATGTAGATTGAAAATTGTCTTCTATATTCTGAAGGTTCGGTAATTTAAACCCATGAATTTGAACTCGAAGACTTACTTGCACAGCCAGTCATTGATGCCCCTGTCAAAGTGCCTAAAAAAAAGAGAGAAATCATCATATAATCATTTTGCACATTTTCAAGGTCAACAAAGACAGAACAGATTCTTTACATCGCACACGTACGTCTCAGCGAAGACGTAGAGCATGGTGATACATTTGGGAGGCTGAGGAGGATCCAGGTGGTCCAGTGTGGACACGGTGTTGATGACACCAAACATCACGGCTGCTTTCAGCCAGTCATACACCAGGTTGGAATAAGCCAGACCAGCTGCACAGGAACACGTGGGAACAAGGCAACTTTGTGAAACACTATCGTATCAACTTCTAAGTGATGCATAGAGCAAGTGAGAGACTGTGGATGGGAATGAGTTATTGTGGCCTGAGCCACATGAAAACATTGTGGAAACATGTATGTAACGCACCCAGACACCAGTCAGAGAGCTTGGTGACCAATTTCATGTCACTGGGGATTGTCAGGATGTAGAGGTAGTGGAAGAAGATGTCGACCACCAGAATAACTCCCAGATGCAACAAGGCCTTGGTGGTGATGCTCCACAACTCTTTGTCCTTGCGGATCAGCTGTGTGTTGTTCACCTGAGGAATTCAGAACAGTTCTGTAAATAAGCTATCATTGTATTGTGTGTATCATAAGAATATCCCAGCATTTCATATGTGTATGCAAACATACAGATTTTTGACCAGGCTGGGGCCTAAAACAGAGCATTTAGAGTGTAAAGCTCAAATACAGCTATGTTGGAAAAGCACTTTTAATTAAAGTGTTCCTCTCTACACATGTCTTTGACTTATATAGACACATGGAATAATGTGTGGATTTTAAATGAGCCTTCAAAGTCTTCTAGTAACAATAATAACTGCTGTCAAATTTCATAATGCTGTTCACTTTCTCCTGCAGTCAGCCACCACTTTCAGTTGAAACTGAAATGCTCACCTGGGCATGAAACCTGTCGAAAGTCATGATAGGTCCAAAGAAGAAGAAGGGGAGGTAGAAGTTGTATTTCAGCAGGTCAGAGAATGTGAAGTTGCCGTCTTTCTTTTCACAATTCTCCAGACCAAAGCTCATACAGCGCATGATGCTGAAGCCGCAGCCTCCATAGAACAGGATGTCTTGTAGGTCAAAAGAGCCGGTCACCAAGGACTCCTACAGAGGGAATATTATGAGCAACATAAAACCTGCAAAAACTTTTCAACATATTTCACACAACATATATATATCAGGCAACAGAGCTTTCACCATCCACTCACCTGCCAGGAGTTATAGGGCTCCAGCTTTATGGAGGCTAATGTGGCAAGACCAGCCGCAAAGCACATCCACTTGCTCTTGACCATAGCGATGCTGTAGAGTATGATGCAGTGGGACAGAACCAGAGTCATGAAGGTCCAGCCCATTGTGACCAGGACTGCCAAACCACCGTACACACCAAAGATCAAGGATCTGTGCTGTGGGGACAGAGGGGCCAGCGTCAGTGTGACAGGATATTCATACTCATACTTCATAATTCAATGCAACACACACGAGTGATATTAGTGAAACAACAACAATGGATAAACATTAGGATGAAAAGAACGAATTGTGGGGAAACAACAAATCTAATGTTTATGTACTGACGGTTTAAATGAAACACATGTGACAAACACGTTAAACAATTCACAAGTTTATTAATGTTACCTTACATCCATCTATACCAATCTTCATTGCAAGCATGAAACAAGACAGAAAACATGTTTAAAACATTTTGATCTGTTTTAAATGTGTCAGTGTATTCACAGGAAGTGATCATTGGTACACTTAACAGACAGCGTTACAGTCTAACAGAATACAATTCATGCTCATGCATCAAGTCAATTATGTGTCAGACCTTGAGGTACAAATATACACTTGACAAATTATTTCTCAGTAAGAAAAGGATTGAGTCAAACTGAATTGAACTGAATGAAATTACTTGTACTGCCCAAGGCCTTACTGTTCACATCAGCACGATGTAGCTCTGCATTTGCATATATAGAACAAAATGTACAGCCATGACTGGAGTACAGTTTTTGCTCATTCACAAGTGTTGACTGGCACACACAAACACACATACTTTAAGTATATAAATACAATACATATACATATACAAATACACATAATAAGTGACATGCCATTATACCTGAATGCAATTAGATTAGCTCATAGACATGCTAACACATGCACGCACCTTCGGAGCAAGAAGGGTGAATATCTTGGCAAAGATAACGTGACCGGCGAGAGCAAAAAGGATATGATTCCGGAATGTAGAGAACCACATCATCCATTCGAAGTCCGCAACGTCCTGTGGCAAAGGAAGATGCATTATTAACGCCTGACAACCACTCTCGCTTGACATGTTGCATCAGTGAATCAAATTACAGAACACAATGGGATACATTAAGGGATCATATACGAGCGGCTTACCATCTTCCTGCCAAAGTAATGCCATCCTGGTTTCACACTTTCCTTGAAGGCCTTTCGGTTTACATTCTCTGAATAAAGAAGAAAACACACAAGATGTTGACCAAGTACATAACAATGCTTTTAGGTTGAGGAGTCCTGCAGCAGCAGAGCTGATATAACCATTCTGTAAAAAAGGTGCTGTAGGAGTCCAAATTTGAGCAGTGTTTTATTTGCGTAATTCACAGTGCATTAAGGTGTGGGAGCACATTCAGTACATTTGATAACATCGAATATTACGTAATGTACTCATTTTGAAGCCTTTCTATTTTTGAGGCTCACTCATACTGTCATAATGTGGCTGGAGGAGATTACTGCATAACCTGAATGAAATTCTAACATGGGCATGATGGAAGTAACAATACAAATAATCGTGATAATAGAATCATGGCAGCGGTGTTTGAATGAATGTTAGAATTCAGCCCACAGCAACAAATGTGATTGCTGGGCACCCCGTCAGTAGCTCTTGTAGCTTTGCCTGATTACACTAATGGGCATGAAAAAGGATATCAAAATGTGAGGGTCAGGCATGGAAAGCCTCTTACTTCTGGGAACACAGCCAGGCTTCTATTACAAGTATACAGTGCTTCTGCAGCAGGCAGACCTGAGCTTTGTGAATGCCCACAAATGGAACAGCCGAAAATGACCATTTCAAGAGTCGGAGAGCGAATGCTGAAGAAAGAGAATCAGGACAAAATGTTGACGGACAACATGACCCTGCCCTGAGAGCACAGACTGTGACAGACAGTACCATTCACCAGATCACACTCAATCCATTCACATCAGTGTGTGAGGAGAAGAGTTTCGGCATTTACTGTCTGGACACGTGTAAACACTTTGCAGTATTTCAGGATGAAAGGTTTGGGATTGGCTGGCTCTCTATTACTGACTCTTAGTCTGAAGTATCTCCATCAGGAGAGTAATTAGAGCATCTTTAAATTGTCTTCATATTAATAGACACATGCAGAAATTCCTTATGGGACGGGGCTCGCTTTCAATCTGCTAAATTAGTTTGTACGTGGCAGTTTTGGTTTAAAGGTGCACAGTGTCGTTTTTTTTAAGCAGAAGAGGAAGAAGTTCATCGACTGATTAAATGCCTACACATAAAAATGTGTAAATAGACAAAGTCTCTGAATAAACAAACTGACGTTAAAGGGTTCATAATTGTCTATATTTGGCGGACCCCTCCACCTTTCTTGCTTTAAACAGTGTTCTGGGGATCTTATTTTCCTCTGAGAACAGCTTGTTTATTCGGTTATGGAAAAAATAAATACTGTTGAGATTGTATTTTTACCTCATTAATATTGTAAATATTACAATCCTGAGTTTAAATTTCCTGTCTAAAACAACATAGTGTATCTGCAAACAGAGCAGTTTTAAAGGTAGGAGTGTTGTTTATTTGAAGTGGATTTAAATAATAAATTCACTTGGACTAGGTGATGACTAGTGGTGACATGAGTGTTTTTTACTCATTATGGTGGTAAAGCCTTATAGCAGCTGCTTGAGAACATCTGGGTTCGATAGATATGAATGGATTCAAGTGAACTTTAATAAACTTGTGTAATGTGTTAGTCATTTATTATCTACTCTCTGAGTTACACTGACAGTGTGTGTGTGTGTGTATGCGTGTGTGTGTGTGTGTGTGTGTGTGTGTGTGTGTGTGTGTGTGTGTGTGTGTGTGTGTGTGTGTGTGTGTGTGTGTGTGTGTGTGTGTGCTTTGGACATCGCTTGTCATGTTGTGCACTCACCGCTCGATGCGTCAAATATCCAACTGCCTGCCCATATCAAAGCCACGCCGAGTACAGCTGTGTAGAGATACAGCTCATATCTGGGGAGAGCAGCCTTGATCCCCATGGTGAATCTGCACACTGGAAGCCTAACAGGTTGAAAAGCAATCAGCCACACAACTTGAAGACAAAGACACATCTGAAAACAGTGATGCCAGATGATTCAAGGATGTAGCAAGGTTTAGTGAACCGGTGTTCTGTGGGTGATGTTCGGATGATTATTGTGAAGAAAATGCTTGTCTTTTGTTTCATAGTGTGACAAAATTCTTTGACAGCTTTGCCTCGGAAATAGTGTGTGGGCTGAAACATGACTAATAGAACAGATCTCTAGCGGACTACCAGTACGAAGAAAAAACACAGCTTCGATTAATGCCTCTACTAAATTAAAAAACATATATGCATACATATAAGAACACATTATGATGGTTATTAAAGTCATATACCCTGTGCCAACACCAATCACCACATGTTCTTCATGCCAGATAAAGAACAAGGTGTTTTAAAGAGGTGGCATTTCACTAATAAGCCTTTAAGATCGACAGGGCAGTGACTTAAATAGTACTGCAGAGCTCCGGCTCCTCGGAATCAGCCTCGTCAGCTGCGCAACCCTACCTCTCCTTCCTATTATAGCTCTTGCAGTTGGTCTGCTGTACAGCAGGGCAGCTGCAGTGCTATGTGATCTGAGAGGCGCTGGGGACTCACTTCACAGAATATTTAGCACTGACTGGAATGACCAAGAATGGTGCACTGGGAGAATGAAATTAAACAGGTGCTTTCAAGTGAAGAATAACGCACTTGTACCTGGCTGTGTGTGTGTGTGGGTGTGTGTGTGTGTGTGGGTGTGCCAGGCTCAGGTCGAGCACTTTGAGTTGAAGTTAAAGGAGTTGCACTGACAAGTTCATTCCAAAGTGTAACCATGGCTTAGCAGGACCCCAGCAAGGCGTCCTGCATACAAATTGAGGTTTTCTGTTTCACTGCTCCAGGCGTACAGAGCCATTGACACACACACACACACACACACACACAAACACACACACACACACACACACACAGATGGCTTGCGCACTGGTATTTTTCTTATACTAAACCCTATCTAAATAAAAGATTTGTTTTTACTAACCTTGTTTCCGCTTCACACTCAAGATGAGGGCGGCAGTGTTTACAGTCCGACTCTTCTCTGTGTGAAATAAATAAAAGGGAGGAGAACAAAAACAGGGGGGTGGCGGTGGTTTACAGCAGGTTTTCTAATTCATCCGTCTTGTGGGGGGCTTGCCGCTGCCTGCGATCACCAGCCTCGGCCAGTCAGGATGTTGCGGACTCAACGACAGCAGTAGCAGGAGGAGGAGGAGGAGGAGGAGGAGGAGGAGGGGGATATATTTATCTTTCAACACTGCACCGCAGTGAGGGGTGGTCCACACCAAGCCCATCAGACCTTACTGGAGCGCGAAAACACTCAGTTAGATCAATCAATAGGAGCAACTACAGCATACCAGACATCACTGGAGGGACACATCACCAAACATATTATGATTCTCCAGTCAAAAAAATAATAATAGTAGACTAGAATTAAGAAAAAGGCAAATGTCACAGAATGTCCTCAATAATTACAAACGCTGCAGCAGATTTATGATATTCTTCAAATTGGCAGCTAAAAAAAATAACTTGTAAGGTTTTTTTTGAATGGTGTTTGAGTTTGTTTGTTTGTTTGTTTTACTCTGTGTCATAGGCTCATGACATTTGTTTATTTTTCATACTTTTTAGTCATGTTTAACCTTAATAAATTGCATGTTGTGAACTCCTAAATCAAAAGCAGTTCTGTGGGAAAACAATATCTCACCAGTCTGTCAGGTACACACCAGGTGGTCTCACTCTCCAGACACACACAATAAAAAAAAAAGATATTTGGCTGGAGATCATCTCAACTCCTCCAAACACGATACTGCGGCTGATGTGATTAAATACAAACGCATTTTCTCCTTCTGAATGCAGGGTATCCCCGAAGCATTTCTCTGACTTAGGCACTAGGTGGCGCTATCGGATTTGTCCGAAAATCACCCGCACACGGCGACAGAAAGCGAACCGAAGGCTTTATGATTCTGGATTCGCTTGGATTGTTAAACGGGCTGTTGTTTGCTCGGGGGCGCGTTAAAGCCGCAGCCAGGACTCGCCACATACAGTACCACAAAGTGTATTATGTTCAAATGTGTTCTTTGTAAGTTAATAATAAAGAGCTATAATTTGTTGCGTGGGCGCAACAGTAATTACAGAGGAAAGGAGGCTTGAGAGAGTCGCGTCCAGCCAGCTGCATGGGTTGAGCAATGTGGTGCGGCTGAGTGTGCGCTGCCTGCCTGAGAGAGAATCCATCACAGAAACAAACCGCCCCCTCCCACCGAGTGCCCCCGCTTCAGATGCAACTCAAAATACATAAAGCCTCCATGTTGCACAGGGAATGTAGGGCCAGCAGACATGAACTGTTTGCCTATATGTGTTAGCTAACTCTGACGTTGAATAACTTGCGTTTGATACATATTTTAGGGCAAGAACAATCCTCCGACGGGCTTCCTAGTGTTTTCAACGTTGTTCCAGACACGGCCTCACATTTTGGATAATCGGAGCTTCACGGCTTACCCGCTAACCCAGGCTACTTGCTAACTTCAGCTAGTTAGCAATCGAACCTCGGCTGGTTTGGTTTTATATGCTACAAACGCCGTCGGTGTTGTTCACAAAAATATTTGTCTGCAGCGATGATATTTTGCGGAGAGCCATAAATGACAGCCATTCACTGGCCTCCATTCACCACAGTGCTAGCTGGCTGGCTACCACCGCTGCCACAACACTTCGCCTCGGACGGTTGCCTGGCTTTGTGGGCTGGCTGGTCATCCTCATCTTAAACAGCTAGCTAGAAGTAGCTAGCAAACGAAGCAAGCGCGCTACAGAGAATAACATTGTGGGAAACAAAACAGGACTACACCACCCGCCTAAATGGACCACACGTCCATAATAACCCAGGTTTCCAACCCGAAGGAGGAGGAAATTATATCATTTAACCAGGAGAAAGGTAAGGAAAAGTCAAATATGGCTAACGTTAGTGAACTAGTGCTAGCTGGTTAACTACTTTTCTCGATTGACGTTAGCTTGTAGCTCACGCTTGCTAGCTGCTGTGGCAGTTTAAGACACTGGTTGCCTGTTAGCGATAGTCCTGTTTAAACGTGGACACGTAACTAGCGTTGGTTAACAAACTCCGAGGAAGCAACAAGTTTATCGGAGGGGTCTTGTCCCGAATAAGTTATCGAACTAGGTAAACGTGTTTGCTGCGCGTTCAGTGTGAAGAGCGCTCCCGTGTCAAGACTTGTCGTCTTATCCCATTAACGGTGGCCGAATTACCTTAAACCTTTTTGTGAAGCAGTGGATGCCACACGTAGTGAAGCATCGCTGTGCAATGTGTGCGCTTTTAAGACTCGGCATTTAACACTTTTTCTTTCAGTGTGAGGGCTACACAACTGGAATAATTGATCTGCTAAGTGACTCAACCTAGCTAAATGTATCACGACCACAATAAGCTAAGAAGTCCATGGTGGTTTGAGGGGTAGGAAAAGTTTTAGGATTGCTGTCGGTAATGTTGAATGTATATTGCCCAGTGAATCAGTGCAGCATTTGCTTTGACTCATGAAACTGTGATGGGACAAAGCCATCCCCACTGTGATCAACCTCATAGGATGAACAGATTCGCATAGATGTCAGTTTAGCCTCCTTCTTTGATGTGGTCAATCCATTAACATAAATTAGAGCTCAAGACGTTTTTTTCCTCACTTATATTAC
>CAEMYA010000024.1:3141180-3157317 GCA_903131615.1 Diplodus sargus
ATTGCTGTGGTGAGCGGGGGTGCA
Organism: Diplodus sargus; assembly: GCA_903131615.1. NCBI lineage: Eukaryota > Metazoa > Chordata > Actinopteri > Spariformes > Sparidae > Diplodus > Diplodus sargus. The sequence continues at coordinate 3,141,205 of CAEMYA010000024.1, forward strand.
GTCGTGGGTGTAGAGGGTATAGAGCAGGGGACTCAGCACGCAGCCCTGCGGGGCAGTGCTGAGGCTGAGGGCCGCAATGTATGGGGGCCCACTCTTACCCTCTGAATGTGGTCTGGCAGAAAGTCCTTAATCCAAAGGCAGGTGGAGTGTGGTATTCCAACAGTTTGGACACCAGTCTATGGGGGAGGATGGTGTTAAAAGCAGAGCTAAAGTCTATGAAGAGCAGCCTAGCATAGCTCCCCTGCTGCTCCAAGTGGGATAATGCAGCATGGAGCGCTGTGGCCATGACATCCTCAGTAGATCTTTTAGCCCTGTAGGCAAACTGGTATGAATCAAAGGTGGGGGGGTGGAATGATTCATCACCACAGGGGTGAGTGCTACTGGCCGGTAGTCGCTGAGAGTGGTGATGTTCGTTTTTTTGGGCAGGGGGACTATGGTGGAGGATTTCAGGCAAGATGGGACAGTGAACTGGGAGAGTGACTGGTTAAAGATCTTAGTAAAGACCCCCGGCAGCTGGTCCGCACAGTCCTTCAGCAGGTGTCCGCAGATGCCGTCAGGTCCAGCCACCTTCCCCGGGTTGACTGCCCGCTGCGTACACCTCACCTCATGCTCCTCTACCATGAGGATGGTGTCGCTGTGGGCTGCTGGATGTGGCATGGCTGCCTCTGGTGGCTTAACCTTGAAATGGGCAAAGAAATGGTTCAGCTCCTCCGCCCTTTGGCAGTCCCAAGGTTAGTCCTGTAGTTGGTGATGTGCTGGATTCCCTGCCACACCTGCCTGCTGTTGTTGCTGTCCAGGTGGTCCTTGATCTTCCTCCTGTAGTCCGACTTGGCCTTTCGGATGCCCCTCTTCAGATTAGTACGTGCTGCACTGTAGAGAGCCCCGTCGCCTGATATGAAGGCGATTTTCCTCTCCTTTAGCAGCTGCTGGACCTCCCTAGTCATCCAGGGCTTCTGGTTTGGGTAGACCTGGAATGTACACAGCAGTGATCAGGACTACAGTAAACTCTCGAGGGAGATAAATTTGATGACATTTGATAGTCACATACTCCAGGTCCTGGGAGCAGTGACAGTTTAGAGTCACTGTGTTAGCGCACCAGATGTTGTTGACATACACACAGTCCCCCTCCTCTGCTCTTACCAGAGTTACTCATCCTGTCCTGGCGCTGTGCTGTGTAGCCTGCTAGCTGGATAGCTGAGTCCGGGATGAGTGAGTGAAGCCAGGTTTCCGCGATCAACAGGATGAAACTGTCTTTGATGGCATTGTTTGTTGCAACCTGAAGACTCAGGTCATCCATTTTATTAGCGAGCGATCTTGCATTGGTGAGGAAGATGCTGGGAAACGGCGGTTTGTGTGGCTCCCTCCGTAGCCTTGCACTCGTGCTGGCCCTGCAGCCCCATTTTTGTTTCCTGTCCCTACGCTGCCTTCTCCGCCTGCCCGCTTGGATGGTAATCCACGTAGAGCCAGGGCACCTTGCGATGTCCGGAGGAATGTTGTGTGAGCAGAGAAAATCAGAGGAAACGCTCTGCTGGCTGCAAACTCCCAGCTTTAGGAGGTCATGATGGCTGTAGTTGTCTTTTACACAATAGAAAGACTGGATACACAACAACATGTAGGCACACATTCGTAGAAAGTACCGACAGGGAAAGCACTGAGCCGCTGCAACTACATGCACCGCCATCTTCATCATCTAACGCTATATGATTTGTCAGTAATTACAATCTTTGTCATGACTCCAGTCAGGAGACAACATGCAATCCTTGGTTATAGAGAGGTGGCTTTTCTTGGTGAGACTCTGACTTGAAGTTATAGTCACACCTAATGATGAATAGTGTGTTGTGTTTGTATGTGGACAGCGTGATGCTGGATACTCTACCTCACATGCTGTATCGTAGGAAACAGGACACATTTCAGTTTCTTGAAGACGTTTCACCTCTCATCTAAGAGGCGTCATCAGTTTTAACTAACTGGAGGGGAGTTGCAGGATTTAAACTCTGCGTAGGAGTGTCCTTACAGAGTCACCAAGGACTAGTGAGCTCTGAGTTTAAGAGTTGTTTGGGCTACTTGTGGGTTGTTGACCCAACCAGCCTTCATGTGGGTTGTTGGGGCCATGTGTGCCCAAGTGTGAATGGTTCTTAAACTGTCTCTCTGGGGAGGGAACTCAGTACTGCATTGTAGGTGGCTGATGGGTAATGTACTAGGCCACCTCCTCTGTTCAAAGACAGTTGTTCCAGCCTGACATAGATGGATTCTTTTACTCCTCTTTCAAATCATCTGTCTTCTCTGGCCAAGATGTTTACATTGTTGTCTTGAAAGTAATGATTTTTCTCTCTTAGAAGTAAGCACACAGGACAGCAGAGTCTTGACCTGAGGAGTTGGCCCTCCTGTGTTGTGCCATTTGTGTATGGAGAGGTTGTTTCATCTCCCCAGTGTAAAAATATGTGCAGTCTTGGCTGCATTGAACAACATAAACTATTACTCTGCTTATGCCTGGGTGTTTTGTCCTTGTGATGGACACATTTCTGCCTCAGTTTGTTGCTAAGTTTGAAGTGAACTGGGGTATGATGTTTATTGAAGAGATTCTCACATATTCCCATGACACAAGGAATGAAGATGTTGTTCCGTTTGTCTCCTCCTCGCTGTCTGCTCGATCTTTGAGAGGTTTTGACAAAGGTCCAGTTTGGGTAGCCACAGGTTGTAAGTGCTCCCCTGATGTGCTTCTGTTCCTTCTCCTTTCTCTCTTTCTTATGGGCACGGTCTCAGCCGGCAGTTGTTTAGGGTTCTGATGGCCCCAGCTTGTGCTCCGGTGGGGTTGAGAGTTGAACAGCAAGCATGTTCTGTGAAGGTGTCCACTTCCCTTGTTCTGATTTTGACCCAGGTGTTGTCCAAATACCTGAACCAGTGGCTAGGAGCAGTTCCTTTGAAGCTTATCAAGGCTCTGCTCCCACCTTCTTCCATGTAGAAGTTGGCCAGTATTGGGGACACCGGTGAGCCCATGGGACAGCCATGCTTCTGTCTGTGGAAACCTTCACTGTACTGGAAGTAGGTGGTTGTCAAACAGAGGTAATGTAAAGGCGGGTACACACTACAGGATAATTTAGATTTTTTGATTTTGATTTTAATTTTAATTTTTCTCCCGGTTTCCCCTTTACGATCAAAGCCAGCAAAGGCCCGATTATCTACTGTGTGCAAAGGACATCGTGTCTGATTGTCCTGTGGTGTGGGGTGTGTTAAGAGTGATTTTGTCCGGTCAGATTCGCTCGGAAGGCGTCAGAAGGAGAGATCGTAAATAATGAACATGTTTAATATTTGCGACTAGAAATCCTGTAGTGTGTGGGGTGTTCCGAGCGGAACCGAGCACGCACAGCGTGTGATGTCACATGTACCAGACCAAAAGCCAATCAATACGCGAGCTGAGTCAGCTTTGTTTACCTGTTGCCATGGTGACTCGCAGTACTGGGGGCCTCCAACTCATGCTTTAACGCATACAGCCCACACTCTCGCCGTCTCCATGACTTTTTCCAGAGTCGCTTTGATTTGTTTTTGTTTTTTTCAGCCAATAATAGGCCTAAAACAACCACCACTGCATCTTCTGGTTCGTCCGCTATGTTTGTTTACACTGAAGTTACGTTTCACCACGCGAGATTTATAATATTGAGCGTGAAGAACCTGATACTCTGCTGAAGAATCGGTTAGTGTGTGGTGTGCACTACGGAGAACACCACACACTATAAGATCAGCAGAGAGAGATCTTGTGCGATCTGTCTTTTGTTATCATCAAGTGTGAGGTCTCCTAATCTGTGACGGTTTGAAAAATCCTGTAGTGTGTACCCGCCTTAAGGCACAAATGTGGTCTAGGGTGAAGTTGGTGTTGCTGGACAGAGTTCTGTCCTGCGGCAGGCATTCTCAAACACAGAGCACATGCGTGTCCTTAACAACTCTGTAAGGACACAAGAAACAAGACACAAGAAAATGAAACACGTCCAGTTGCCTACGATACAGCCCTTATAATTACCATGACCTGGATGACTGAGAACATCAATCAATCAATATTCTAAAAAAAACACACAAAAAAAACATATTGCAATTGTATTTTACAGATATTATGATTCAAAATGCATGGGTATCACACATGTAAATTTCACTTAAAACTACTGATGATGATTATGATGATTGTTATCATGTTATCTCACATCTTAAGAGCAAGAGCAGGCCCTCTCTTCAGCACTATAGAACTTCATCATCATCATAATTCTGTTTTGTCACCCATTTTACTGTTACTGTTTTGTGAAATCTGTATATTGCATTTATCAGTGTATCCGTTTTAATAAATTATACAGCTCTACTTATACCAAAAGGCCATAAGACAAAACTACTTGCTGTGTCCGATCAAAGGTTCATGTTTTTTGGTAATGGAACCTTGGAATGTGTTGTAGGAGGTTGTGAATAAATTAACGGGCTCTGACCATTCATTTTATGAATTAAATACAGATCACCCTCATTAGTGAATTACTACCCTTCAGCCAGCACAGGTGAGAGACTTGTTTGATTCCTTGTTCTTCTCTGCGCATGACTCAGTAGCCCAGGCTGTTTTCTGAGGATCTTTGTGCAGTAAATCGGCCAGTCGTAGTGATGAGTCACAGGAAGCTGATGACTGCCTCACTGTCCTAGTTTTACAGTAATGCAGAGCAGAAACAACAAGATGAGTTTTCCAGTTTAATAAAGGAAGTCTTGTGGTCCTGATGAGGTTATATTTAGATTTATTACAAGCGTACTATGGCAGATATGACATCTTCAGGGTCCTGATCAGGGTTGCTGTCTCACTAAAGGTAGGAAAACATGCTGTAATAATTTGCCCTGGTTTTATCCCCAAACATCAAAATCTCTAAATCAGTTTAGTTTGGTGTTGGGTGGCTCTTGCAGTGTTGTGTGACAGTTTGCTTTTTCCAGTGGATTGTGTCAGATGGTGGCTGTTATATTCAGAGAAATATTAGGCAGTAGCGGGACCCTCTTATGCATCCTGTTTCATTCATCTTCTCCTTCAGCACTTTCAGTACGCCACTCTATGTTTTGGACTCTAGGATGGCATAGTGTTTACCTGATTTATTTTGCTCAGATGACATTTACAAAACTGATGGACATGGCCTGTTGCTTCAGCAGATGTTCATCAAAACAAAAGCCACCAGTTTGACTCAGTCTGTCATTTATTAAACATTAAACCTTTAGGTGCCTTGTTATTACTGTTACACATGGCACTGCATCATTTTGATTATTTCTATAATTTTCCCCAAGTACCCTCAATGGAATGACTGAAGTGATGTTTTTTTTTTAAATTGTCAAACACTTAAATACAATTTCAGAATATGATATGTCAGATATAAAACTAATCACATCCTTAAATACTTCAATTTTTCAGCTACTTACTGATGGTGATTACGATATTATGTCATTTAGAGCAAAAAGCGTAACTTTGTCACTTTCCATTGATGTATGGTGGGTCAGGATCTCATTCACCACACATTATAACTGCATCAGTGTGACTATAAACCGTCAGTGAGTACATGTTTAGATTAACAGGTGGACACTTGCGAAATGCGGTGAATGCCATGATGTGTACCGTCATGCCAGAGTGCTGTATGAATTGACACACTGGTGCAGCTTCACGCCACAGCTGCTTGGTTCAGTGTGAACAAACAAAGGTGGAGAAATTATGAGCCTTTGCTGCGCCTATAATGCAGAGTCTATGTGTGTAAAGGGCTATTGTTAAGATATAGTCTAAATAGGCGGCACAAAGCACCCAAGCGTGAAAGCCTGTAACAAATGTGACTGGAAGACAGAGATCGAGGGAAAAGATTGAGGGATCAATGAAGGCACAAGTATTTCATGTTGCCATGATGACATGTTGTTGCTGTGTCAGTGTCTCATAGCTTTCCTGCATTCATGTGTGTTTTTAGCTGTGGAGCACAGATATGAAATATACTCTTCTTTAAACAATAGTGTGGTAACTCCACACAATGCCCTTTGGGTGCTTTTGTGGTGTTTATATACCGTGGATGTTCGTGCGTAGGACTGTTTTATCAGAAAAAACACCCAACAAAGCTGGATTGATGTAAAAATAGTTCTGTGTTTGTAATGTTGTCTGAATTTGTTGTGCACTAGCTTGGTTTTATAATATTCTTCCTGCACAGCGTTTCCTATGAAAAATGTCTGGGGATTTGTTTAAGGTCAGGAGCACAGAGTGGCACAATATCAAGATGCCAAAAGACATGACATAATGCTATTTGCTCTTCGCTGGTCTTCAGTTGCAAAAGCATTCTGGTTGTGTGAGCCGAGGGGGGACTAATGGGGTGGTGAGGAATGCAGCCTTGTATAGGCTCTGCGGGGTCTGAGGGCCTCCTACCTCCTCCTCCCTTCGTCTCTTGTGCATGTCCAGGCTGCTTCAGTCACTCACCTGCCAGCTGAAACATGGGCGGGGAAACGTAAGCAAGCTTTCAAAATGGAGACTCCTAGGCCAATCAGGTGACAGGATCCATGACAGGGCAAAAAGTGAGGGAGGAGGTTGCAGCTCCCAACTTGTCACTATTAATAAAAGCTCAGTGTCTGATTTAGGCACTGCTCCGTACTCCTGGAATGAGAGCACGCTCTGAACTGTCGCTATGTGTGACTGATGAAGTCACCCAGCCAACCAAGTTATTTTCTGATCAGTGCTTCGGCCAAGCCGGGACAACAAAACCAACACTAATGCCATTTAATCACACTGTCAAGGTCTCACCTATTGTTATGATTGAGTGTAGCTCACACCACTGTGGCCACTCAGGAGAACAGTAATAAACACAAAACAGTTTGATCCCACTTATTACAGCGGTGTTCACAGCTCAGCATGCAAATAAGCAAACATGAATGCTTCCCATCTACAGCCTGTTCCATTTTCATGTCAGAACATCGATTTGCATATTCACTTGTTCACCCGCTGCTCTCCCACCCCTTCCTTTTGTTTTGACAGCGTCCCAGTCTAACAGCAGCCTAAAGAAGCAGAGGAGCCGGAGCATCTTCAGCACATTCTTCTGCTGTTTCCGCAACTACAATGTGGAACCTCCAGCCCCCAACACCAACACCAGCTCCCTGCCTCCACCTGTTGAGGAAAACGGATCGCCTCCCAAGGTGGGCTGCCCCTCCACTAATCACATCCTGTGTGATTGTTATTTTCTTTATCTTTGTGGACCCTTTTAGTCTCTTTTTTATGTTCTCTTTCCTACCCCTCACCCTGTTTTTGTATGTCTGTGTGTATCTCTCTTGTATCGTAGTGTGACCAGGTCGAGGTCATCCCTGTCCCTAGTGTATGTATCGCCTTTTTTTTTCTTTTCCTTTGCATGCAGGCTGAGTGGGCTGGTGCTGGCACATCCTGTCTGTGTGGGCTCCAGTGCTCCTCAGAGAGCTTTTGCTCTGCTACCGTACTGCGATTCATTTTCAGCAGATCGTAGCGCTGGCTGTGAGGAAGGTGTATATGCACCTATGGGTTTAAAATGGTGCCTCAGTGCCTGACCTGCATGAGTGACACTTGGTGGTTTGTATGCTTTTATAGATACTGTGACAATAACTAACAAGTTAAACACAAAAAGGTGTTTATTAATCGCTTCAGGTGCTTCCTTGCAAGAAGTAAATCCATTTATTTGCTACTCGTCCATGCAATTAAATATCAGTGAGAGTTTAGCCCCACAGTTGCTCCAACTAAGAGGTAAAAACTAATCCAGCACGTCTTTCAGGGGAGAAACTATGTGTGATGTGGTTATCTGGTGGTCTGACCAACCCACCGGTCAAAAATTGCACACACTGGTCAAATCACTCATCAGCTATTGCACGAAGAGAGTTTCTTAAGATCTATCGAAAGTGAATGAATTTATACCAGAGCACTATAACTGCACTGAGGCATATTTCCCACATGACCTCATCCCATCATGTTCACACTTGAATTTGAAATATTATTGGTATTTTCATATGGTTTAAATTTGAGGGATTTCAGGGAAACTGACACTGTTCTCAAGCAGCAGTAGCAGCTATCCTTTTTTGCATGGCCTTTGTATCTCAGAATGTTTGAAAACTTTTATTTAATCTCAAGAGAAGGGGATTTAAGATGGCACTAAGTTGTCTGAATAGGTGGCTGCTGCAGGGGAATTTCCAGTTGTGAAGAATCCCATTGGATGTTATTTTTGAAGCGATGGGTCCATGAAACGCATCATTTCAGACATGGCTTTATCCCAGCTGCATTGTCACCCTTGGAAATGCTCTATCTAATATTGTGTTGGCTTTTCTGCTCAGCCTTAAGCAGTAATTTATGCAAAGCACATGTTTTTATCACTCACACTTTCTCTTATATCTAATATAACTAATATTATCTGCCTTGTCTTCCACTCATAGCCACCAGCCAAATACCTCCTCCCTGAGATGATAATATCTGACTATGGCAAAAAGTGTGTGGTGATTGACTTGGATGAAACACTCGTCCACAGCTCATTCAAGGTAAGAGGAGGCTAAAACTACAAAACAGGTTTACTATTGATGTGTGCCAGTCTGCAATTTTTAGCTGTCACTGTGGGAGCTGAAGGGCTTCATGCTAGAAAGATAGTCACCAGATGGCTCACCCTCCTCAGTCTTTGCCTTAGAAATGCAATAGAATAAGAATCTGGATCTACACTACAATGAAAACATATGTGATTTTTTTTCTTTAGCATTTAACTACATCATTGTAAACCATGTTATATGCACATTATCTGTTTTTTATATTCAAAACTAAAAGGGCAAATAACCTGCAGGAAGTCAATTGTGTATCAAATCCATTGGATCACTGTACAAACAAAGCCAGGAGAGAGCAGGTGGTGGAGGATATGCTGTAGTAAGAGCAAGAGCAATATTACAGTCCTGATTGTGCACTTAAAATGAAAGCAGAATTGTAATAGGAAAGTGTGAGGGGAGGTTGATGCTGGAAACTAGCTGCAGTGAATACAATTTCTTCTTAAACTTGAACCAACATTGTCACATATAAGAAGTTGGAGGATGACCACCTCGTTAGATCACTAAAGAGGTTACAGAAGGACAGAGGACAATGAGGAGGGATTTCTTTTGGCAAAAAAGTCAAATTATTCCCTCTCCCTGCCAGAGAGTTGATAATCTGTTAATTTAAGGTTTGGTGTTGTTAGCAGGACCTCTACTGAGCAGTTGTGGTACTACACCAACAGTCTGAATGATATTAATATGCTGTTGTTTCTTCTGACAGCCCATCAGCAATGCTGACTTTATTGTTCCAGTGGAGATCGACGGTACCGTTCATCAGGTATTGTACACACAATAAATGGACATGCAGTATACCTGTTTAATAGGGGCAAGAGTTCCATTTATGTGAAGAACCTGAAGAGAATGGCTGTGATCCAGTTCAAGTAATCCAGGATAGGCTGTGTGTATGATGGTTGGCCTATTCATGATTACTTGCACTAGGTGGCAGCTGCTGGGGCATCTAAACCGAGAGTGAGAATTCCAGAGAAGGCGCTCATGAAGTGGAAGATTTTTCATAAAGCAGGAAGCATGAATTTATCTCCAAATGTATTCTTGTATGCAACTTCATGCTGTGCATCCGGTGCCTGAACTCTGTGATGTGTCTTGCAGGTGTATGTGCTGAAACGACCCCACGTGGATGAGTTTCTTCAAAAGATGGGAGAGCTATTTGAATGTGTGCTCTTTACAGCCAGTCTTGCCAAGGTGTGTTAAGGCCGGCCCTGTTTTCTGTCATGACATGTGCTTTGGTTACAAGCCAGTGACAGCTATGGAACAACATTTTCTATTTTCTTGTTCTGCTCTGAAAATGATCTGCTCTTGCTGTCTGAGTTTTCACACTTCCTCTGCATCACTCTCCATCTGTGTCTTTTTGCATCTTAGCCAATAATGCATGGGTAAGTTTAATGAATGAGAGAGAGAGAGAGAAACAACTGTCCTAAGGGCCCGAAATAACTGTAGTATCAGATGTTCCTTGTGCTAAGCTAAAAGCTAGGTGTCACTGGTGCTTGTAGTGTCATATTAGTATTTAATAGTAGTATTTCCTGAGGCTTCCTCCCTGTCAGGTAAACACACCCTTCCTTTTAGAATTATAGTATAACATTTATGAGATAGTTTGTTAATGCTCTAGTTTGACCACAAAAATTTGCATCACAGTGTGTATTCAACATGCAATCTGATTTGTGGTCGTACAGCAGTGAAATTCAAGATGTTTGATATTTGTTAACATCTCATTGTAACATTTTTTTGTTTTTGATTGGCTTGGACAGTATGCAGACCCTGTGGCAGACCTGCTGGACCAGTGGGGTGTGTTCCGAGCGCGACTTTTTCGAGAATCCTGCGTTTTTCACAGAGGAAACTATGTCAAAGACCTCAGCCGGCTGGGACGAGAGCTCAGCAACGTCATCATTGTTGACAATTCACCCGCCTCTTACATTTTCCACCCAGAGAATGCTGTGAGTTTGCACCCATGAACCCTGTCACAGAAATGACTTTTGTTTTTAAAATGTGGTTCCATAAAGGTCAATCCAAGTTCAATGCAGTCAGACTAATTTATAAAGGTTCAAGTTGTCAAGATAATTGAATGTTTGTGCTATTCATAAGCAGTCTATGAGGTCAAACACAGATCAAACTGATATGAAATCGGAGAGAGCCTGGCCAAAAAAAAATCTTGATCGATTGCATGGCGTAAGAAGCAACTAAGTGGAAATGTGATGAGATATTTGAGTTTGCTTGGCAGCTCATGTAGTAGAGCATGTGTCCCATGCACTGAGGTTGAATCCTCAGCAGGAGCACAGGTTTGATACCAAACTGTGTTAACTGTGTCTAAACTGCATGCAGTGTTGGAGCAGGTGAAAACTGAATATTAAAGTATCATTCAGAATGGTAATAATCCTATAGGCTATGTAAGCATTGTATGGCTCAGCTGTTTGGTTTTTTTTGTACTTAAAATTGTTTAAAACCTTTCATATAACTTTCTAGTAGGTTACTTCGTATCTCATCATTATAATTCTAAATACTTGCACATGGGTTGATGTAATTTTAATTACTTTAAAACCATATACCCACTAAACACATCTGAGTTTTCTACTCTGATTATGTATTGACCGGTACATTTCAAAACATGGTTTGCTATCAGTGGAACAGAGGTGTATGGATTAACATGCAACAAATATGGTCGATATAATCTTTTGCAATTGTACTTTTTATGTAGCGATTACCAATCTATTGTAGTATGTAGGTCTACATCTTATCATTTGTCATTAGATAATTTATAAAATTGGGATTTTTTTTGATTTTCCACAAACTTAATTTTTTATTGGTTAATAAGACAAATTATATGTCTGCACAGTCAGTGCCAAAAAAAATGTTTTTCTTTCTGTTCAGTGTTACAGGAACTCAACAGCTGCTTTAGTAACCTTGCTTGAACTATGTTGAATTTGCTTCATGGAGCCAAATCAACTGAATAATGAGTCAAACTAACCAAAATACACCTGCTTAATTTGGTAAACTCACTCAGTCAGGCCCCAAGCCCAGTTTTCTGTCATTCTGTCCCCACATTAGATTCCAGTGATGATAGTTATACTATAAAACAATAGCTAACTGCAGGTGGTTCTCCTGTCTCCAAAGGTTCCAGTCCAATCCTGGTTTGACGATATGAATGACACAGAGCTCCTGGACCTGCTGCCTTTCTTTGAAGGACTCAGCAAAGAAGAGGAGGTTTACGGAGTCCTGCAGAATCTGAGAGGCAGGTAGCAGGACAGCCACGGCGCTGCCTGCGCTCTCCACCATCCTCTCTGTCCATCTCTGCCCTTTTCTACAACCACATCTCTCAGACTCAGGCAGATCCTTCCACATGCGGCCCTCTTGTCTCTGCCCCAAGGGGACGCCTTGGAGTCTCACTGTGGAAACCTTCATGACACCCCGTCTCTTCTCTCATCTCCTGATGACTGGCTGCCTTCTGAGTGCCATCATAAAAAACACATACACTAAATATCCCAGGAGCACTGTGTTCGACTAAAGTGTACAGAGGGTCCTAAGTTGGTAATATTGGGGACAAAATACTAAGAGGAATGAACTCTGGTCTTTATTTTCAAAGCAACAAAGTTTTACTATTCGGTGAAGTGCTTGTTTTAAAACCAAAAAGAAAACCCAACAAGTTTTTTTTCTTTTTCTGAAACTTCTTTTGTGGTACCACACAAAAGTCTGAAAAGATTTAGTCCTCGTATTGTTGCTATGCAGGCAGTTTCTGGTAGTGGAAAGGACTGTGATTCTCTTTTCTTACTGAATGAAGTGCCTTGTGTGAATGTTGTTTATATGGGGAGATATTTTGTACATGGCATATTTCCAGAGTACTTCAATCTTTTCACACACGATATGCTTTAAAGTGAACACACAAGTATCTTGATCTAAAACTTTTACACTAGTTTTTTTGATCATCAAACGCTGGGTAATTGTCTCCATAGTATTCTATATATTTTCCCAGTATGCTTGTGCCATTATTTAGATGTGACTTTGTTTTCTTTCTGCTTTCATTATATGTAGAATTAGCCAATTTGTTTTAGGCAAAGGAGTACGTTTGCAATTGTGAACCTTACACCCTACCTGCAACTCCAGTAGTTCTTTGCGTTTAATAGTTTGATCTGAAATCTCAGATACAGTTGTGCCATTTATTTTCTCTCTCACAGTATCCCCCTTTATCTCATTTTATTATTTGCCAAATAAGGAAATTATTTTTTAACAGGCTTCATATCTTTAACAGGGGGTCGGCTATAATTGTTAAATCATTAGTAGTAAGTATAGCATTATAGGTTTTATTCTTTTGACAAGTAGTTGTCAAATACCTTTGTATGTTTTTAATGTTATGAGGTCCTTGTTTGTCAAGTCTTGCTTATCATATGGCTAGCTGTTAGCCCACATTTCTCCCTTGCTTCTGTTTTGTTTGTATTTTTTGGCACACAAGTGGTGCAGCTTCACCCAGAGATGATCTTTCTACAGAATTGTACACAGTTGCAAAGGTATCCCTCTTGTTGTTTGAAATGGTCTGGGATCTTACAGTAAATGGGTCGAGTGCCATGTATTTTTTTGTTTTTTTCATGAGGTTAGTGTCTTTAGGGAATATAGATATGTGTCAGATCGAGTCTGGACAGCGTTAAAATCTCACCATTCTCTCCTGATTTACATACGATAGCAGCCCGCTCTCATCCGGTCCTGGTGTAAAACCAGCGGAGACGAAGTGTGGTGTTTACCTTCCCAGACTCCTTTGAACTGCTCTTCACCTCAGTGCCTACGTTTTGAGAGGAGCCACACAAACCGAATGCTGCAACATTAGCTACCATGGCAATAACCTTTTCTGGGGTAGTTTCCATCCCAAGTGTTTGGTTTGGGTGTCTAGAGCACTTGACACGGCTAGCCAGGCGAGGTGTAGTTGACAGTAACGGCTGGCCTGATTATCACAATGACTTTTAGTGTTATGGTTAACATGCATTTTTCACATTATTTGATCCGAAAAGTGGACAAACACATAATTTTGTCATTTTCGAGTAAAAATTTAATTATTAGAATGTCCAAATTATATTTTTATCCAGGATTAAAATACTGAAGCAACTTGAATGTTGCTTGGTTTATCTCAGCAACAGCAGCCAAATGACCATGTATAGTGAGCTACATTGCCATAGTATTCAGCTTATGTTGTGCCAGAAAGTTAAAAAAGAAAAAGAAGACGCCTTCCAAACCTAAAGATGGGGGGTTTGTTCTGGCCCATCCAGAAAACCTCCAGATGTTGGGGGCCAGCTCTAAGTGGAACACTACTGGGGCACTGCAAAAGGACTGTGAAGAACCTCATCATGGCATTGATGCCTTACTGCCTGTGGAGGCACAAAGCAATGTTTCTTCATTTATTCCATCTTCACGTTTTCAGTGTCGTCTCATTAGTATTGACTTATGGAGTGTGAAAGCGGCTCTGCCACATATGTAGACCATATATGGTCAGGTGACTTAACATTGTGATACAATAAAATGAAGCAATGAAGCGTGAAGATGCTTCGTGGTCCCATCAAGGGACTGTATGCTCCAACAAACCTCATTTGCTTTATTGCTTGGTTTATGGCTCATGATGTTACATTAAAAAGACCTACACTTCTTCAGAATTTCCAACATTTTTTTTCCAAGTTGAAAGGCTGCTGCTCCTTCAGGCGTATTGAAATCTTTTTCTTTCTTTTGCATAAGCGTTTGTGTTGGTGGTTTCAGTGCAATGTCCTTTTTATAAGAAGCGTTTAGTTGACTCTTCTCAACCTCTCAATGATGACCTTTTCTCTGAAAATGTTGTTTGTATCATTGTGATATTTTTCTACCTACCTTTTGTCAGTATTTCGTTTGAAAAGTTGCATATTACCCATTGTATTCAGCTTTTTTTTTTCGCCTCCTCTTCCTTTCAGATCTGTAATGTCCCTCTCTCTTGCCTTTTGGTAAGCGTTCTCAGTCAGGTCTCGTCTTTCCTCTCGGGAGACGTGTGTGTATGTGCGTGTGTTTGTATGTGTGTGTGTGCGTGCGTGTGTGCGAGCACAGGCATCTTGTTTGTGCTTCTTTACAGTGTTCCTTTTGTGTTATCACCTCACTCATAATCACACATTCATCATTTTGTATTGATTTAACACCAAAGTTCTACAACACTTGAGTTCAAGTCACAAGTTATTCACTTTTTTTTTTTTTCCAAACACTTGTTGGTTCTTGTTGGCTTACTTTGAGTGTCGGCAGTGTGTTGTCATCCTGAGCATCAATTTTTTTTTCTTTCTTTCCATAATAAAAGGCTTCATTAAAATAATTGTCATGTCTATTTTTTATTCCACTGTCTAACATGGTACATGAATTAAGGCCAAAGATCTTCACTTAAACTTGGTGTGATTGACGTTTCCTCCATCTCTCTGTACCTGGTCATTTAACTCCAGAAGTCACAAGAGAGCATGTTACCGTCTTCTGTTGACATATTTTACAGTCAACTTCATTTATTTTGTCATTAGTTTCCTTTCAGACATCACAATAAAGCACATTTTTTATGGAGGACTGTTGCTTGTCTTCTGTCAGCAGTTTGATGGCAGCCAACTCTCTTGTTCTTAAGCCTCAGTGAGCTGGCAGTAGGGAGGTCATGCTATCTTATAACGTAAAGGGTAACCCCACCAACCTTTAGCTTCACCTGGACACACAAACGTCTCTATTCTACTCTGCAGAGATGAGACATTAATTTAAACCTCCAACACATTTTTTGGCCACTTGAAAGGCAGCAGAACCCAGCCGGAAACACAAATGTGCTCTTTACATTGATATCGAGCTCACATACAGACACCCATTTACACATTCAGCAGCTATGCAGCAATGTTGGCATTGATTTATAGCTGTGTGTCTGATCTCCTTGGGAATGTAAGTTCAATATATTCAACCCACCAGCTCTTTTTTGTCTTTTCTTATTCCTGAGAGACTCTCCCAAACATTATCTTTTCTTCTTTCTTTTTTTTGGCTCTCTCTGGAAACGGGTGCCTACTGCAGGCAAAAAAGATATGGTGCGTGAATTAAGTGTCAAATTGCAGAGCAATGAGTCAAAAGAGACTAAAATGTCCTGGAAACTGTAAATTGGAGATAATTTCCTGTGGGATAGTCACTTAAAACATATATTAAATGTCAATATTAGCTGATTTAGGCACACGACATTAAACAACTCTACATTAGTCAAATAGATTTAGTGTCATTCAACAGTAAGCTGTGCATCACCATTCCTGACTTCCTTTTAATTGTCAGACTGCTACTCTTGTGTACTGAGGGAGTGCCCATCCAAAGGTCACCAGGTAATGATTCTATTCTGTGGTAAGGCTCAAGTGGCTCGGCGCCTGACAGGTTACCTTCTCTTCCTGTATGCGTACCATAAAGTGGTTCAGACAGGCACCTGGCTTTCCCACCTTAAGTACTTTAAGTTACTACTGTCATATAACTGGATACTACTTTATCATCAAATGTCTATAGCTGAGTGACTGCAGATGTAAACTTTATCCATGTGGATTAATTAATCACTGTTTTTTT
>CAEMYA010000024.1:3157346-3191903 GCA_903131615.1 Diplodus sargus
AAAAAAAGCATTGAGACGGTGATCATGTTTAAAAAGTTTATCGTCATCTTGATTTACAAAAAAGAACGTGACAGTGTCACATGAAAAATAATCATACTTGATGACTAAAATTACTGATGAAGACAAAGCACATTGTTTTTATGTTGGCTTGCATTTCTCCAGAATTCATAAAAAGTTTTCTTTGAATAAAAAGATTTAAATAGACAATACATTCACTGACCAGAATCAGAGACACAAGCTTAAAATGCCTTTGCAAACTGAACATGGTAAAACACTAGTGCAACTCATACAACCCAATTTAAACAGTTTGTATAATAGTCCCTGTAATGTGAGTCATGGAGTATTATAAATTCTAGCACACCCAGTGTGTATGCACAGTATTTGCCACATCCCAGTACAACTCATTCCCAGCTGTAGATAGAGATCTTTAACACACTCTTGTCCCTTGAGAATAAGGTTTTACACCAGCTGCTTTTAGTGCTGAAGTCAGGCCAATAAGTTAATCATCAACTACAACTCCTATAGAGCCAAACAAAAAGAATATTTAAAAAAATCAAATTAAAACCAGCTAAAACATGGCTGTGTAGTGGACGTCCTGGTGTCCCGCAGAAGAACACGCCAGTCGGTGACGTCTTACTCTGCATCAAGGACCATGACGTGTACGAAGAGTCCAGCTGAGGGAAGGATGTCTCCGTTCTTATTGAGCAGAGGCACATGTCTGTATCCTGTGTGGGAGCACAGCAAGAAAAGCAGAGAATATGAGGAGCTCTGTGTGCAGAGTGTGAATTGAGTTCTCTGTGCTCCACCAGAGAAGAGACAGTTCCTGTCTCTGTTCATTTATGACGTGTCAAAACAAAGAACTATCAATGGGTTACAGTGAGGAAATAAAGGACCTGATAAATAATGTAAATATCCACCAACAGTTGCTGAACTTACCCATTTTTAAGCTGTTGAATGGAAGTGTGTACTGTCCAACAAACTCATTATCAGATGTGGAGTCATGGTCTTCAACAGCAAAGCGCACCAGTGCCAGCTCTGGCACGTACACATCAAACTGGAGGTTTTCATTCCATGTCGGGTTAAAGCCTTAAACAGGAGAGAGGAAAGATACCATCAGTGACTGGAGGTATCGCAAATGTTTTGTATCACTCATTTCTGATGTTCAGCACATTCAATTTGTTATCTGGTGATTGTTTAAGTGGTTCCCAAACCTTTTTGGGCCAGTGCATCCCTGTCCATTACCCAGGTCCCTCTCCACCTCCATGAAATAAAATGTAGGCTAATTGTCATTCCCAAATGTTGATGATTAATCATGATGATGATGATGATGATGATGATGATGATGATTATTATTATTATTATTGCTATAATTTATATGACTTATTGTATTAAATTGGTTTTTTTACCATTATATCATTTATTTGTTCATATTCTTATATCATATTGTTATTACGTGTCAGATCATAGGAAAGCATTAAAAAACACGTCACTGAATACCAAGTAACAGATCTGATTTAACTGGACAGGAATGAGTTCAGCCATCATCACATTCAAAAGTTACATTCACAGATTTATTTTTAATTGATTTGGCTTACTATCATCAGCTGTAGCCTTAAAATGATACTACTGATTGTTTCCCCTTAATTTAATGAACACATTTTCATTTTCGAGCAACTATTCCCCATTTTGAGTTTCACATTTCAGCTGTTGCATTTAAAATTCTTCTTTTTTCATTTACTCACCTTAGCCTACATTTTTAGATTAGCATTTTACATTTTAAATCTGTTTGTTCAATTTACTTTTTTGTTTATCTATTTAAGTTTATTTATGACCGAATTCTGAATTTCTTAACAACCTTTTGTGACAGAACGTACGAACACACCGCATTCATCCCTTAACAATCAGCGGACTAATGGTAACTCCTTATCATTAACTCATGTTTGTATAGTCACTGACGTAACACTGGAAGTGGATGAGGAAACGAGATATGACCTAGTTGAATTAAATTAAATTAAATAGTAGTGTGGGCATTTCTCCGCCTGTATGCAAGTGAAGCCACTCCCTTGGGAGAGGTTTATTGTGTTCCCACCTGCACAGCAGAAGACTTGTTGCACTTATGACAAGGAGCATTGTCCGCATGGGCTTTAGTAAAGTTTAACCAGACTCTGGAGTGCACTGTGATCAGAGATCTTCTGGTGTGAGAAGCGAAAAAACAACAAACCCTGCAGCACCCGTATGTAAGTAGAGAGCAGATGCGGGTGTCAGCTCGTCTGCGTATTTCTGTAGTACATTTCAGGTGTAAATTTGCAAATTTGCCCCTCTTTCAAAAGTATTGCTTCCAGCAACACCAAAAGGTCTTCCACTGCCCCCTTGGGGGCCAGTTCCAACCCTGTTGAGAAACACTGGTTTAACCTGTATGTGTTTCAAGAATCCCCAGAGGGCATGTATATGTTAGTTGTATGCAGCTGTGACTTTAGTATTTTAAAGACTGGACAGGGTAGGCAGAGCAGTAAACCAGAAGCTCACAACTCACCCAAAATGCTTCATGTGTTGTGACTGCAATGCATTCTGGTCCACTGAGGCTACTACTATCAGAGACATGTTCTACTCCTCGACTCTTCTCCTACAGTTCATGTGACCATTCCATTTTTGTGGAATTTAATATAATTTAAACAGGTTAGCTTCATTAGATCCACCCCTGTAAAAGCTGTGTACATGTTTATTTCTGCTGTAAAGCTGGACAAATTAAGCCTGGGGGAATGTGGGGATTGACTCGCTTTCCCTGTTTGCGGGACAAATAAAGGAAATTCTAATTCTGATTCTGAAGCCAGACTCCAGTGACCATTTGACGAACTGCAGATTCTGTGGGGAAAATGTTACATTGGCTAATGATCTTATAAAATGTGGAAAATATACCTCCAAAAATATAAAACACATGCATAGCCAATATCTGCTTTATATAAACTGCATTAAAGTACTGTACAAACCAAACGTATATAGCGTCTGAAAGGAAAGGTACCATTGTTTTCAACAGCAGGTGTCTCTTTTTCAGCAACATCAGCTGGCACTCCGAACACCTGCACTTTAACCAGCGGGTCCACGATGGAGGATTTCTTGTTGTTCACTTTGGGGAGCTGCTGTGCTGATATGACCTGATGACAGGAGGGGGACACGCGTAAGATATCACATGATCCTTCATCTGGAGAGCACAATTGTAAAACAGGAAGGATTGGCAAACAGGAAACCACAGAAAGTGCTTTTGCATGATTTAACTGCGTGTCTTAAGAGTGAAACACTGAACCATGACATGGAGCGTCTTGTGCTTCAGCCAGTCTCCTCGGGTCAGGGTGATGGGGTCGAAATCTGTGTCCTCTTTCCTCATGAAGGCAGGTTTCAGGGTGTAGCCGCTTTTTCCATTAACCAGGAATCTGCCCTGGTTTAGATCCATGTCTTGGCAGGATGTCTGGAAGTTTAAGGCCACTACAAAAGGACAAATAAGATGATGCAGGAACAATGATGACTGCATTACCTACATTATCAGCATAGACACACGTTAATGTGAAAGTTGTGTCAGTATTTTACCTATTTGACAGCCGGCATTCCACAGAGGCACTGGGTTGTAGTTGGAGGAGTCGGTCCGGGAGCCTGCTGGGTAGATGCGACTCAGCTTCTCCACATTATGACGGACATAAGCGTTGGCTGCAGAGGACAAATCAAGACCGAGGAACAGAGTTACCGACTGAAAGTTTCTGTACATTATGTGCACTATAATACCCACATAAAGACAACTGGTGTCATGCCTGGTTTATCAATATCTGTTTAGGAAAGAGAATGCTTTTATTTTCAATCCTCATATTCATCAAAATAGC
The DNA here is from genome assembly GCA_903131615.1 of Diplodus sargus. Taxonomy (NCBI): domain Eukaryota; kingdom Metazoa; phylum Chordata; class Actinopteri; order Spariformes; family Sparidae; genus Diplodus; species Diplodus sargus. Next base: position 3,161,216 of record CAEMYA010000024.1, read on the forward strand.
TTGTTTTTCTCTCATTGCTAGTTGTCTTGTGTTGAGGGTCTAAGGACAGAGGTTGACTGTACATTTTTTAAAGCCCACTGAGGCTGTAATTTTGGGCTATATAAATGAAATTGATTGATTTAGTTTTTTCCTATTACCTGTAGAGCGTTTCATCCATCTAGATTGTTTTGTTATAAACTCTTTAGTTTTGGAGATATCTGCTGCCCATTATAATGGAACTAGATGATACTCGGCTCGTTGTGCTCAAGGTGCAAAAAGAAATACATTTGATAAACTCAACAGCTATGTGTCTTTACAGAAATTCCTATCCAGCTACTCAAGATAATCCACAACTCTTCCTTCATGTAGGAACTATTTTCTTTCTACAGAACTACACCTGCCAACTGTACCACTCACAGGCAAGAGGCTAGCTTCCTAAGCTAGTTAATGTTTCAACTTGGTTACGGTTGACACCATTAATTTGACATCTTATGCTGTCACTAGCCTGGGCCTTCTGAGCAGTGAAACAAATTTGCAGGAATTTTAGGCAGCACCAAGATAAATCTTGACCGCAAAACACTTGTGTGAATCCAGAATGACATCTTCCTCACCCGACTCCTCTGCCAGCTTCATGGCCTTTCCCTCCTTGAAGGACGACATCTCGTAGAAGCTCAGGTTTTGTCTCGCGTCCTCAAAGCCATTGAAGTGGACGCTCTTGCAGTAGATCACCATGTTGGACAGCTCTTTGGCCAGTTTCAGCTTCTTCTTCTTCTTCTGCACATAACATGGAAATAAGATGTAAGAGTAAAAAAAGAAAAACAGCTAAAAATGTGCCACCTGAGACGATTTATTGACTGATCCTACATCTGCCCCCTCCCCCACCTTGCTTTGTTCTTCCTCATTTTGTTCATCCTCATCTTCATCATTCGACTCTTCCTCCTCCGACACGTCTGTGTCGTCAGCCGCCGCCGCCTCAGGAACATAGGTGGCCTCCAGTTTGTTTAATCTCTTCCCTTTGATCAGGAACTTCCCCTTTAGCTCCTGGAGGTACGTGGACACACACCCACACGCAAAGAGTATAGTCCTGTGAGTAACTGGCATCTTTGCATTACCTATCTACCTTAAACAGTGGATACAAACCTCTGGGGATGGGAAGTTTGTGGGCATGCCGTCGCACAGGGGGGATGTGACGAGCGCGCTGCCCAGGATGGTGCTCATGTGGCGGGCCATGACTTCCTGCTGCTCCACGCTGCAGTGGTTCTCCAAGGAGAGGATGACTGGGTAATCAGATGTCTGTTGACAATGACACAGAAAACACAGATTAGAAATCTTACACAGAGTACTTTTGTGCGTGTTATGATACTTGTATTGCTGGATATTCAACACACCTTAAAGGCATTGTCCTTGATGGCTTGGATCGCATCTTTGAAGAGGATCTTAGAGGTGAGTGTGTAGCCGTGGTAGATCTCCGGCTCATCGTCTGATCCATCCCAGCAGTCCAGCTCCACGCAGCGGCAGCCCTTCAGCAGAGCCCTGTGACGATCACACCCAGCATTAGAGAATGTTGTTAATAACCCTACGATTGTACAAATAATTAACAACTTGTTAACAAAAAAACTTCCAGTTTGTGGCAGCAGGATGTCTACAGGTATCTGACACTTAAATAGACTGATTTTTGGACAAATCTTTTTTTTATTTCAAGCTTTGCAGGTGAGTACAAATATATGTAGTATATACATATGTGGTCCTTTGAAGTGGTAGGTCAGAGTGGCTTAGTTAAATCTACATTTTGCTGGCATAAGTATAAAGTAAAAAGACAGTACTCGGCTCACTGGGTTAAAAGAAAATTAGAAAAGTGGACTTTTGTCAAACAAAATCAAAAAGGTGGCTAGAAACATGGATAAATTAAATAAGACAAAATATTTGAAACTGAAATTTAAGACCTCAAAACTTCAAATTTAAGATTGTTTGATGAATTTTAAGGCTCATAGTAAATGTATAATTATAAAAAATCAGGCATTAATTATAAATGCTTTTTAAGGACCTGCGGACATTATGATATAACTACTCAATAGGCAGGCAAGGTTCGAAGAAAGCACTCCATGCAGGACACTGTCACTGACCCATTTTCACTTCCATCCTGCAGCCCTCAGTCTCCTCCCATTAGATTGGGATAGAGCAAGAACCAGAGAACAAAAGTTGGATAAATATCTGAAGACTGTAGTAATTTTATCAGTACATTACAGGTTCAGGGGCTGAAGTTAGGACTCCACAGACCGCTGTTTACCTGACATAAGCCTCCGTGCTGCTGGGCCCTTTGAGCTGGTCCTCCATGAGATAGGTGTTGTGTGAGGAGGAGATGAAGTAGTGGCTGAGGGGGTGGCTCATGTCCTGGTACACCTCTCTGTGATCTGAATTGTAGACCAAGGCCTCCGGTGTGTGCAGGTACATGAGGAAGCCATCTTTGGACAGTAGCTTCTTCCCCTTGGCTGAAGGAACACAAAGACAGAACGGAACAACAGTGACCAGGGAGCCAGGCTTTTATCCAGGACAAAGTGTGTGAGTTTGATACATGTACCACCTCTCATAAGAGGATCTGAATTCCCCTGTGCTAATTAGAGTTCAAACCCTGAAAGGTTAGATCCCCACAGAGTTATCTGCTCAATAACTGGAAATGATGTGCAGATGCTTCACACCCACACTGAGTCTGATTAACTTGAAATTTGACACAGATAAAAAGCCATTTGTACCATAAAAGTCGACTGACACTAAATATGGAAAACGACCTTACTGGATACAGATGTGCGTATCAGTGCATTACAATAGGGCAAGACGGGGGTCCAAAACATGGCTGCCATCATTCAAAAAACCTTTGGGCCATAGCATTGGCCATTTGTGTAATCCTCATAACTATATACTTATCCTCATTTTTTAGAAATATGAGTCCTATAGTGTTCCTATAAAGTCTATCAAAGATGATTGAATAAAGCAACTACCTGCTTCTGTTGAGCATAAAAGGCTTAAACCTCGACTTGCCGCTTGGGCCTATATTTTCATGTTGAAAAGATCCTTTGCTGAAAAGACTGCGAGAGAGCTGAGCTGACTAAGGATTACATATTTTTGGCCTCAGCTGAGGTGCATGTATGGTAAAACATTCATGTAATACATAACTTATTCTTAGGAGCACCAACAACGCTGAATAGACTTATCGTTGCATAATAACATTATGTTGTAGATCGGTCAACATAACATTACCAGACAGCGAATGTCACGTTGTCCATTTTCATTTCATTCACACTTCGTTTCATGTCACATTTTTCGACAGAGCAGAAAACAAAACATTAAAGCAGACTTCAGGCTTTAAAACTGGTTTCCCTCCTACAGTCTTCATGCTAAGCTAAACAAAGCTAACTGCCTCCTGCACAAGGTGTGTATTAATCTTCCTTCTCGTCCAACTCTTGGCAAGAAAACAATTTTCTCTACGTGTCCAGCATTCCTTTAATCTAGATCCAGACTCAGAGCAGTGTGTATTTACTGAATGGTTTATTTAACAGGGACTTTGCACGTTAATAAACACTGCAGTAAATACACAAGAGTTAGCCAATTGCTCGCAAGTGTTTGGACAATCAAAGGAACATTTTGCCTTGGCGATATACGTGATACATAAATTAGACAGAACAGCCGTGATGCTCAAATACCAGGATTGAAAAGCACGGCTGCATCACACTGAAACAAACACCTGGTGTTACAGATGATGTACTGACCGTTGTCATCCACCTCGTACTTCTCGATTATCTTGTGCGCGTGAGCCAGTGTGGCTTTCTCTCTCTGTTCTTTCATCAGGAAGTCCACCAGGTTTTCAGGACTCATGAAGCCCGTAGTTTTGGCGTACTCTCCATAGATCACATCGATTTCCTCCCGATGGGTCAGCAGGTCATAGAAGTGTTCAATCTCCGCTCCAGACAGGAATCCGGACTTGGATGTGTCACATTTCTGCACGATGGAGATGTAATATGAAAAAAAAGTCTTAATGTTAATTGTTTTCCCTAAATTTTTCCTAGAGCCTCTTAAGAGACATTAAATACAATATTTATTTTGGCAAAAATGTTGGTGAAAATGTGCATATAAATTACTGCATGGATTACATCAATTAACAGACGCTGCAGCAGTGATTTCTCTGTTTTACAGCTCTGTGGGAAATCTACCATTGACTGCCCTCATTAGGATCTATTACAAAGCCCTCAGGGCCTCACCGCAAAGAGCATCTCTGTGTAGACGTCATCCACTTCAATGTTGATCATGCGCAGGAAGTTCTTCACCTCGGACTGACTCATCTTGTCATCCTTGTTCTTGTCTGCCTTATTCAGGCAGGTGTAGATCCAGCTGAAAAGTTTTCAATGTAAGGAATGGACATGTGCAGTGGGGCTGCAACTCACCATTATTTTCAGCGTGGATTCATTTCCCAGAGCTCAAAGCAACTTCGAATTGCCTCTATTGTTCAAGCAGCAGTCCAAAAACCCAAGGACTCTCCGTTTACCATCTTTCATGACAGAGAAACGCAGCAAATCCTCACATTCAATGAGCTGGAAACAGCAAATGTCTGAATTCTTTGCTTTAAAAATGACTGAAACGATTACTTGATTATCAAAATACTTGGAAATTAATTTTCTTTTTATCTAATCATTGCAGCTCTACCGTGCAGATATGTGCATGTTTAAACATGCTGCCATATATTACATGGGCCTTTGAGGCAGCTGTCTCTAATAAATCAAGGTGTGCGTCAGGGGCAGGGGGTTCCTCATCCGGAGATACCTGTCTGCTAACAGCTTTCACAGTTTAACCTCCATTATCATGACAAGGATACTGTTCGGTCTTCTGCTGGAGGCTGAGGTTGTTTCTGTTGCGCATCATTTTCTCCAGGCTTTTGATCCACTGCCTGGCCTCCTCCTCTGAGCTGGCGATGAGGTCCAGGTTCTTGCGGCGGCCCTTGAACATGATGGAGAAGCAGCGGCCCTCCACCTGCTCCTCCGTGCTCTTCCTCAGGCCCTCCGACTGACGGCCCACCCGCACCGCTGAGATGTCATCGAGTGAAACTGAAGACAGGAGATGCAGGTGAAATTTGACACAATCAACTTACCATTTAACAAAGGAATAAAATGTGCGATGTTTTGCTTAAGATGGCTGTTATAACGATATATAACTTTTGGTATCTTAGGGCATCGCAGACCAGCCTGCTTGGTAAACATAAAGCTGCTGTTTGCAGTTTACTGACATCAAGTAAACAAGTTTCTGCCGAATGAACCTCGGCATGTTTGAACAGCTGCCTTTTACGGAAGTTTCGCCACCGCATGCACAGCTGTTGGATGCACATTAGGGGTTGGACGTTATCGTACATGATGACGAGAAAAAACACATCACATCACCCTAGAACAGTCATCAAAATGTGACTACATGGGAACAGTTTGTGGTTGCAACATAAGCTGAAAATATACCTGGAGGCATTCCAAACCACTCCTCCACATACGATATCAAATCACTATCTTGATAAACACACCCACAAAATGTATCACTGCTATCAGGAACGACCCCAATTGTATGATAATACAAAGGTCTTTTATGCGGAGAGACTTTTTTTTTATGGCTATGATCAGGTCATGTTTATAAGCCAACAAATAAAAAGAAAAAGTCTGACCTGAGACAAAATGTCAAATGTGATTTTAGGCAATTTCTCATCTGGAAACACTAATGTGCTGGATGGTGTTAGGTGATAATTATGTGTCTTAAGTGTCCAGCACCACACAGGACAGATGTGCAAGAGCTTTACAGGTGAGTCTCACACACATGCTTGCTGATTGCTCGGACAGCACTCACAGGTCGGGTTGGACTTGAAGAGTTTCTTGGATTCGTGCCACATGGTCTTGCAGTCCTCCTGGAGTCTGAAGTAGCGGGTCTTCTTCCAGGACGAGGAGCGGACCTTGAGGAGGTCTCCCCCCTGCAGGAGGAACTGGAGGTCCATATCGCCCTCCATCCCTGTGAGAACAGCAGAGCAGAGAGGACAAATCCCGCAGATCAACCCCACTGAGCTTGAAACATTACCCCCTGCTCTCTCGCCTCATCCCTGACCGGCACTCATCTGACAAGACACACGCCACGCAGGCAACCGAGACAAGCCCCATTTCACACAAGTTCAGACGTGTGACCACCGACGATCTTGCGGTCACTCATCTGCTACAAACACATCGCTCAGAGGAGTGTGGTGCAAGCCTACCGAGGATCTTTGCGTTCGTTTGTATGACTTTCTGGCTCCTGGCATAGCGGAGCTGTTCCTGAGATCTGCTGAGTTGTGGTTGTCTTCGCAGGCACGACATGGTGCGCTGAGGTGCGGAGACGCTACCGGACTGTGTTCACAAGGCGTCGGGACCCACCAGTGTGCTGGGAGGGCGTTTACCAAGCCCGACTCAAAGTTCACCGTTCATCTCTGACTGGAGTTCCTCAGGCTGTCAGCTGACAGCCAGGCACGTACTCCAGCTACTACGACCAGCAAATGTGTACACACCTCGACAAGAGGCGGCGGTTCGAAACCTCGTTGCGTTTTTGTTGGTATACCGAAGTCGTTTCCCAGTTTGTTTCAGGGAAACGAGTTGACCAGTTTTAAACAGTCGGGCCATTTCAAAGACTCCGTGTTAACCAGACGCTGAAGCGAGCCAACAGTTTGTGGTCAGTTGGCTTAACGTAGCTAATTTAGCTGCTAGCACAATTAAATATAGCAATGCAGTAATTAGCCAGCAGCAGAGCCACAATCTAAGTTACCTTACATGGCTACAGTTGGCGTATAACCAGAGGGTAAAAGCACAAACATATGGGGGAGAATGTAAAGCTAATGTATGGTATGAAAAACAAAGTGAATATAGTCTTATCAACACATTTAGCTAATTTGATAAAAAACGTTACAGGCTGCATATTGTGACAGTTTTAGTCGTGACTCGTTGGCTCCATCTAGCGGCGACTTTACCATACTGTCAAATGCTGTGATTTAAATAAACGTCGGAAAGTCAGTTTTAAAAAACGTGTCGTTGCTGTCAAACGGGTGAACAAACACCATTACTATTGCTGCGAGGAGACACATGTGGGCCTCACGGTGCTGGCGGAGGGCTCTGACTGTCTGTCTGTCTCCTGCTGGCCGCAGGCTGCGCGCTCCTCAGGTTTTGTCAACACCTGTTTGTCTTTGCGCCAAGGTGAGACTCGGCTGGATGAGAGGAGCCACACCTTTTGAAAACGGATCTTAAACATACGACAGGTGGGCCACGCTTTGGTCAATATAGTAAACACCAAGAGATAGTGAACAAAAAGCAGCAACTCAAACGTAAGACAGGTGAAAAAAAATAGCCACTCCAGTTGGCCCACACGCCACCTTGGCCTGAGGATTATTTCATGGTGGACAACTCTGGAGCTACATGACTCCCAGCTGTTGCAAAAACCAAAATGTGCCTTACCGTCTTTCTTTTCGATCCCGTTCGTTTCCATCGTTGCGGGAGTTGCGTGTGTTCTCTACGCAGTCAGGTCTCGTCTGTCCTCGTTTCACTTTATGCACCGTTTCACCTAAAGTTGATCCTTGTTTCCATGTGCGCAATCAGGTGACAAAACTTCAGATCAAGGATTGTCGAGGGCGAGTGTGAAGCAAACGCTGCTAAAGAAGGCGGCGACACAGGTGGGTCTCCCCGAGCTGTCTGGCTTGTGCCGGCTCTCCCGCAGGCTCCAACACCGGTTTGACAAGCTTGAGACAAGCTGCTGATGTCACAGCAGGGTAGGTTTCACCTTAACACAGGCTAATGCCATCAGGCATGGGACTGGTTGACATACCTTTTGACTCAGCAGCCAGCTTCTAAAGCATGCCACAGTGTGAGCTGGGCAAAAAAATAAAGTATGCCTCTTTAATCCATGTCTTTCATAATCCTGTTTTCTCAAACACTTCAGGGCCAATCCCTCACCTTGAGGAAACTCTAGATGTGAACAAACAGGGAGGGGACGTTCACCTGAGAAAACACCCACAAGTATCAAAACACTGTAATCGAGTTCTGTAAGGAATATTCATGTCCATTGTTGAGTTCTGCTGAAGCCTTTGTCAGTGTTTTTTTTCACGCGGACACTTGTTCCTCATTTGATCACAAGGTAAGCGTGATCAAGAAGGCTGAACAGCAGTGTGGGCTCGCCACCCGTCCACATAGTTGACAGTGAGCTTGAGCATATTGGTTACACTGAATAGGACAGATGGAAGTTTTTTGCTTTCCTTTTCATGTGCAGCTTAGCCTTGGCAGGATAATGGCACTGCAGTCACTGGTGCGTTGGGGCTCTTGTGGCTCTCAGCACTTCCCTTTCAGGCCTGGCTTACCCCTCGGCGCACTGTCAGCATCAGGATGAGTGAGCTTTAATGCAGCATCAGGGGGGGTGGAGAGCTTCCGGGCGAGGGCCGACCACCTATCCACGAGGGTTCAGGGAAACACGCCGGGAAACAGAGTGCAGAGTTGTTTTTAGATTTGTGTAGTGGCTCTTGATGCATGTTTGAGAACAGAGGAAGTAGGATTTTTTTCGGCAATGCAACAGTAACTGTTCACATGTGGTTTTTATTAAGTAGAGAAACAAAACCATGCAAGAAGACATGAATTTTACCATGGTAGCACATTTGTATGGACTTCTGTCACTTCCTTTTAGCAATGCAAAACATCTGCTTGCTTAAAAATGTAAAAATAAAAGTTTTTCAGTGATAATGAGGTAACAAGTGTAGTTACTGTACAACTGTGTCCTCATCCAGAGCTGTTGTGTGTGGGTGTACGGTTCTATTATAAATAACCCAGATTTCTATTAACAGAACTCCTGTGTGGAAAAACCATGAAGAACCAGGAAAGTTGCATAGGCAAATTTCTCATGTCTGTTGTATTTATTCAAGTGTTTTCAGTCCAGGAAACATCCTGTTGCAGTAGAGAGTTGTGTTTTGCAAACCCTGAAACTAACCAGTCAACCATGACTCTAAAACTTTTTAAACAGTGATTTTAAAGTGCAAAGTGTCACATAAGATGTTGATGAAGGTTCTCAGTCATCCAGGTCATGGTAATTCTGTGCTGTATCGTAAGCAGTTGGACTTGTTTCAGTTTCTTGAAGACTTTTCATCTCTCATCCAAAAGGCTTCATCAGTTCTAACTCACACCAAGAAAAGATGTTTTGAAAGAGGAATAAAAGAATCCATCCATGTCAAACGGGAACAGCAGTCTTTGAACAGAGGAGGTGGCCTAAGACATCACCCACGGGCACTGCAGTGCTGAATTCCCTCCCCAGACAGTTTAACAAGCATTCACATCTGGGCTCACCTAGCCCCTAACAACACACATGAAGGTCAGTCGAGTCAACAACCCACGAGTGGTCCGACATCTCTGGAAGTTAGAGCACAGGCGTGACCTTAGCGACTAAGGACACTACCACACAGAGGTTAAAAGCCTGCAATCTCGCCTCCAGTAAGTTCCTGGATGAGAGGTGAAATGTCTTCAAGAGACTAAAACACATCCAGTTGCCTGTGATACAGCACACACAAGGCATTTCTTTGATTTAAAAAAAACTGACAACCGAACAGAAAGTTAATTTAACTTCTCTTGCTGGCAAGTCTGTGTCTTTGCCTGTTGGACAAGCAGGAACAGGCCCGGCTGTTTCATCACTTACCATCATATCACATACCATGCATAGTTTTGCTGCTTTCTCCCAAAACATCCCCACAAAGATGACACAGTTCCTGGGTAATCAAAGGACACAGTCCAAACAACTTACACTGAGCTATGAATACTGTCTATTGATTTTTTTTGCACAGCACAAATGGTCCATCTGCTTTTCATTAAACTTCTGGCCAAGTTCCAAAGACTGAAAGATTAAAGTAGCATACAAACAAACTAGCATGCTGTAGTCTGTCCGCACGTCAGTTGATCCAATCTGAGTAGCCCCCATTCACTCAAAATGTTGTATTAAAAGTATTTGAGGCTTCTCTTAAACATGTCCATTTAATGCAACTTTATTCAACTCCACTGCCTCCACTGCATTTAACAGCCTATTTTTTTTAATTTTTTTTTTACAAACAATAGAGGCCTACAATGAGTCACCTGGATAAAGATACATACATCTGCTTGAGGTGGTGCAAAAATTAAGTCCACCCCAACCAGCCACAACATCGAGCCACTGATTAGGTTATATTTCAATGAACTGATTATCATGATAGCCTACAAAGATGTAATGGGTCAACAACACTGACAGTCTATTGTTTCTAGGAAATTCAAATGTCCCTGCACATTGATTCCCCTCATCAGATCTATGCTGTACACGAGCAAAAGACTAGTGGGATAGAGCACTAAAGGCTCACACTTTCAGTGCCTTCAGCGCCCTCTATTGGGTTTGCTGTACACAGTTTTAGACAGGGGTGACAACGTGTTCATTTGTATTGTTCCTTGGTATTGTAAATTGTTTATGATTGTTTATTTATGCTTATCATTTTTTTTTTTTATCTGCCCCTAAAGTCATCCTTGTGTCTTGACTTTTTCTAACCTTTAAAGTTTCTGGTTGAGATCTCGTCAAGTCAGCTTATATCACACCAAATCATAACAGAAGTCTTTGTTCGTCTCTCAAGGCACTTTTAGCACGAAGGTCTCGACTGTACATTCTTTCTATTTTGTAAAATTTGCTAATTCTGCTAATTAAATAAATTGCAAGTCCTTGCACCAGGGTGAATTGCAGGGCAAAATAGCATTTGGGTGGAATCAACCTTAAAACTATACCAAATGAGTCATTTTTTACGTGGAATCAAGCACTGAAACTATAAATAACGAGTCACAAAGTATTATTTGGGTGGAGTAAACCTGCAAAAACTAACAAACTGGGGTCCTAAAACTGCGGTCCGGAAAGTGCAGCCTCCTCTACGGGAGGGGGCGCTGTGGCGACTAACTAGGGTTCTGAAAGTGCAGCCTCTGTACTGCAGGAACTCTAGTTGGACGTTGGTATAAACACAAAGTGTACCTCTGCGTTTGTCCAAGGCTCCAATATTTCGAGTTCTGGCATTCCATTGTTCAATAACTATGTTTTGCTTTTGCTGTTCAGCTCTCTAATTTCTGCCTTTTGGCAGACTTTGCCACACCAAAGATGGCGCCATCTTTGTGCCGTCTACTGAGCTCGTACGTAGTACGATGCGTCAGTCGTGCGTAAAGTTGTGTTGACAGGAGCGGTAGGAGTTGTCAGCGGAACAGCAGCAGCCAGCATCATCGGAGCCGAATGGAGTAATCACAAAGATTATTAATATTCCAGACAGCGTTTCTGTTATCATTTAGAAGCACTGTTTACACCGTTCAAACAACGACACCATGGCCGAAGACCAGTCCTCTCAATCCTGGTCAATCGACAGGGACGACTACGAACTCAATGAGGTGATAGGTGAGTAGCTTAGCTTGCTAATGTTAGCATTCTAGCCTCCCCTGACTCTGAAGCGGTTGGCTGCCAACCGCCACTAGCCAACTAGCATAGCATGTCTGTAGCTAGCTAGGAGAAGGCCGGTTACAACCCGTAGCTACATGGTGCAGGAAGGTTAACAGCTCTGCAGAGTTTCCCTCCGGCAAGGCCAAGTTGATTTGCCTTTGTAATGTCTCCTTTAGTTGACGAACTAAAGTGAAATGGCTACTTAGCTTGAAGCTAAACGGCTAGCCAAGGCAAGTTAGCTTACAGTGCGTGAAGATTCGTCAGTTGGAGAGGGTGGTGCTCCTTTGCTGAAGGTATGACACGGATTACAGTGAGATACAGTTTGGTCTATGTAACGTGACTGATGACTTTGAACAAAAGAAATGCTGTGAATTGGTATCTTAACTGCTGTTTTTTTCTATATTTCAATCAAATTTGGATATATGTAGCATATTAACGTATTTTGCAACACTGTAAATTACATTAGTACCCAATTTTAGAAAGTGGTTCTTGTTCAAATTGAGCACCTTAAATTGTACACCAACAATGTAGTTCAGCTGTCACAATCTGACTGCTGTCTTCAAAAGTCAAAAGTTATTTTGCTCCTCCAGATTAATAGTTTCCCTCTTAATGTTGTCCTCAGGAAGTGGAGCCACCGCAGTTGTCCAGGCAGCATACTGCAAGCCAAGAAAGGAGAAGGTGGCCATTAAACGCATCAACCTGGAAAAGTGTCAAACGAGCATGGATGAACTCCTGGTGAGACACTTCAGCAATGTGTAGCCCAGGATCTGCGGTCCATATGTTTGTTGTGTGTTTGCCAGGACTGGTGCGTGTGGGTTTGTGGGGTCAGATAAGTCAAGGACAGATCAAGATCTTGATACCACAACAACCACTTGGTGTTAGAGCTGGGTGAAATTAATTAGACACGACATAAAGACAAATTAAATGTGAATGAATGATGAAACATGCACCAAACTAATGTTTTCTCCACTTTATAATACTTTTGGATGTCGATGTTTAAATGAGATACAACTGCAAAAAACTCAAATGAGATGAGTAAAGTCAATTTTCTACATAGCTACTTATTACCTAGTAATCAACCGGAATCTCCTCTATAGATATATGCAAATTTATGTCGTAGTAGCATTGTATATTATGTTACAGTATTTCAGGTTTTCCTGCAGCTCCTTCACTGACATCAGGAGAAATGCTGACATTTTTATGAAATATAATATTAGGCTTACTAAGCAGAGATTGCAAATTTACTGATTTGCTTCATTAAGTTATTGAGTAGTAGATGACCTTAAATATAAGCTTTGCTGTAATTAATCTGAGCAGTCTGCCGCCACATGGTCTCTTTATCTGTACTTTCTCCCCGTCAGTCACAGTCAAGTTCAATAGTGTAAAGAAAACACACCAACTGCAGGTCAGAAACTGGGCTGAAGTGAGCTCCTCTAATCACCCATTGGCCACAACCTACCCAATACAATCTGCATTGAGTTGAAGTTAGTTTAAGTGTCTTTTAGTGTTTTTTTTCCACTTAATTACATACATGAAAAATCAAAATAATTAATCAAATTGATGTAAATACCCTGGAAACCTAATTCTGTCATAAATCATTCCTGATCATTGTTACACACAGAGCTTCAATAGAGCAACAATTATTAAAGAAATTGCCACCTAGGTACAATTTTATATAATATTAAGATATCTGCCCACAAGGTTGAACATGTCTTTGCTTGGTTCAGTGGTAATGTAACCCAGGTTACTCCACTGTCTGGAGTCAAAGGCACTGTGCAATACTGAATAATGACTGGTCCACTTTAACAGGACAGGTTGATTGTAAGAAGAGAGCTATAGCAGGGACGTGGTTTATCAGATTAAGTTCAGTATGGCTGAGCTTCAGTTTGTCACTGAACATGCAATACAAGTATTTAGACAGTGCTTTGCCTTGTCCTACACCGTTTCTGCTACTAGTGTGACTGTGTTTCCCACATTTTCTTCTCGATGCAGAAAGAGATCCAGGCTATGAGCCAGTGCCACCACCCAAACATTGTGTCTTATTACACTTCCTTTGTGGTGAAGGATGAACTGTGGCTGGTGATGAAGCTGCTCAGTGGTGGTAAGTACCATGAAAAAGGAAACTTTGCTTCTGACTTTTGCTAATTCTTATCTTCAACTTGACTTTGACTTGACTTTCTTTGTCAAATGTCCTTACTTTTATTTAATTATGTTTAATCTAAAATAAGCCTGGGTTTGAACTTTGACTGAATGTTTGGATTGAGTTGCCAGAGAGCCAGTTGCCATGTTCTGGCCCAGTAGGCTCAGTGTTTGTTTCTTGCTCCCACAAATAACAGGACATGTAGATATCTTGATTTAACTTGCAGATATTTTCAGATTTGTAGTTACATATGACACAGCTAACTCTCCTTGAGGAGTTCTGTCAGAAATACAAAACAAGTAGCTACTGTTGTATCTATTTACAACCTAGCCAAACAAACATTGAACAGAGAGGCCAATATCAGGCCTGCCAGTATGAGGAAAATCTGCGATGTGCGATAACACTGTTCAATATTGCAATGACGATATAACTTGCGATAAATAAACAAATATTTAAGTTTGCATATCATTAACTATACAGTTAATGATGGCTAACGTTAGTTTTGAATTGTTCGTGTAGGTCTTTATGGTTTTATTGCAGGTGGTGATGGAGGTTGGTTGTGTTTCCTCTAGAAATTGCAACAACTGCTTGGCATATCGTACACAGTACCTGTGTTTGTAACACGTCGTCTCTCCTAAATCCAAAATGAGTCCATATAGCAGAAGTGCTGTTTCTTTTCACCACAAGGTCTTTGTCGACCACATTTTCATGGCTTTTCTCTCCTCCCTCAGCCGTCATAACCTGGCAATCACCACAAAACTTATGCCGATTAATTTTGTCAGGGTAGCTAACGGCTTGCTGGTCCTTCATTTGATTGGCCCTTGTATCCAGGGCTCCGCCTGATAGGCTAAATGTTGGCATGCTCACGGTGCATGCATGGCGCATGTAAACAAATGTATTTTTTTTATTCATCGTGTGTCAGGCTGTCTTTTGCGATGTGTTTATCGCACATGTTCATATGGCGATGACGATGAAATTTTGATTTATCAGGCAGCCCTACTGGTAGGCAGTTTGTAACCAGCATGAAAATGGCGGACTCTGCCAAAAACAATAAAAAGTGCTGTAGAGCTATTACAGGATCTAAATACTTCGGATGAAAAAATGCAGAATTTTTTGTGCTACTTTTATGCTTATTGTGAAAGCAAGGTCCTTTTTGGAAGTAGCAACTTTCGCTTTGACAGTCAACAAACAGCTAGCAATTCATAGATGAACAAGAGACATAAACACAAAAGCAATACTTAAGCATATAAAACATAAGTTCAGGTAACTCTTCCTGGACTCTTTGCTGATTTGCTCTTCTGTGAGTGTGCCTCTGAGCGCCTTTTTGTTTGCAGCTGAAGACAAGTACACATCTCAATATAAGACACACCTTCAAGCTGTTGTTTGAAGGTGTGTCTTCAAACTTGTCCTGTTCGCATGGAAATGCAAATCCTTGCTGTGCTTGACTGACGTACCAAGTCAAACTGAGTCAACCGATGTAGCACATGTGTATGGAAAAGCCCTATTCTTGTTGGTGCAGTTTGCTGAGTTGTGGCAGGTTGTGTTTTGTTGAGCTGGGAAGGACACAACTGCTAGTTTTGTCTACCACCAGATAAAAGCCATTCAGTTTGTTGAACTGGAACTTCATCCATGTCCTGTCGACATGTTGTGACAAGCCTCTGCCTGTCTCACAGGCTCGGTGTTGGACATCATCAAACATATCATCTCTCGTGGCGAACACAAGTGCGGCGTTTTGGATGAGCCCAGCATCGCTAGCATCCTGAAAGAAGTCCTAGAGGGGCTTGAGTACCTTCATAAAAACGGGCAGATTCACAGGTGAGTTCTGATGAAGTGTCACCAGGCTGAAGGGCAATGCCTTGTTGTGCTGTACATTACTTAGTGCAGTTCCACAATACACTCTGTCTCAGCTCACTCTGGCACTGAGCCTTCCATGTCTGCATATGAGCGTGTGGTTTGAACTGGACCTCGCTCCTTCAATATTTAATACAATGAAAATGCATAATTGAGGAGGTTTGTTTTGCATAAAAGTTGCTTGCAGGAACACTGGACCAGGACTGAACAGTAAGTCTTCTATAGATCTTTAGGGCCTTGTTTTGTCACAAGTGAAATTTTTCAGAACGATTCAGGTTCCTAACCAACAGGTTTTCTTTAGTCACATTATTATGATTTTTAAGAGATTACATTTACTTTGAAAGGTGATTTGGTTTTGTAACACTCTTTACAAATGATATATATAATAAATATAATGATAATGATATAATAAATAAAATGATCTCATAGAATTGTAATTGATTTTCTAATATTTAAAATGTGTCTCATGTTACAGTTACATCATGAGTGGACAGGACATTGAGTCGACAGAGAGCAGCTGCTGATTAAACTCAGATGCCGTGGCGAACTCACTAACACCTAATAAGGAAAGGGAGGGGGAGAGCGGCGGTTGAAGCAGAGTTAATCCACTCCTGTTCTTTGAGCATAGTTTGCAAACAGAAATCAGGAGGATTAAAAAGAGGCAGATCAAATGCGCAGCTTTAACTTGTTTGAGCACGCGCATAAAGAGTGTCTGTTCTTTTGCAGAGCCACTATGCACAGCCTAACAATCCCTTAAGTAATTGTTTGACTTGTTTGAATTGTCCTTCTCTTCACATACAGGGACCTAAAAGCTGGAAATATTCTTCTCGGCGAAGATGGCTCAGTGCAAATTGCTGGTACAGTGTTTTCACAGATTTTTCTCTGTAGTTATTGTTTTACGTCCCTCTGTAGACAGTTGCAGTGTTTCCATCAACTTATGGTTGCACATAGGTTTGCGCGAGTTAACGTGCACAATGGGTGATTGAAACATCTTTCCTTAATAAGTTCTGATGTAACATATATTCTATTTTTGTAAAAAAAAAAAAAAACAACTAAATTGCATTTTCTTTTTTTGCTTTAAATGCCCTTCAATGCGACAATCCCATAGAAACATGGCTATTGTTTAATTCAACAAACATGGCCCAAAAGTACAGGCCTTTCTGCTGGAAACTAGTTTGTTGAAAAATACTTGAGTATAAAGTAATTAACATACCTTTTCTCTTTTTTTTTTTAATCCCCTCTGTCACACTTTCCAAATCTGTCACACTCACCAGACTTTGGTGTGAGTGCCTTTCTAGCAGCAGGAGGAGACATGACGAGGAACAAGGTTCGGAAGACATTCGTGGGGACACCTTGCTGGATGGCCCCTGAGGTCATGGAGCAGGTGCGAGGCTTGTTTCTAGTTGATTCCTTTCCATCCCTGTTTTCTCCCGGTAATGCCTCATAACTCAGTGGTGACAAGAAAACTTGAGTGCTTTGTTCCAACTTCCACTTGGTTCCATTTTTAATCGGCAGGTCCGTGGCTATGACTTCAAAGCAGACATCTGGAGTTTTGGGATAACAGCCATTGAACTGGCCACTGGGGCTGCTCCATATCACAAATACCCACCAATGAAGGTTACTGCGTGTGCACTCACTGCATGAATGATATATGTAATAATACCAAAGTGAAGCTTCAATGATTTTGTCAAATTTAACTGACTAAAGCGGATGTTTGCATGTCTGTAGGTGCTGATGCTGACTTTGCAGAACGACCCTCCATGTCTGGAGACCGGTATCACAGACAAGGAAATGGTGAAGAAGTATGGCAAGTCCTTCAGGAAGATGCTCTCCCTGTGTTTACAGAAAGATCCAGAAAAAAGGTCAGTTAATCCCTAAACTCTTTTTTTTTTCCTGACCCCAGATTAGTTTGTTTTTCTTTCCATTGGATTCTCCTGTTGTGTTATGAGTATAATGAAGAGCCCTGTGTCTTCTTTCCTATTTAGGCCAACTGCAGCCGAGTTGCTGAAGCATAAATTCTTCACAAAAGCCAAAGTGAGCCTTGCATCCCTATAATAAAAAATTAACCGTAATAGTTTTTGCATCTAAAATCCTGTAAAAAATGTTTGTCTGTCTTTTGCAGAACAACGAGTATTTGCAGGAGAGGCTCCTACATAAAGGACCAACAATATCGGATCGATCTAAAAAGGTTTGCAAGTCATTACTAACACACACTGCCTACCAGTGTTGCCCAATGTATGCTAGGACACACCCTGTGAAAAGGATTTGTCAGGAAGAGATGATGAATAAGTCAATATTACGTCTTAAATCTTGTTAATGCATCCTGTAGGTGCGTCGCGTGCCTGGCTCGAGTGGCCGTCTTCATAAGACAGAGGACGGTGGTTGGGAGTGGAGTGATGATGAGCTGGATGAGGAGAGTGAGGAGGGCAAAGCTGCTGTGGCAGCTCTGCGGGTGAGACTCTGCATGCTGCCATCTTCAAACAATCAAGTTGACTTTTAAAGGCCACCTCACTGTATTTCTCACTGCACTCGTTGCTGTAATGGCCAGCAGATGGTGCTGACAGACTGTTAATGTGAACACTTCTTAGCCAAGTTCACTTTTGGTGAGGCCTCCTGCCTCAATGCCACTGTAGTTTAAGTTTAGGTTACTTAACTAGATCAACTAAGCTGCACCTGATTCCAAAGACTTGATCTTGAAAATTGTTTGACATGATCCAGAAACCGATTGCCTTTGTTGTATTGTAAGCTCCATGTTGCTGTTGTTGGACTTAAGTAAAGATAAATGACTATCACATATAGGGGGAAAAAACTGTAGATTCCATAGAATATAAGAGTACATTTGTGTGTTAACATAACAGAAAATGGGTGTTTCAGCTTGAAAGTTGATTTTGTGTTCACAGTGACTCTACCTGTTAAAGGATGTGGCATGACCAACATTTGAAAAGGATTTGACAGGGTTTAACCTCTTCTGAGCAAGAGACATAATCGTAGAATATGTAAAGTTCTGTCAGATGACACCTCCGATGAAAAAACTGATAACTAGAGCAGACACCCGCTCAGATCGCCTGCTGTAATTATTCTCTCTGATGTGTGTTCACACTCAATTCACATCTTGGTGTGGGATTTTACTGCTTGTTGTCTTAACTGTGATTTCATTAAGCTATCTGTTTAAAGTCACCTTGTGTCAAATTCCTGTAATCCTACAATGCTCCATCAGTCTGTATATTGGGGGGATAAAGGGAGAATTGCATGTCTTTAATCCTGACAATCTGTCATGTCCATCCTGCAGTCACCCAGAGTGAAGGACGGGTCCCAGAGTCTGGAGGTGAGTCAGTTTATAGTGGACATGACCTGAACATCTTGATTTATCGTAATGCCTTGACAGAGTGATCTGCATGACTGTCCTACTTTATGTGTGTCCTCTTTTTGTTTTTTTTCTATTCGTGTACAACTCAAAGCAGCTGCTGATTTATTTGCATGTGCGTGTCTGTTAGCTTTTCACACCAGCAGATGGCTCCACAGGACATCTCCAGCCACCTGCTGTAGCACATGAGAGCCTTGCAAATGTTGGCCAAACAGGAGAGGATGCTCCACCACCGGCTGCTGCTCGGACAGCGAGCCCCTCACATGCACCCACTGCTCAGGTAAAAAAATTAGAAAATAATTAAGAGGAGTGCTTATTAAATTAATTAATTATTTTTATTATTCAATAGGTTTTTAAGAAACATAAGAAATCAATAACTTTGGCATTGTGTTAAAAAAGTTTAAATTGTACAAGTTTAGCTCTTATAGTTCATTCATATGCTCCTCAGATGATCCCATTTACAGAGTTGGGTAGTTGCTCTTCTGACTTCAGTGCGTCCACGAGCTTCTAAGCTTTAATGTGGAATCAGTGTGGGATACAAAGATGTGTTGTTAAACACAATTACACCTATACATTACCTGTAACCAGTGTATATTGCTTTACCTTACTATTTCAGTCTTTATGCTAATTAATAACAATTCTAACTAGTCTAAGTCAACTAAAAGGGTACAAACATATGTCAAGAGGAAAACATTGATATGCAATATGTGAGTAAACCAAACACTTACCTTTGGCAGCCATGTTTCTGATTATATGATGCCAAAATCAGCAAGTTGTGTAATGGTGTCTTTAAAGACTTTCCAGGTTGTTAACTTGGGAAGGCATTTATGTGAATTTTGCCAGTTGAGGACAAATTTTTCCGATTATTGGAACCACATGAATGCATTATTACATTCTCTTAACCATTTTGACATTTGTTCCCCTGTAGGGGTTTAACCACCTATGGCACGATAGAGCTTTTTTGAATGATTTCTGTTAAAATTTCTTTTCATACATCCCAGGGATGATTTCACATTTATTAGAAATGATACGTTTGATATATGACAGTCTTAGTTAGTCTTATCTTGTATTATATATTTGTATTTTGGTATATTATTAGGCCTACAGTCAGCCAAACACATTTTGTGTACCTTTTTTTAGGTCTAACAAACAACTTGATTTCGTTTCTCATGTGCAGACACTCCACAATGTGACGGGTGCTCAAAAACAGCTCAAAACACAATGCAGCCTTAAGTTCACCTTCTGAAAACTCTTGTATGTGAAGCTGTGATTTTTATATAACAGGATCCAGCTGCAGCCAACACCAGTGTTCCCATCAGCCTCGTCCTGAGACTGAGGAATCCCAAGAAAGAACTCAATGACATCCGATTTGAGTTCATGTCTGGCAGAGGTGAGCGTGTGTCAACTAGCTTTTCGACTTTTGTCATGTATAAGAAGACTCTGTACTCGGGTCTAACTATTTGGTTTTCCCTTTCTCTATCTGTGCTCAGATTCGGCTGATGGAGTTTCCCAGGAGTTGGTCTCAGCAGGTCTGGTTGATGGGAGGGACTTAGTCATTGGTAAGTAGGAGATATAGCATTGTATGATTGGATGATAAACAAAAAGCATTGCATTCTTGTTTTCACAGTCTGATTTGACTTGAACCTCTCCTCTCCTTTTGACTTCTGTTTAGTTGCTGCCAATTTGCAAAAGATTGTTGATGATCCTCAAAATAACAAAAATGTGACTTTTAAATTGGTAAGTACACACAGAATGCACAGAATGAATTTCTTCTTCTGTATGATGAGCTATTGCTGTCATAGACTTAAAACGGAGATGGAACAGTGTATGATGTTGCTCCCTCTCTTCCAGGCATCCGGTGTGGAAGAGTCTGAAATTCCTGATGATGTTAAACTCATTGGATTCGCGCAGCTCAGCATCAGTTAAGTCAAGCAGAGCCAGAAACAAAGGACAGAAATTGATGGTATTGCACAGCTGCATTGTAGTCAATTCCAAGTAACCACTTCTGCCAAAGAGATGAGGAGGAGGAGGAGGAAGATGATGAGGAGACATGAAGCTGGCAGGGTGTGACACTACTGCAGGATGCATGAGGACCACGTTGGGAGGAGGATCAGTTCATCACAGGATTCACACTTGAAATGTTTACAGTGCGCTTAAACAGTAAATGGGAGAAGAGATGCAATCAACTATATCAATTCCTAATTTCTTTTTTTTTTTTTCCCCTTCCTCTTCATACATAAGCACAATCCAAACCATCTCCTGCCAGTACTGGAAGTGATTGCCTTTATTTTTTCCTTTTTAAATCAACTGTGCCACAAAACTCAAGAGTGTTGTGCCACCTTCATACGGCACTTTAAGAAACACTGCAATTGAAAAGCGTAAATCCAGCCTTAGTCAAACTATGGGTTTTACCAGTGCATTTAGTGAGAAATTGAGTCTACCTGTGATTATTAGGTGTACTTTGTGTATACCTATCCAAGAAATTGAAGAAACTCTCCCAGAACACTGATACATATAACTTCTAAACACACTGTAGCATAGCTTTAGTTTTGTAATCCAATACATTCAGATGGACATTTACTTAAAATATAAGAAAAACACCAGATTCCTGTATAAAGCTACTCAGTGGTGGTGTTTTGTCAAAACAGAACCAAGAGTTTAGGCTCTGACTGCACCGCTGACATTGATCAGGTAAACACAAATCAACTATAACTGCTCAGTCCCATGACTGCAGTTCCAACACTTTGTCAGATGGTGTTTTCCCGAGCTGTTCAAATTGTTGCATGTGGATTATTTTCACAGATTGCGACCTGCCTAAAATTCTTATACTATGCAATAGATTCCTTCCTTTTCACCGTATGTGACCACTGGTTGCTGATAATATTTCTCTTGGGTTGAATAAAACCACTTTTTGTGCTTGTTCCTCACAGTGAGTTCATGAGGTCAACCAGCCAAACAAGAAGCGTTAGGAACCTGCAGTGAGAGTATACTTAAATTTTCACAAGCAGTCACTAAAGTGAAAATGTTCATACGCCAACAGACAGAGCGGGGGTAATAATTGCTGTTTTCTATTTACACTTATAAGAGGTAATTCTGCCTGTTTACTGTTATTGATCTTACAGCTGGGAAGAATCCTGAATGCTGGCAATGAGAGTGAGCCCAGTCTGCTGGTGTTACAGGCTGACTGCTGATGAACTCCTGTGGAGGAGAGCACACTCAAAAGCTGAAAATGTTCTACCTAATTGAAATAAAGATTAAAGGGGCAGTTCATCCAAATTACAAAATTAGTAAATGGATTTTAAAAATAAATAGATTGCTTCACTTGCCCCAAGTGATACTTACCCAGGCAGATGGTTTTGGTCTTATTTGCTGCAGAGTTTAGATGCTTGTCTCAGATTTTTGCCACCAGCCCAGTCAGTGGAGGTAACGTCCCTAAAGAATTAATCCCACTGTATTTATAGCGCAACCTGCTGGTCAGAATTTCAATTTATCTATTACTTTGGTTTTTCACCAAATACCTGCATTACCATTATCGATCCCATCAGCTTTAGCTGTACTTTGTGCTGACTTGTAACTAGCTAATGGTATCATGTTAACACCAACTAGCAGCCTGAAAAATTAAGCTAGCTTGGAAGGATCAGAAACTGTAGTTCTTTGAGTGGCTGCTTGAGGCTGGCTCCAAAACAAGTCAGTCTCAAAAGGCCCTATGTTAAAATGTCCAACTTGACAGCAAAAGTGAACATGTTCCCCACCTGGTACACAAGCCAGATTTGATCTCTAAAGCTAATTTTTTCATTCATGAGAACTTTTAGCCATGATTTTTTTTCATAACTCACTTTTTTGAACAAATGCATAAAGTTATGCTTAATTAAGGGCAAGGGCCCTCTGAATGACAACCAGAGCCCTTGAGTAGAGAGAGTTGAGACCATGGAAGTTCAAAATGCCAATCTCCAAGAGTTTCTAGTTGGGCAATTGAAATGCAATGCATGAATACAGAGATACAGAAGTGTGATTTTTGGCAGTTTGATTGATTGATTGATTGATTGATTGATTGATTTACAGAAATGGGCTACTAGTATTTGCAGCTAATTTCTGGAAAAAAATTGAGCAGCTCCTTGATCTGCTATTTCTTTAAAAAGAATGGAACATGGAAACAATGTTACTCTCTCTACTCAAGGACTCTGATGACAACTTGCCCAAAGTCATCTAGCTGTAACGCTGTAACCCACTTTGAGCATTACAGTGCTCTTCAGAAACCTATAGGTGGCATCATGGAGACTATAAGAGCGTCCATGTTTTATATAGTTATGATTAATTCGCTGAATTGTGGATTTAAGTATTGTCACTCTAAACTAGTTGGTGTGCCTCTCTCGGTTCTGTGGTGCCTAAGTAAAGCCACACAGAGCTGCTAGCTAGCACCACAAACAAAATTCCATTCTATTGATTTTGGCGAATAAAACCAAAACTATCGACATGTCTTGATATCACTTGAAAATCTTTCACATGTTGGGTGAAGTAACCCTTTAAATGTCTCCAGAGGCCAGTCATTACTTTAATTTTTAGTCACTAGGCAAGTTGTTTTGACAGTACTGTAGTCTGTATGCTTTCTAAACACTCACCAACGAATCACTGTCATCACTCCAAGTGTAGCTGTATGGTTGTTTTGTACCACGTGCAAAGGGCTTGGAAAGAGCTCCTAGTTCAGGTACTGATGTAAATGGTGTATGTAAAGATGTTGTAAATGTACGTATGATGGCAACTCCATGCACTGTCACACAAACATCATGAGGTTTGTATGTAATGATGTAGATGCATTGACTGTTTCAAGTGTACATGTCAGATAAAAGGAACATTTTACTTGTAAATATTGAGGCAAACCGATTGAGACTCATCATGTTCAGTAGACAGTTTAATTTGTTTTGTAGTGTCTTCCCACTGTTGGCCTTTGTCAGAGCATCACTAATCATGCACAAATTATTTGTCAATTGGCACCTTATTGATCTGTTAACATGCGTGTTTTTGGAATTCCACGGGGCTTGTGATCACACACTCTGTGCTTTGATGTCATGACGTACATTTTTATCTCACACCTGTCCCAAGGGTAATGGATGAAATGTCATTTTAATAAGACGGATGACACAGATTTACACCTCTCTCTTCCTGTGTGTGTGTGTGTGTGTGTGTGTATGTGTGTGTGTGATTTTGATGATAAAATGATTGATCATCAAATGCTCAATGTCAATTAGAGTTTCTAAATTTCTTTCCCTTTTATTGTTTACTCATCAGAAAAGCTTTCATTCTGCCTCTTTATGGGCTCACCGAATTATTAGTTTTAATTTGATCTTTTGATTGGCAAGTACACATATTCTTTTTTAAACCTTTTTTTATTTACAGATCATGACGTATATTTTAAGAATATGATTGATTATGAAATATGTACAGCAGCAAATGCATAATTTGAAGTGTAATATTTGTCATAACATACAAAAGAGATTCCTTGACATATAGATAATTGGAAAATGTCGACACTTGCAGATGATTTTTATTAGCTGAATAAAGTCACATGATGGAATACAATGAGTGAAATTATGTTTAATGGCATCAAGCGTTGTGGCTATATATCGCAACCATCTGAACACCCCTTGATTTGTCTATTTCACATTGGATGCTAAAAACATGAGAGTGCAACATGTCGGACTTGTGGAAGAGGACCCGCTCTCTCTGTTGATATAAAAGATTCATTACAAGGCAACAAAACACAAATGTCAGTTTCAGGTTATTATTCAACATAACTGTGATTTTGGCTACAGAGCCACATAAATCCTACAAACTGGACCTTTAAAGCTCAGTCTTCATTATTTCTTGCTTTAACAAGTTAGCTATTACAGAACAAGGTTTACATTTTGCCTTGAAACATGTTAATACTACGTATTTAGTTACTGACCTAAGTCGGGTGGTTAAACATTTATTTTGAGACACTGCAAGACTGACCCCCTTAGTTTGTTTCACACATCATCTGCTGTGTGAAAATGGTGGCTTTCGAAGAGATTCTTAGAACTATAGGAGAGTTTGGTCTCTTCCAGAAACTTCTCACTTTTGCTTTGACATTCCCATTTTTCTTAATCCCAGTCTTTTTCTGTAGTTTTCTATTTATCGAGTCAGATCCAGAGCGACACTGTAACACAGACTGGATCCTGAAGGCTGATCCTAACCTGACCACAGATGAGCAGCTGAACCTGACTCTGCCTCGCGAGGAGGATGGGGCCTTCAGCAGGTGTCGGATGTTTGTCCCTGTGGACTGGGACATTGGTGCCATCAGGGAGCACAGACTAAATGAGACAACAGATTGTAACAGTGGATGGGTATACAGCAAGACCCTGTATGAAGCCACCATAGTCACTGATGTAAGTCAAGTATGATGTGTGATTTGTCTTTTCTTCTTGGTATCACGTGCTGACAGCTCTACTGATTTTGACAGTGTTGTTTTCCAGTTTGATCTCGTCTGTGACAAGTCACCCATGGTTGAAGTTGTGCAGACTGTCTTCCTGTTTGGTGCGCTTGTCGGTTCATTCATCTTTGGACCTATAGCTGAATCGTAAGTGACTTAAGAACAAGCTATATTAGGTAATGTGCTTCACACTATTTGTTGACAGTCACCAACTCTCCAAACTCTAGGTATGGCCGCAGGAGAACCGTCCAGTTACCGGTCGTCCTTTCACTAATATTTGTCGTAGTTGCTGGTGTGGCTCCAAATTTCTACATTTACATAGTGTCACAGTTCATAGTTGGAGTTGGACTCGCAGGATACAGGATCAACTCTGTTGTTTTAGGTATGAAATCTGGTTTTATGACCAAGACTTCTTTGCTTTTTAAATGGTCAAAAGCATAAACATGTAATTATCTTGTTTGTTCTAGCTTTGCAGTGATTTGGGTGTTTAAATTGTGTTTGTAGCAACTGAATGGATTGGGGTCACTCAAAGGTCCTTTGCCCCGTGTCTGGCCCAGATGTCTGCAGCTCTTGGCTCGTGTGCTGTGGCTGGACTGGTCTATGCTATTCGTGACTGGAGAATCGCACAATATGTTTTGGCAGGAGGCCAGGCCTTTGTATTGTTGTACATATGGTAAGTGTTGTTTACACCGTTACTCTGTTTTTTCCTGACCTCACAGTGCTGTATTCGTACATAAACACCTTGCCTGGTTATACCTGGCCAAATCCGGTTTCTTCACTTGCATCTTGGCTTCATAGGTCTAGTGTTGCTTCACATAATGAGATAATGCATAACCTTTCTAGTTGCTCTGACATTTGGATTGTGATCAATCTTTTCAGGTGGATTCCTGAATCTGCGAGGTGGTTGCTTGGACAGGGAAGAACTGAAGAAGCACATAAATTCATACACAGAGTTGCAGCAATCAATAAACAGAAAATCCCAGAGAATCTACTGGAGGAGGTTACTCAGATTTGGTTTAAATTACATTAGATAAAACAAGACTTTAATGATCCCTTTGGAAAACAGTTCATGGCCATGCTATTGGTTCTCTGAGATAGTATAGCTTTCAGGCTGAATGCTAACAGCAGTATGCTAACATACCCATAATGAAATGTTTAGCAAGTTAGCAGAGGGTGTGTTCCAATTACAGAGGTATCACACATTCCTGTGGAGGTGTTCTCCACAGGAATGCTAGAGAAGTTCCTTCGGAGGAGGGAGTTGAAGGCTTCTCGGAGACGGGCATCCCCCAGACATTCCCAGCTTACCCACACTACTCGTTTGGGCGCACCAAGTCTGTTGGTGACCAGTTGACAGCTCTGCCCCTCTCTTCACCCAAGTGTCCAAACACACAGCCTCAGATCAGATGATACGATAGCAAAATTGATCATTGACCTTTGGCCTAGGGTGCTCTGGTACTACGTACACTAATGAGCATCCTTGTGTTCAAAGGAGTCTTATAATAGAACACCACTGGGGTTCAGATCTGGGAGGCCGTTCCTCCCAATCATGCCCCTCCAGGAGTTTGGATCCAGAGCCAACGCTGTGCGTGGAGGCAAGCCCCACCCGATCTAACTGGTAATGCTCAACCTCGCGCACCAGCTCCGGCTCCTTCCCCCTCAGAGTGGTGACGTTCCAGGTCCCCAGAGTCAGCCTCTGCTGCCCAGGTCTGGGTCGCCGAGGCCTGTCACCACCACTGCCACCCGTGTGGAGGGGGAAGAGGTGCCACGTCCCTCGTTCGGGCTGTGCCCGGCTGGGCCACCAGGTGCTCACTCACGGGCCCTCTGTCCGAGCCTGGTTCTGGACGTGGGCCCCAGGCTTCCTCCGGGCAGGGTCTCGAGCCTCACACCTCTGTCTTCCATGGGGAATTTGTAAACCATACTTAGTCTGGCCTCTCACCTGAGACCAATTTGCCTTGGGAGACCCTACCGGAGCTCCTGACAACCTAGCTCCCAGGTTCACTGGGACACGCAAACCTCTCCACCACGATAAGGTCATGGTTCCCGGAGAGAACCCAAACCCTTTGGATTAATTGAAACTTCTGCCTTTTTCATAGAATATTAACTACCAACTGCCAAATTGCCACCAGCAGCCATATTTTGATTGTATTACAATAATACATTTACCCTTCAGGTAACTGGGGAACAAGAAGTCCACAGAGGAGGAATCAAGTCAATATTTACCTCCAAAGTCCTGGTGAAATATATCTTCATTGTATCTTTTGCCTGGTAAGTAAAACACTGTTTGGATTGTAGTTTTAATGTTATTTAATACACCTTTTGCATCACATTTGGGTTTTTGTGCTTTGTAGGTTTTCGGTAAATCTAGGCATCTTCTGTCTTTTTCTGAATGTGGGTAAGTTTGGTCTGAGCATCTTCCTGGTTCAGTTTCTGTTTGGGATGTCGGAGATTCCAGCACATCTCCTCTGTATCTGGCTTCTGGAGTTGATTGGGAGAAAGAAATCCCTGATATCAACCCTCCTGACAGGTGGTTGTGTTTGCCTCCTAACCCTGGCTTTCCCTCGAGGTGAAATTTCTGTCCTTAATTCTCAGTACTGATGATAAATAACTTCCAGTGTTTTGATTTGATTTACTGTTAAAACTTTAATTCCAGACAGCGCTGTTGCTATCACAGTTCTTGTAACCACTGGAAGGATCTTTTTTAACTGGGCTGGGTCAGTATGTCTCATCTACATTCAGGAGCTGTTTCCCACCTCTGTCAGGTACAAAAAAAATAAAAGTATTCAAAATATAGAATTACGTATATTCTACATGTATACTGCACATATTTGCTCCATTCTCAGGCAAACAGCTGTTGGCTTGGGCTCCATAGCCTTCAGAGTAGCAGGTTTGCTGTCTCCCTCGCTCAACATGTTGGCCACATACTACTGGTTCTTACCCATCATAGTCTTCAGCAGCCTCGTGGTGGTCAGTGGAGCTCTTGTCTTCCTCCTTCCTGAGACCTGCAGAAAAGAGCTTCCAGATTCAATTGCTGAGTCTGAAAGCAACAGGTTAGCAAGCCGCTTGATTTATTCAGGAATCAGGACAATATTGGCTCTTCTCAGGGCTCAGATACAGGCTAACCAGGATATCCATCAGCACTATTTATTTATTAGTCTGTTTTGGCAGTAGATCAAAGTTACGCTGGTCTCTATAAAGGCTCTTTACGGTGATCTGATGATTACTAACTCTCAAGTTGCTGTAACAATAACTGCAGGGAACTTCAGGAGAGTCAAATGGTTAAAGTTTTTGGGAAATACTTTCTTGTGAAGAGTTAGGGAAACAGCCTGGCTCATTTCAAAGCTCACTGAGTAACTTGTTATGTCTAGCTCCTGTTTTATTTGTACATAAACAGGAATGTAAAAATTACAATTTGAGGCCAATTTTAGCTGCACCCTGCCAAGAAATAGTCCACTTTAGTTTTTGTACGTGTTTTTTGTGTGCTTGAGAGGTGATCTTAATTGCTCTGTTTGCAGTCTTTATTCTAAGCCTAGCAAACTGGCTGTTAGTGGAAGCTTCATAATTTATGGAGGGATATAAAAGAATCTGTCCGCTCATTAAAATGATGAAGTGAATTTATCAGCATCTAGAGGCATACATGAGCAGAGATAACAGAAACCGTATCGTGGACAGTGTTAGCTAGGTGTTAGTCTAGAGTTAATCTCCCTTCTCATTGTTAGTCCATCCCATTTTAGATCAGTTCAGCTAAAATGCTTCCATAGCTGTCAGCACAGCATACTTTAATATAATCTGTAAATAGTAACAGTACAAGGGAAAATATAGAGGCAGTGGTAGATGACGTTGTTGCTCAAAAGTGCCATATTGACGTAGTCTTTATTCATAAATCCTCAGTTCAGTTTTATTAAATTCTCACAACTTTATTTATCCCTGCAAGGGTAATTGTATGCAGCAGCCTGTCATCTGGCCAACAAATATACACTAATTGTGAAGAAATAAAAAACATTTTTTAGGTCATAAACTTGAAAAGATATACATTTAAATGGTACTGCATACATTGTCATAGAAATATAAATCTATGAAAATACTGAAATATAAAAAAGTTAAGTAATGAAACCTTTTTAATTTAAAGGTGTGTCTAATAAAATTTAGCCACCAGTGTTCTACTGCTAGCTAACTAACGTTAACTCTGTACAGTGTGCTGGGTGCATACTGTAGATCTCAGCCATTTTTTTCTCAAACAACTACCAAGACTCTTGATCTGCTCTTGATGCTAATAAAATGTGGATACCATGTGATACCAACGGCGTTATACTAGTGGCTGATAGACCTTGTTAGAAGCTGGAACCAACGGTCAGAATTTTTACATGGACATAAACAAAAAAATCATTTTTGACCAGACAAACACTTGATTCACAATCATAATAATGTTAAGAAAAGAGATTCTATTCTTCTATACCTTTCTACAAGCTCTGTAAATGTGTTATATTTGAAAAAAAGAAAAGATTTGTTCTCATAAAAATGTTATCAATATGAATTCATGTAACTTATTCACTGGGTCTGGCAGACAATCAGCAAACATAATAACCAGTTTAATATTTCTATTCAGAGTTCAATCACTGTATATTCCTGATTCACTTGTCAGAGTCCTCATTACCTGTCCTTGTTTTGGTTTTTATTGAACTTTTTTGGGGTTTTATTAAAACTGCTCATACATGAACTTACAAGTTACCCATATAGATAAAAGTTCAGGGTCAGAGTTAAGTCATCTAAATGTTGTGTTCCTTTTCTTTACAGGAATTTAACCACCAAGAAAGCAGGAAGTGACTCCAATGTGGCTCAACACAACAGCAGCAAATCCACCAAACTCTAATCAGAATACTGTTACTATACTAATACTATACTTTTTGTCTTGTATGTATTGTTGAGTGGAACGTTTTCTTTCTTTTTTCCCCCAAACAGACTTTGAATGTTAAAGCACATGATTCAATAAATACACCCAACATGCATTTGTTTTTATCTTACTGTTTCCAGGAGATATACCTTGACCATTATAGTGACTGAAGAATCTCAACGGACATTTAAAGACTAAATCAGGCACAAATGCAGTGGATTCCATATCTTACTGGGTAACAGCTTACTGATTTAAACAGAATGAGTTGGTTTATCACTAAGTACACAGAGCTGTATTGCTGGGTTTGTCAGCAGGGGTGAAGGTGCACAAAAGGATCTTGCAATTTGTTTTCTGACAACACATCGGTTCAGTTTCGATTTATGTTTTGAGACAAAAGTGGGATGTCAAAACAAATGAAAATCAAATAATCTCGCTCAAATATACAACTGCATTTGACAAGCTTGCACGCATAAAATGTTCCATTATCTAAGAATGAGTTGTGACCTGCAGCTGCCCTTC
>CAEMYA010000024.1:3191939-3206577 GCA_903131615.1 Diplodus sargus
CATAAAAACAATACAAGATACTCACTGTTAAAACTGTGTAAGTTGCACAGACTGATGACACCATGATCTACAGTATCTTAAACATGTGGTGTGGGGCACTAAGTGGGGAAAATTCAGGGGGATGTCAAACAAGAAATCTTTGAACCTCAGAGACGTGAGAAGTAAACAATAATCAAAATAATCAATATAAACAGACAGGGGTTGGAACTGCTGAGGGGAAAAAGAAAAGGTTAATGAGCAAATGAAAAAATCAGGCAGGTGAAAGAAATTACTTTTTACAAATATGTTTCAAAGGGCCTCAGTATAAATATTAAGATTCAGTGCACTTGTACTGAAATCAGCCCAACCACAACAAAAAAGGAAAACTAAGCTGAGACCATATGGGGAGCTGCATACTACACAGAGGAAGAGTCCAGGGACGCTACCACTACTCACCTTCAGTGCAGCACAGCAAACCTCACAGCCAACGGTGCAGTTAATAGTGTGTACCTGTGTGTTCATTTACATACAAAACATGAAGGGACCTCACCACGGGTGCCTAGCCTCCCAACAATATGGCACTCTACTTAAGATAATAACTAAACAAATGGTCAGAAAAAGAACAACAAGTGATCAAATATCCAAAGTAGCAAACAACAAATTAAAGTAAGGTGACACAGTTGGTTTAAAACACAAAACTAAAGGCAAAACAATTGCAGAATGCAAACTAAATGGTCAAGGCAAACTAAATTTAAAAATGCCAGCCAGCCAGGAAGGCTCTGGTAAGGGGCAAACAGGGATACCTCACATGGACAGCCACAGCAGAGACAGAGCAGAAGGTAGAACAGGTGACGTATATCTTGGCCCTGAGGAGTTCATTTGTTGGGGGAGGAGTTGGGCCAAGGCAGCATTCACCAGAACCACCCTAAGGGGACTCTACCCCACCACAATCATGTATGTTGAATGTAATTGTATGTGTCAATATGTATATGATTGTCTTATATAACCGTTTACTGTGGCTGGAGTTTTGACCTTTTCAATAATTTACCTTCGCGGTTGTCCTAGAATTTATGGGCAAGTTAAAAACATAGGATTTATGATTTCCTTGTCAGTCCTCTGCAGAGTCAAACATTATCAGACGTCTGAGATATTATGTAACAGTCGCACCTAACAGAATAGTTTTGATGTGTCAGCATATACAGATACAGGAAATCTTTCCTGCCACAAGCCATCACTTTATACAATAACTCTCTCACCTCTGCCTGACAGAGAACTCTGGTCTCTCTACTGTTTTGTTGTATATATTATTATTGTTTATTGTTTATAGCGCACTGTGCACTGTATATATACACTATGTATATATTGGATTCTATTTATGTTATGTACGAAGTGTTTTATTTGCGGACCCACTACTGCTGTAACAAAATAATTTCCCAGTCTGGGATCATTAAAGTAATTCTATCTATCTATATTGTAATAGCTCATGAAAATTCAGCACAACCCTGTAAGAGATAAGCAGCAGCAGTTGTATACATTGTCTGTAATAGTGACTGTGCTAAAAGCTAAATGACTTTTAAGTTGTTATGAATACTGGGTTTTTTAATAGATGTCACAGAGACACAGAAAGGTACGAGAGTGACATATATACAGTTAAAGAATCCCAAAAGTAGCTGTTTTTATATAATGAAGTATCCATTTAAATGCTGTGTCACCCTTCCTAACAGATACACTCAGTGGTTTAAACATTAACAGACATTGTTTAAAGGTCATCCTTTTGTCAGCATCACCTAACGGAAAGTCAGCTCCCTGAACATGGCTGAATTTGGAGAGATCCTCCGGAATATCGGAGAGTTTGGATTATTTCAGAAGGTCACCCTTTTTGCTCTTTGCTTCCCAAATGTTATTCTGCCTTTTCATTTTGCCAGTGTATTTTTTATCCAGTCAGATCCTGAGCGGCACTGTAACACAGACTGGATTCTCAGGGCTGATGCTAACCTGACCACAGATGAGCAGCTGAACCTGACTCTGCCCCGGGAGGAGGATGGGACCTTCAGCATGTGTCGGATGTTTGTCCCAGTGGACTGGGACATTGAAGACATCAGGGAGCACGGACTCAATGAGACTACAAGGTGTCAGAATGGATGGGTGTACAGCAAGACCCTGTATGAAGCCACCATAGTCACTGATGTAAGTAATAGGTCTTGTCTCATGGCCATTTATGATACAAATATTGAATTATCTTCATAAAATTCTCCTTTTCTAATAATTTGGTTTAATGTTCCTACAGTTCGATCTCGTTTGTGATAAGGCAAATTTGTTGGAAGTGGCACAAACAGTGTTGATGGCTGGCATTCTTGTTGGCTGTCTCTTATTTGGACCTTTTGCTGAATCGTAAGTAGACTTAAAAATGTACTCAATACATTTAGTTCAAATCTAAACACAAAAGAGAATCACAAAAATCACACCACCTCAGCTGACCAGAGGGGTTTTATCTGTTCCAGGTTTGGTCGTAAACGAGCAGCTCAGATTCCAGTCTTTGTGATGCTCATATTCACCGTAACAACTGGACTGTGCCCCAACTTCTATTTATATCTAGCATCCCAGTTCATGGTGGGAATTGGCTATGGAGGTTTTCGACTGAATGGCGTCATATTAGGTACAGTTTGCGCAATCATCTTACATTCGAACAGTTTCTTTGTTGAATGTTGAATTTTCAATAACTTTTACAATATGCTGACTCATCCAAACTTTTCTGCCAGTGCTGTTATGCAAAGTGAAACTGTTGAATAACATGTCTCACGTCTGGTAATGATTGAGTCTGTAGAGGACTTAAAAGGAACACATAAAGGAACATCATTAATTCTGACCTGTCTCTAACACGGTGTACTTTCTCAGACTACTGTGGAGGTAGTTAACTGGTCACTCTCAGACCAACATCCTTCGGCTTGTGGCCTTCACTGGGGTCATCATAAAACACTGTAAAAAGAACAACCTGAAATGAAACAGACTGTAGTTATCAATGAATTACCAAGTCTGCCTGGTGAGGAGAAGTCATGGTGATGAAGAGCAATCCATGGATAACATTTGGACTTTTTTATCCTTATCCACATGTGGTCAATCAATACACATATGGGTTATCAATAATCAAAAAAAGGTGTAATCACCAATTATTTTACCATTAAATAAAGAAAAGCATGAAAGTGGGTGTCATCCCGATACGACCACAGTCAAAGATAACTTAGTAAGTAATTTCTGTTCTGTACTTGCACAATGTAAGGTGATGTATATCTGCCTTACAAACGGCACATCCTCTTGTTTCCGGTGCCGGCTCTACAATATACTGTACAAATATAGTTAACTCAGTTAACTATAGTTAACTTTAATTTAGTCAAAATACTTTTACTATAATATTACTTTTTCAAGTTCACTTTATATAAATTTTGATAATACTTCATCGTTTGTTTTTGTGTATAGTGGTTTTACTTTTTTTTCATTATTTGTACACAGATAAATCTTAGCAACATAAGCTAGCCATGCACTTCTTTATGGAACTGTCAACCTGACAAGATATAGTTAAAGTTTACTGGAAAATTCAAAAATACATCAAAATATCATTAAAATTGTTTAGAAATCAGTTGATTAAAAATAACAAAAAGTTTTTATTTAAGTTACTATTTATCAGTTGACAAATAACATAGGGGCTTCATTTGTTTTAGTGTTATTTTCTAATCTTTTGCTTGCATTTTACACCATCAATTTCTTTTCCTAACCATAGTGGAGCAATCAGGAGCACCGTGACTGCGGCTAACTAGCTTAAATGAAAACACTAGGAACACTAAACGTCTGAACGTCCACTAAACGTCTAAACTCACTGAGCAACGCGCTTTTCATCTCGCTACCGAAGCTAACATCTTTGCTGAGATATGTGCTGAAGTTAGCATGCTAACCGCCTAGTACCAGTCTGTGCTAGTCCAAAACTCCTTTGCTAGCAGTGTAAACAGCCCTAGTCCCAGTGCTACCAGTCCAAACCACTAGCTGCATGGCTCACTGAGCTAACTAGCTAACATCTGTTATGGTTAGCAGTACGAAGCACTTACTCTTCTGATATGCTGTCCCCTATTTGCTTTGAGTAGAATTTGACAGGTGGCCAGTTCTTACAAATTGTACCATTATGGATTATTATTTATAGATGGTTTCAGTTTTTTTTTTCTTCATTTGTCTGTTTACATTTTACTACATTTTAATTATTGGCAGAAGTAGGGCTATTACAGTGATGAGCACAGGTAAACTGTCATTGATCTCCTGTTTCTAGCCACTGAGTGGATCGGTGTGTCTAGGCGATCATGGGGAGCATGTGTGACTCAGCTGTTTGGTGCAGTTGGGCAGTGTGTCCTTGCTGGTATGATCTACTTCATCCGAGACTGGAGACTGGCTCAGTTCATCACAGCTGCTCCGTTTGCAGTGATCTCTATTTACATATGGTATGCTTTACCTCTTTTCATTACATTCACATGCTTTAAAGGTAATTTATCGTTTATTCAACGGTTTCATGGTCCATGTCTCTGACAGGTTTATCCCAGAGTCCGCCAGATGGTTGTTGGGCAGAGGACGGATAGAAGAGGCTAAACAGCTGATTACCAGAGTGGCAGCCATCAACAACCGCCCTATTTCGGAGTCTCTGCTGGAAAAGGTACTTATCCTCACATAACACTCCATTGTAACAATGCTTCAATGGAATAATAGCAAACACGTGGTGATAAAGTATATGTATGGTGAAAACCTAAGGAAGTAAATAAGAAAATGTCTGACATACAACGAACACATATACAGCACAATGCAATCTAAAACATATGCTGTGTCAGAGAGATGGCTTCGAAAGAACAACAGTCAATACTGGATTGCAGTAAGTTATTAAGGACAAACTTACAGACAGAATGGCTTACTATACATGAAGAGTTTACACTATCTATATCTATATGCATATACATCATCACCTCTCTGACACAGTGTGAACAAACACTTTTTGCGCTAAACACCTTTTGCAAAGCTATTGGATTATATTATTTGCTAGCGTGCAAATGTTAGCATGATATTGTGTCAACTCCCTGTGCATTACAGATTGTTAAGAAAGAAACTGAGAAAAAGGGAGGCATTATAATTCTTATCCAATCATCTGTGCTTAGGAAGTATTTCTTTACACTACTATTGGCATGGTAAGTGACATTTTACAATACAGAACACTACCGAGTCTATGAATAATGTGTGTAGATACTGAAGTGATAAAACATTCTACAAATGATATTTAAACTCTCTATTATTTAATGACTAATGCTTGATTTCTTTTTGAATTCTGCAGGTTCTCGTTGAATGTTGCCTACTACTGCCTTTCATTTAATGTGGGAAATTTTGGCTTGGACATCTTCCTGACCCAGCTCATGTTCGGTCTGACTGAGCTACCAGCTCATATACTTTGCATCTGGCTGTTAGAGGCACTGGGGAGAAAAATCTCACTGATGGCAACACTTCTGATTGGAGGATTCTTGTGCATATTAATTCTAGCTGTTCCTCAAGGTAAAAGCTTCAGATGTTTTAGCTCAGATGGTGTTTCTCTGACTTTTGTCTACTTCCCCTGGCGACTGGGCATACATGTGTTGGTTAGTTAGTCAGTGCAATGCTTTTGTTCACACTGAAATATCTCTGGATTGTTATAAAACTTGAAACAGACATTCATGGTACCCAGAAGTTGTAATGAAGATACATCATTAGCCAATGATTGTGGGTAATGTAGGCACCAGGCTCTGATAAAGGTGATATCTTCCGCCGTATCAATTTTTGATCATTCGTTTCTCAACTAACTAACTGTCCATAATGACCCCAGCAGTGTTATAGGACTGCAATGCTTGACCAGTGGACTGCTTTTTAAAACATGGTGCCTACATTACCTATAATGCAACTAGGCACTAAGTGACATCACTGGAGGCAATTTATTAGATTCCATGCAGCTTCCTCCGGAGCCTCTACTTTTTCACATATATACAGTATCACTCCTGAAGACGTGTCAACACTCTTTAATGTGTAAAATTGGTGAAGTCACCACTATAGCACAGTCATTGGGATCATGCAACACATCAGCTTGGTTGTCCCATTATACAGTAGTTTTTTGTGCATCAGACTCTGTGTTTTTCTGTTCAAGGTAACGCTGTTGCTGTGACCGCATTAGTAACCTCAGGACGTTTTTTCATAAACTGGGCTGGCTCCGTATGTAATGTGTACGTTCAGGAACTCTTCCCAACATCTTTTCGGTAAGCTGAGTCACTCCATCTCACTGTATCAACTGATACACTTGCACTCGTGTTCAGATTATAAAAGCCACAATATTGGTCAAATTAGTTTTGGGTTTAAGTACAACAATGGGCCAAGTATTAGATGGTAAACAACGTAGAATAGTACCTGCCTCTGATTGGCTATGACAACACTTATCTTTCAAAATAAACTGTCTAGCCCAGCAATAAATAATAGGCTTGGTTCTTATTCTTTGCTTATTTTAATTTAGGGAAAGGACAAATATGTATGTAGAGTATTATTTTTACTCTTACTTATTTAAACTGAGAGTTAATTAGATTCTCTTAAGTTTAAATGAAGCAGTTCTGAAAAAACGGCCATGCAGAAATACCCATGCAAGCTGCGCACATCTGAGCTCTGTGTGTTTCTTTTAAAGACAAACAGCCTCTGGGTTGGGCTCCATTGCAAGCAGAGCCGGTGGCTTGCTGTCTCCGTTGCTCAACATGTTGGCCACGTACCACCAGTCCATACCCACCATAGTTTTCAGCAGCCTTTGTATGATTAGTGGAGCTCTCAGCTTCCTGCTCCCTGAGACCAGGAGAAAAGAGCTTCCTGATTCAACTGACGAGGCTGAGGGCAACAGGTAAGCAAAATGTAATCCGAGGATGTCTCTTGACAACGCATAGCATTACATATAGAACGGTAACATAAGATGACACCCCAAAGTGGGAAACTTTCCATCTGAACTAACATTTAATGGCTTTTCCTCTTTCTCCAACAGAAATAAGACAACCTGGATGAAGCAAAGTCAAGCAAACAACCCTGCACAATGCAAAACTTCCAGATTGTAGTCTGAGCACTTCTTTGATTTACTTTCTTTTTGTTGTGCATGAAATCAGCTGTAGATAGTCATTGTTTTCAGGACAAATTGTAATGTTTTGGTGGGCAGCAAATCTGTACTTGTAGAAAGAAATATCAAGTTATCATAGGAAAATTGCTGTGAAATGTGCTTTCCATGTTGGACACTCCATGTTGTGATACAAGGGCTCTGAAAGTTAAACTGTCAACATTCACATTTAAGCTGACAGCCACTTTTTATTTAAAATTCTGTGCCACCCTTTGGACAAACGCTATATTTTCAGTCAGTTGGTTTCTGCAACATGTTGCTTTTTTGTAAAAACTATGACTAACTAATAAATTATTATGATCAAGTATGAACTGTTTTGGGAGTCTACTTTCAACTGAAGTGTGTTTCCAATAAAAACCATTCACAGTGGTGTGTGGAAGTTTTCTGAATGACAGTTTCTCAGATGTATTTTATCATATATATATATATATATATATATATATATATATATAGATATAGATATAGATATAGATATATTTACATATATATTACATTTGAAGCAGCACACATCAAATACAATTCTTACCAATTCCATTACTTTGAAAGACTATTCCTCAAAATAAACTATTTCAGTGAGTGATCGGTTTATTGTTAGGATTTATTTTGTTAGAAAAATAAATAACTGTATCTTAGGCTTCTGTTTGCCGTAGTAATTACAACCCCAGCTCTGGAACCTTGACGTTTACGCCGATGATCTACACACAATCTGTGAAACATTAAAAATACCCTGTAAGTTTAATATCATTGGTCAGACTGCGAGTTTGAAGGAAAGGTGTGAAAATGAAGACCAAAGAGGATTCTGCAGATATTTGAGATGCACATTAGTCACAAGAGCCCATAGCTGCACACAGACAGAGCTCCATAAAGCACATGAGTAGGAGTGGTCTCGGCACTGGAAATTCATCTTCTTCTTGTCTTTTTTTCTCTGTTAAATTAAAAATTAACAAAGTTTATCACGTTAAAACAAAGAGACATCTTTTATGTGCCGGGTCAAATTTACCTCAGCAATATAAGATAAGATAAGATGGTCCTTTATTGATTCCCCTTGGGTGAAAATCACAGTTAACACAGCAGTACAGAGGGAAATAAGTGGCAGCACAAGAGTAAGTCTCAAAAAATGAAGAGAATAATTGGAGAGAACAAAATAACAATTTGAATAAAAAATATCATAAAAACAATTTGGATAAAGATAAACATACTATATACAGTAACTGTCCTTGCATCTACATGACGTGTGTAATATATCATAAAAGTGATTTGGCAAATATGCAATGTGCAGGGTTCCTGAGATAATACATACCAACAGAACAAAAAACAATCAGTCTTAAAGTGACAGTGAATTGTATGGTTGAGTCCTTAATCAGTGGAGGGAGGAGGTGCTGGGGGCTGTGGTGGTGGTGTTGTGTACTCTGATCGCTGATTGTATGAAAGGGCCCCCAAGTGCTTTGAGGCACGTGGTTGGGTGAGTCTGTGGCTGAATGTGCTCTTGTGTTGCCTCAGCTCGGGCACAGAGAGAGTGAGAGAGATTGTCCATTATAGCTTGCAGCTTTCCTCTCATCCTCCTCTCTGTCACCACCTCAACGCCGTCCAGTTTCATCCCCACCACAGAGCTGACTTTCAAACTAACTCCTGCCCAACAATAGGTTACAGTGCAAACCAAGTTTACACTCCAGACCTTCAACTGGGTTCAGGATCATAATTTTCTTTATTGGTACTATAGTATATCTGAACATAGAGGGAAATTTATCCTGGTGGTTGCATGTTTTATTACAGACAGAAAGGATGAAACCCCATGTAAAACAACACAAATTCTTAGAAAAATTCAATGACCCAATTTGCTAATGCTGATCAGAAAAATGTTTCTGCAGCGTCCACTCTACCTGTTTTTTGTTCCCTGTGCAATATAATGCAATATTCTCCTGTTCTTGTTGTTGCATTTACGACGCACTTACAGTGCCTATAAAGAGAACTGACCTCCCTTATATGTTCTCCTCTTTATTGCTTTCATAAATGGAATCATGGTCAATATAAAATGCCTTTTTTTTTCCTTTCTTTTTTTTTTTTTACAAGAATAGAAATCTGTTTGTCTGTACAAAATCATTTTCAAGTATCTGGATACCTCAGTGAGTACAGTTGGATCAACACCTGGGAACTGAATGCTGTCGAGCCCTCAAAACTCAGTGTATGAGCTTGAAGGAGACTTGTAAAGGAAGCCACCAATAATCCAGCAAAAGCTGTGAAGGAGATATAGAGTTCAGTAACTGAGACCAGAGTGAAGTTGCACCAGTCAGTCTATGGCAGCAAGCCAGATAAGACAGATCCCTATATAGATGCTAAAGCAAGACAGGAGTGGTTAAAGGAGATTTTCTTTTCTTTTTTACAATGACCAAAGTCCAAATATCAACACAGTCAAGTATTTGTCGCTGACAGGTGTCATCAAACCCGCCTAAACAACCTGGAGTCAATCTGCCTGGAAGAATTGGGGACACCAATCCCAAAAGCTGCTACATAGTTACCCCTAAAGATTTAAACCTGTTACTGCACCAGTAGCCAGCTCGGAATTTATTTTGCTTTTTGATTACCTTTAAAAGCTCTGCTGATGAATACTTCATTTTGAGTTTGTAAAATGACCATATATGGGTTTGTAATAGAATGAATATAAATGAAAAGGGTATATAGCCGTATTTTTTGTACATTGAACAAATCTGGAACATTTTTGAAGGGAGTAGAATCATTTGTAAAGCCGTTACTGGCACGGATTTTATGATGTCCAGGTGATATCCATTCAAGGTGAGAGTAAAAACACGTGATAAAACATTCTGAGATAGGCAGCAGACATTAAAGGTAATTATACAAGCCTTGTGCTCTTCAGGTGAACACAAGTTGAATGCTAAACAATCAGTCATCTCTGTGCCAAAACACACAGTTAGGTTAAACATTAATGGATATAGTTCAATTGAGGTGCAGACTTTTTCAGACCACATAAAGATGGTGGACCACTGCCGATATGGCTGATTTTGGAGAGATCCTGACAAGCATTGGAGAGTTTGGATTATTCCAGAGGCTCCTTCTGATTGCACTTTGCTTTCCAAACTGCTTTCAGTCCTTTTTTCTAGCAAGCCTTCTATTTATCGAGTCAGATCCAGTGCGACACTGTAACACAGACTGGATTCTCAGGGCTGATGCTAACCTGACCACAGATGAGCAGCTGAACCTGACTCTGCCCCGCGAGGAGGATGGGACCTTCAGCATGTGTCGGATGTTTGTCCCAGTGGACTGGGACATTGGTGCCATCAGGGAGTACGGACTCAATGAGACAACAGGTTGTAACAATGGATGGGTGTACAGCAAGACCCTGTATGAAGCCACCATAGTCACTGATGTAAGTAATGAGTGTAGACAAGTGGACATCTTTTTATTTGATAACCTTGTTGAAACATTTAATCAAAAAATGTTTGATTTTGTCCTAACAGTTTGATCTAGTTTGTGATCAGGCCAACTTAGTGGAAGTGATACAAGCAGTGATGATGGCTGGTATTATTATTGGTTCCCTGGCATTTGGACCTTTTGCAGAGTCGTAAGTACATTTCGTACATTGAAGTCTTGTCAAGTCAATTTTATCTATACGGCCCAAATCACGTTTGCCTCAAGGGGGTTCACAATCTGTAGGGCATATGTCGAGCTCTATCCTTAGACTCGAATAACAGCTTGATTGGATTACAGATAGATTGCAAATATTTGTGAAATGAATAGTTCATGGAGGATGTCAAGCTTCCTGTAAGTTTTATTCTAAAAATGTGGGTTTAAAAATACTGGGTTTGTGGGGTTTTTTATCACCCACTGCTGATCTCTGCCTCCCTCTGACGGATCTCCTGACATATAAAAATAATGTTGGTCCACGTTACAATGTAATTTCAAAATGTTATTTTATCATCAGTCAGCATAGGTAGGCTATGATATTGCAAAAGCTACAAAATCCCAATTATGTTCTGATACTGCACTGATGCTTTGGACCTATACATTTCTCAACCTCTACCAGACAAACACATACATACCTAACAATTCAGCATTGTTACACTGGTTGTTATGTAGAATCTATTTGGTATTGTAAACATAATGCTAATGCCCAGTTCTAGTTTGCACTGTCAAGTATTTGCTCTTATGGACATGAACATTATTTAGCTACCTCATAGTTTAGATGAACTATGGAGCTCATGGTTAAAGCTACAGTATTTCTCTCATTCTTTTCATCATCGCCCACATTTAATGTGTTTATCACAAGAGAA
This sequence comes from Diplodus sargus, assembly GCA_903131615.1. Classification (NCBI taxonomy): domain Eukaryota; kingdom Metazoa; phylum Chordata; class Actinopteri; order Spariformes; family Sparidae; genus Diplodus; species Diplodus sargus. Next base: position 3,203,394 of record CAEMYA010000024.1, read on the forward strand.
GTTGTTTTTAATTGATATCATCTAGACTGTATAATTTTGTTCTTCTCTTTCTGTTGCAGGTTTGGTCGCAAACGAGCAACTCAAATTCCAGTAGTAATAGTATTCATATTTGGTATGACAACAGCGCTATGCCCCAATGTCTACTTATATTTAGTATCCCAGTTCTTAGTGGGAATTGGAGGTGGAGGATATCGAGTCAACTGTGTTATACTCGGTATGTATTTTGTTTTAAACAAGATTAAGATATGGTATGGAAGAGTCCAATTAAAGAATGATTTCATCTTAGAGGCTACAGCAATAAAAATAAAAATGAAACAATTAGTCATCTAAATAATTGGAATTCGTTTTTTGGAATCTTTTCTTTTGTCAAATGTCTCTGAGGTGCCAGGAAAAAACTGTGTGTGTCTGCTCTAACATAACCTGCTAATGTGGATTAACATTCAGCAAACAAATCGTTTAGTCTATTCTCGGTAAACCTTTATAACAAGGTTCACAAAATGTCAGTATTTACTGCGGAGCAACAAAGAAATTAATCAGGAGCTACTTGACAGTTGATTGTTTATGAGAAATTTCTGAATAACTGTGATTTCAGAACTATATACTGCATAATGATGAGTTTCTAGAATTACTAGATTTAAGAATTGTTTGGTAATGATAAGTTCACAAATACCTGTGAATCAACTAACTGACCAATTTCTTCATGAGTTGTTTCTGATGAACTATCAACTAGCCCTTGAGTGGCACGAACTACTGACGACTCCCTCATTACTAATTATGGAATCAATGGTTACTCTTTTTGTGTACCTTCAAGTGAAGTGAAACATCATACTGAGTAGTGACCAAGTTGACTGCTTAAATAATAATTATGTAATCACTACTCACTCTTTCTGTACCCCCTGAAGTGAAACATCATACTTAGTAGTTACTGAACAGTTTCTCATTACTTCATGATTAGCTAGTGAGTATTTCCTGGGACTTCACAATTACATCTTTAACAACAGACCAGACACAGCAGGATTCTCAATAAAAAATAATAATAATTATATACACACCACATGTACATTGATATGCACAATTCAAATGGGATCAGAAAATGATTTACCTCTCACCACTGACTACTATACAAATATCTTCTGTGATAAGGTCCCTTAGAGGCCCACTGGAAAGCGAGAGACGTCACCTCTCTGATATAAACTGCACATATGCCGTTTGACAACAGAAAGCTTGACAAGTATAGCAACAGTATATAAGGGGCCAGGTTCGACAAACTGTAAGCTATCATTTGTGCTATATATCTTACCAGATGTTTGGGGAAAACAAAGGCAGCTGGTTAAAGGCACTAGCATAAATGAATAACCATGTGAGTAAAATGTAGGCATAGCAATATGTATTATTGGTTTTCATAGAAATTAATAGAAGCACTCAAAACTTCATGTCAATTGTTTTAATGTAATGCATGACGTATTTTGTATGTGTGTAATTGCAGCCACTGAGTGGATTGGGGTGTCCAAAAGATCTTTTGGAGTATGTGTGACTCTGCTTCTTGGTGCAGTTGGACAGTGTGTCCTCGCTGGTATGATCTACCTCATCAGAGACTGGAGACTGGCTCAGCTAGTCATAGCATCTGCATATGCAGTGATAGTTATTTACATATGGTGTGCATTAACTCTTTTTAATAGTCCTTTATTGTTTCATTTGAAATTGTATGACTTTTTCATCAGTCAACTTATTCAATTCTATCAGGTTTATTCCAGAATCAGCCAGATGGTTGTTAAACAGAGGAAGGACAGAAGAGGCCAAACAGCTGATGGCCAAGGCTGCCGCCATCAACAAACGAACTGTTCCAGACTCTCTGTTGGAAGAGGTTCTGAAACTATGAAGTGCCATATATAGCATCTCTTCTGTGCTAACAAATATTTATTTCTCCATTATTTCTAAATTATGTTGAAAGCAATGTTCTGTATGAAATTTACTCAAAGCATGCTGGCATTTAGAACTACCAATACAAGATTCAGCCTGTATGTGGCATAAACAAGGATAACAGTAACTTTGTTTGAAATCATTTGAATCATACAACTTTAAAAGCTTGACAGATGAACTTACCTTAAATTTAGGTCCTCAACCCTGGAGTTGGCTTTGGTGTTGGTTTTTCGGCTTCCTAGCAATCCTACCACAAGACTTGTAGAGCCATCTTCTAAATGTTTCTCAACCTCTTTTAAAAGTTCCACAATGAGGTGGATGATGAGGTTGTTTACACAAATTAATTTGGAATAATATGTTATAGCTTATTTATTTAACCCTAGTTTTTGAAAGGCGTAGTGTTTTCCTCGTAACAAATGAATTACACCAATTTGTGATTGTGTTTTTAGACAACCAGTTTTCAGTCAAATGTGAATTACATTATGAAAAGTATATGGGGTAAACATGTTTCATTGTTAGATTAACTAATGTCTCTGCCACAGGTTTCCGTGAAAGACACTGTGAACAAAGAAGGCATAAAAACAATTTTCAGATCGTCTCTTTTGACCAGATATTTCTTCATTGTACTATTGGCATGGTAAGTAAGGTCAATATCTGTAATCTATTCTTTTCACAAAAAATAGATGTTATTTTAAACCTTGAAATGATTACAGTCCTCTATTAATACTGCACACTAGCATTATAACATTTGATTATAATCATTTTATAGTAGCACACGCACATCGCAATTGACCAAAACCTGGCATTTATAACCATTAAATTATTGCTAATGTTCAAATAGCTAAGGTGGTCGGTTGGGCTTTAATTCAATGCAATCCACAGTGTGTGTCTGTGTGTTTGTTTGTGTGTATGTGTTTGTGTGTGTCTGTGTGTTTGTTTGTGTGTATGTGTTTGTGTGTGTCTGTGTGTGTTAAAGAGAGAGAGAGAGAGAGAGAGAGAGAGAGAGAGAGAGATACGGATGTTTAATTTAGTCTTTTCTTCTTGTTTTAAAAGGTTTTCTATGAACGTGTCCTTCTACAGCCTGTACTTGGGTATGGGAAATTTTGGCTTGAGCATCTTTTTGATACAGCTCATGTAAGGTGCTATTGAAATACCAGCTATTCTTCTCAACATGTGGCTGTTGGAGGTTTTTGGGAGAAGAATATTATTCATTTTTACCACTCTCTGTGGAGGACTCTGTTCCATTGTTATCCTAGCTGTTTCC
>CAEMYA010000024.1:3214660-3237255 GCA_903131615.1 Diplodus sargus
AAAGCAATGTTAAATGAAAAAAGGATTAGCTGTGGCTTTGATGAGTAATTAAATGTTAAGTGGTTATCAAATCAATTGGAATGCTTTGTAAAGACATCTTAAAGGCACACTATGTAGGATTTGTCAGCTCTGTTTGTAAACACACTTATCAATGTAAAATTGTTGAGTCTCATTAGCAGGTCAAATACAGATGCTGACAGGTGATGACTTCCCAACTCGAAATGTCGGCATTTACTGTAACTACCTGGTAATGGCTCTCAACCATCAGCGATCCTACTCCACAATCACAGCGGAACATCACAAACCAGGCAAAAATATTGAGGAAGACACCGTCACACACTTCTAGTGGGTCCTTACTGCTAATCAGAAGAGTCCTGCATAGTATACCATAAATCTATGATGCCTTCATTTTTTTGTACATTCCAACTTTGTGTATTATTACCATGTAAACACATTCCTGCAATTACCCAAGTAAATCATCCATCCAGCTGCTACTTGTGACAGTATTTTCTGCTGGTTGCTCTGTGCTGTCTGCAAAAAAATTCACGTCACTTGGCTCAGACACTGGCAGCAACTGTGGCTCTGATGCAAAGATATCGCTGGCAAAAAGATCTGTCTGAGCTGAAGGAGCAGCAGCAGCAGCAGAGGACATATCTGAACCAAACAGATCATCCAGTGAGTTAGAAGTGCCTGAGGTGGATGAAAGCAACACATCTGTACCATTTGAGATGTCACTAAGTCCAAAGAAGTCATCGGTAAAGGCAGGTGGCTGGTTTGTTGTTTGATCAGACACATTTACAGTAGGCGACTGAGTGAACAGAACGTCATTTGAGCTGAATATGTCAAAGTCAGCGCCTGAGGTTTGATCCTCAATTTGGTTTACGGATGCTGTCTCAGGGACAATAAGCTGATCTGTCACGCTGAGCACTACTTCATTCTCAGTCGGTGTTGACTGAGAGTCAAGTAGGCTAAAAGTATCAGCAGGAGCAGATGACAAAGCTGCGCTACTCAAAGAAGATGAAAACATATCAACAGGGGTGTTCGCAAAATTCTCCGCAGAGTCAGACAGAGCAAAAAGATTAGAGGCATCTTGAGGAAGTTCTTGATCGAGATCAAGAAGTCCTCCGCTGCCTCTTTCTTCTACATCTGATGCATCAAGTAACTCATTTGGCTTTTGAGCGGATTCATCAGTGTTGATCTGAATGGTCAAAGGCTCAACAGAGGCTGAACTGACACAGTCCCCAAAAATGTCATCATTAACTGGAGTGCTCAAAGCTTCACCTCCACCTGACTCCTCAGATGGTGAGCTCACTAACTGCACAGTAATGGGAGGATGGATCACAGATGGGCCTGTAGCCTCACTGCTTGGCAAATGTGATTCCTGATCATCTGTCGGACTTGCCTCAGTTTGTTCTAGAGCACTAAAGTCATCTTGTGTTTCACTTGAAGTACTGAGCAGGTCGGGTGGCTCTGAGGATGTGCTTACAGACTCACTTTTGCTACCGTCCACGGTGTTGGGCTCAGCAGAATGTGACTTATCCTTTGTATGCTCCTCAGCCTCTTGTTCCTGAAGTGGAACTTGAGACGTGCCGCCTTCTTTTTGCAACTCGTTCATAACGGCCTCCTGTACCTCCTCTGTCTTTTTGTCATCAGCGTGTGCTTTCTCATTTTTTTCATCTTGCTTCGCCACTTTCGTTGTGTCCTCTACCTTCTCCGAGGATGACTGAAAGAGTCTTCCTAAGAGTCCACCACCAGGTTTGACATCTGTTTTCTTGGCATCTTTTGGGTCAGTTTTGTTTGTTTTGTCATTTCCACCTGATGTGAAGAGCTTAGACAAAGGACTCTTCCCTTTGGACCAGGACCCAAGTTTGGCCTTTGTCTTTTCAGCCTGTTTTGCAGAACCCTTCAGAGAATTTGTTCTTGCCACAGGCTTTCTCTGACTACCACCAACTTCTTGGTCACTGGATGATTCAGTCTGTTCACAATTTTTGTTACTTTCGAGGGTGGCCACCTCTCCGCTCATATGTTCTGCAGGACTTTGTGCAGTACTTGGATTTTCTGATTCACACGGGGTGACAGAGTCTTTTGGGATGACTTGGGATATCTCAGGTGGCTCTTGTTTCTCAACTCTTTCAGTTTCTGTCAAGCTCTGACTATCAAGTGATTCCTCAACCTTGTCTACACCTCCATTCAAAACTGTAATATCAGTCTGTGAGATGTCTTGACTGCTCTCAGCTTTAACATCAGACTCCTGTTTCGACACATTGCTCTTATCTCCATGGCATTCATATTCAGTGATTTCGAGGTACGTTTCACTTTTACTCTGTTCTGTGCTGAACTCAAATGACGAATCATCAGATTTATTATCGTCCCTGACATCTTTTGAATCCTTGGATCTATTTACTTCATTTTTTTCAATTTGATCTGAAAGCTGCACACAGTGCTGTTCATCTTTGGCTCCTGGGGGCAGATGAGAGGATAGGTCATACTGAGTAACATCGACATTTGAAGCAAACCGTACAGACTTCCTAGCTTTGTTTGGATACGCGCCCAGCCTGCTAGATGTTGGACTGTAGTTTGTTTTTGAGCTGGGCGCCACATTTTTCTGCTCTGTTTTTAGGTTTGTGATAGTAATGCTCTTTTCTTGGGAGAGCAAAGAAAAGTTACGCACTGTCGGAGATGTGTTGTCTCTGAAATGCCCTGCTTTGGTTGGATCACCCCTTTGATTTATTTCCTCTGAGGTCAACTTTTCAGCTGAGTTATTACTCGTCTTAAATCCTTCCTTGACCCCTGAAACGAAGGAGCTTGACAGTGTTTTCACTTTATCTTTCATTTCTCCACCATGTTTGATCTTTAGTTGGTTGTTGTCTGAAAAGCTCATCCTATGAGGAGATGCTTTGTCAATGTCAGATATCTTATTTTTCACATACGTGTGTTGCTCTGGATTAACCCCTGTTCTCTTTTTCTCTGGCGGCCAGCTTATTTTCAGTTTGCCCTTAACATCGACACCACTTTTATATGTTGGCTCTTTCGCAGACGACTTTGGAACAAACACACCATCAGAGAACTCTCTGGAGCCGGCAACCATGTTTAAGTTGCTTTTTATAATTTTGGGAGAAGACACGGCATCCGGCTCGTCTGTGCCTTTATCTTTCTGAAGCCACTGGTCTTTATGCTGCTTGTGTCCAAATCCTTCATCATAATTTCCTTTTCTTTTAAAAAGCTGCTGGTAGTGAGACATGCAGTAGAACTCTCCATAAAGAGATGAGTAGTTGTGTAGGCTGCAATAAAGTAACACATAAACAAGTAAACAAATATTGTATGTATTCAGTATATTGTTTCATTTGTCAATTGGTGTTAAATTTGTGCTCGATCAGCTGCTGTGAATGATTTCAGTGCACTGATGATTTGGAATAATCACAACATATCATCTCTGATAATGCCTTTGCTCAGCGTTTCCAATCTAAGAATTTCAGTGTAATGAATTATAGTATTGATAAGTGTGAATATCCTTTTATTGTATAATTGTTGATTTGAGTCTTTTTTTATCACGCTGTAAAAAACATCTCACCTGAGCTTCTTCTCACAGTGTTTACAGCAGAAACAGTTCCTGTGCAGGATAAGTTTATTGGCCACCATTTTTTCCATCGGATAGACCGGTGTCAAACAGGCAGAACATATTTCCTTGGAGGGTGCCTTGAACTATGGTGATAAAATAGATAAAGTTTAACATAAGTAGGATTTTGTGCAAAAACATTTCAGGTCAACAACAGTAGGAGCTGGAAAGAGAGGACTTTTGAAATACCGTTAGCGAGGAAGCTTGTAGCTGGAGGTCAGAGCAACAGCTACATGGTCAAGTAGAGACCTAAAGATTTTGCTAGCATGTTGTCATACAACCAAACGATGGCAGCTATCATGGAAAGGTGGAAAGTATTTCTGTTGGCAATTTAATAGTACTTATTGTTTTTTTCAGAATAATTTAGAAAATGTCTGTAAGAATTTTAAAACTTCTGTGACTGTGAGCTAACCTGCTTGTAGCAATTTAGCATGCAACACCAATGGTTGTTGTTGTTGACGTGGTACGATGAACATTAAGCTAACTTCAGGTTTTAAATGTTTGTGAAATAATAATGAGAAACCAGTTCAAAGAATAGAAATAAGTTTTCATAATTACATTTTTTAAACTGTTTTTTATTTGACAATTTACACAACTGAACAGAAAGTATCAACTATATGCTTCACTTTAATAAAAGAACTTAACACTTTTATCATTTGATTACAGTATAAAATCTATAAGACACATTTTTTTTCAATTAAAAGTCAACATTTTCATGATTTCATAAGATCAATTTTGTGGCTAACAAAATCTTTTCATGAAAACACAATGTAATAAATACACAAATTAAGAGAGTGGGAAATGCACTTTGTGTCGTCTTTAGTGCTTTTCCTTTGGTTGGCTAAATGTTACAAACACTGTCCCTTCCTCTTTGCCGTTTCTCTGCGCTTTATCTTCAAAGGGGCGACTAGCTCTTCGAATCAATGGCGATGTCATAACTTCATATCTGGGTGGACTCCCAACTACTTCAAACAGTGCAGATGATTTACTGTCAGGCTGTTTGGTGACAAATGTTGAAGTCACAGAAGAAACAAATACATTGCCAAAGCCATCAGTCTCTTCGTATGTTTCACTGACAGTCTTTCTGCCGATTATCCCTGCGGGTTGCTCCGGAACACTTTTCTCCTCCAGCACACTGACTTTGCGTTGCGGAAGGCTGTTAGAAGACTCCTGTCCCGGATCAATATTTGCATCCAGGCAGCTTTGAGAATTGCCTTCTGGTTTGGGTTTAAACGTTGACATGGGGGACTTTGGTTGTTCTGCAGGCCTCCTGGCAGCTGAGTGAATGGAGATAAATGACGGGGAAGACTGGGAAGAGGACTGTCTGGTGAGCGGCTTCGTCTGCACTTGCCTGGGCACTTCTTGTTTAGAAGGACTTGAATCCGTAACTCTCTGCTTATTTACGGCAGATGGCTCCCTGGTGTGACCTGATTTGGCCTTGCTTGACCCGATGCTTATTTTCCTGATGTTGTTGGCAGGTTGGAGGTTTTGCTCAGATTTTAAAGACTCGTCAAACAGTCCTGACAACCCTGCAATGTCAGCCTCAGATTTCAGATTAGAGACAGAATACAAAGCTTTTTTAATTGTCTCTTCAATGTCAAGTAGTCTTGCTAATGTTTGTTCCTTCAGATCCATTATTTCTTTGCTTGCCTTTTCCAGATCTTCAAACGCAGTCTCCACTGAGGAGATGCTATCTAGATCATCGTCCAGTGCCACTACTTCAACTTTCTTTTCCTCCGCTTTACGTTGCTTTGCATTTCTACTTGGTGCGACCATCCAAGCAGGGACATTGTCGTACAGTGTCTTCAAGGAGCTAACATCTGCACTGCTGGTCTCTCCCTCTATCTCTTGCACTTGAGACAGGATTCCTTTGAGTTCCTCTCGTTTTCTCAAATTTTCAAAGATTTCCATTGCCGCCGTCACATTTCCTGTCATGATCTCCTCCTTGTGCACAGAAAGCCTTTGCCGTCTTTCGTCTTCTGTCTCCTTCACTTTCTTCTCTCTTAAAACAACTTTATCCTCAGGTTTGGGCTGCTTTTCATTGCGATCATTTTGCTGTACTTGGCATGCATGAGCCAGAGTTTTGTTTGACATTTGTTGTGTGTCACCAGTGTTGTGTTGTTTCGCCGGATATGGTTTGTGTTGTTGAGCGGTGGCCTTGTTGGTTTCTTTATGTTCACTAACATTATCGTTTATTACTTTTACCTTCTTGGACAACAAAGGGGCTTTTGTGTTTCGAGTCTCACTGTCCTTTCTTTCAAAGTTCCGAAGAGCAGCCCGCAAGCTGATGTTCATTTCATGTTTACCCTCCTCTGCGTATTTCTCCATGCACATTTGTATCTCCTCGGCCGCATTGATTTTCTGTATGACATTTTTCTCCATTTCTACTTCAGTGCTGTTTGACGTCATTACTTGGCAGTCTGATTTGCTACCAGTGAACTGTTCTGTTTTCTTTGTCATCTTTTCCCAAGCCTTTGAGTTCACTGGTCGACGTTCAGTGGATTGATTAGAGCCTTGAACTAATTCATCAACACAGTTTTGGTGGTGTGTTTCATGAAAGGTCTGTGGAATCACCACGCTTTTTATGTTGTCTTGAATGGGGCAAGAGACTTCAGGAGCAGGGGTTGGTAGAATACTTTGCTCCTCCACAACTACTGATTTTGCCCATTGTGGCTTTGGCAGCAAAGCTGGCTTCTGTGGTCTGTCACTTGTCTTTTGAGGGAGTGGAGGTGGGGTTACACTCTCAGACGTGGAGGATTTAGAGTTTCCATTTACTACAGGGTTGGGTGTTGAATTCTGTGTTGTTATGGATGGTTGTCCTTCACAGGTTACTGAAATTGAAGGAGACAATTTTGTGTCAGATGGAGGCATAGACACCACAACACACTGCTTGTGAACAGTCTTGCTCCTCCCTGAACAAGCCCTCCCTGAATTTCTGTATATCAGTGCAGCCTTATAGTCTCCTTTAGACACATTTACACTAGACTTCTCAAGAGACTGCAGAGCCAATTGGACATTCCCTTTTACAACATCTTCTTTATCTAAGAGCTTCTGCTCTGTTGCTGCACTCTGCAGAGACCTAATAGCTGCCTTCACATCCCCTCTCCTAACTTCTTCTGTCTCATCTTCTGTTGTCTGACCATTACACTCAAAACTTACAAAAGGTGGCAGTGATTCTGGTGCACAATTACTGACTATAACTGCAGTTTGTTGACAAGCCTCAAAGGAAACATGGCTCTCCTGACCTCTCTCTGCATCACTGACCTTTGGATTAGTCTTGGTTTGCTGGCATCTGGAGGAAGACGAACATGTAGATTGCATCACTGCTGAGGAGCTTTCCTCTTGTGCTGTGACATTCAGGTTGTATATTTTGCCAGGGACAATGACATCACGCTCCACATGCATGCTTTGCTGCTTTGCAATTTCAAGGGACTTTTTAGCTGCTTTCACATCTCCAGATATAATGACCTCTTTTTGTAATTGGCTTACTTCCACCTCAGGACCTTGAACTGACAAGTCCATGTCATAGATAGTTCCAGGTTTAATGATCTCCCGCTCCACACACATGCTCTGTTGCTTAGCACGTTCCAATGACTGCATTGTTGCCTTGATGTCTCCTGCCACAATGTCCTCTTTTTCTACTGAGATTGGTGGCTGTACTGAGAGTTGTTGCTTTGCTGTAAAGACATCGCCAGGGATTATTTCTTCTTTTGGAGCGCTGTCAACAGTGAAAGTGCACTCAGACGAAAACACTTTTTTGGTGTTCTTTACATCCCCCGGCAAAACATCTGAAATGGTTCGCTCAACCTGCTCTTTTTGCTGACAGAGACTTCTTTTTGCTCCCTTCACATCCCCCTGAACTATATCAATCTGCTCCTCAGCCTGAAGGCCGTGATCAACTTCATCTCCTGATGCCTCAGTGTGGAGAGTTTTCAGATAGTGCAGATCTCCTTTCTCAATGCAGCTTTTGTACAAATTCACATTTCCCTTTTCATTTTCATCCACTCTGCACGATGCTGCAGTCCTCTGACTATTGGCAGTAGCCAACAGATTTCCAATCGTAGACTTCACATCTCCCCTCTCTCTAACGTGACTCTCAGCTCTGGTTTCACTGCAGATGAGCGAATAAACCGTCATCTCAGCTTGTCCCCCGGCAGTTTCTTGCATTATGATTCCTTTTTTCAAATCCTTATCTTGAACAAGCAAGTCATCAATCATCTGGACAATGTTCTGTATTCTTTGATCCCTTTCGAGGTTGATGGTTGTGGCTGACTGGTAGACGGGAAGCTCTACTATTGTGGTATTCACTTTACCCTTCTCCATTTCTCTAAGGATATTTACTTGGGGCTTTAGGGTTGGTTTGAGTAGTAGTTGTAACATGATGTTCCTGATGTTACCCCCAAGAGACTCTTCTTTCTGGATTTGCACACCTTCGTTGCTTTCAAGCAGATATTTTGCCATATTAACATTTTTACTCTCATTTGCTTCTATTATGATGCCACTTGAGTGAACAAAGCTCATTTGGTACAGATAGGACAAGGTGTCAGCAATACTGTTGGCAGAAATTTTGTCCAGTGGAGTGGTCTCAAAGAGCCAGGTAGTGCACTTCACGTCAGCTTTCGGTATCGCCTCCTCAGGACCATGCACTGAGGTATCTCCAGACTCCTTGATTTTGTCCAATGGCTGCGACTCAAACAGCCAAGTGCAGCGTTTGACATCTCCTTTCTGGTTATCTTCTCTGTGGACTGTTTTTAATGGGCCTTGCTCCTGAGGTTCCCCTTTCAGACTGTCAATGGTTTGATTCTCAAAGAGCCAGGTGGAGGTCCTGACATCACCATGCTGGACGTCAGTGACACTTACCATTCGCACAAACTTGTTGCCAGACTGTTCAGATTCAAATATCTGTTTATTGAGCTGCACATTAGTACTTCCCAAGTCTTCAATGACCTTGACAGAGGCCTCATCTTGGCTGGTGAGGGAGTCCAAAGGTTGAGTCTCAAACTTCCATCTGGCAGATTTGACATCTCCTTTCTTGACATCTTCTTGTGTGACAGCTCGGATCACATAAACTTCATTCTCTGCCTTGATGGCGTCAAGGGGTTTTGTCTCAAACATCCACCTCGCTCCTCTTACATCAGCACTCATGACCTCCTCTTTCTTCACAGTTGTAACTTCATGAAACTGGCCCTCCTTGTCCCTGATGGCATACAGTGGCAGAGACTCAAACATCATTGTGCTTGACTTGACGTCAACATTGCTCACAGGCTGTTCCACGGAGTCTGCTTTCTGTTCAAGGGGTTGGTCATGGATTTTGTCCAGAGAGGAGGTTTCAAATATAAACTTTTTGTTCTGTACATCACCGCTCTTGGCATCAGCATCTCCCTGAATGTCTGCACCATTTTTGTCCTTATTGATCAGGTTCATGGGGCAGTTCTCAAACATCCAGGTAAATGTGTGTACCGAACCTTTTTCGATGTGTTCATCTTGGTTCTGTTCATCAGACGCTGTTGTCACCATTTCTGATCCTATTTCATCAAGGGACTGGGATTCGAAAAGTTCTCTGACTCGTGAAACATCTCCAGACTGAAAGTTGACCTTGCTGACACATCTCACATCATGCTCAGAGTTTGCATCCTTTCTTATCTTGTCCAAGGTTTCTGTTTCAAAAAGGTGTTTGACTGTTTGAACACCAACCTCCGATTTGACAGAATCCTGTATGGTGCTGCACAGCTTCAAATTGTACTCTTCGCCATCCTTAATGCTGTCCAGAGGCTGTGATTCAAAAAGCCAAGTAATGGACTTGACATTGGTATTGTCAATGGCTTCTTTACCATTTGCTTTATCTGCTTTGTCATACAAAATGTCCAGTGGTTGTGTCTCAAATAACCATTTACAGGTCTTGACATCGCCTTTATGGGGCTCCTCTTCAGCAGAGGGGTTGTGTTCTGTCTGGTTGAACTTGGAATGGATCCCATCGATTGTCTGGGTTTCAAAAAGCCACTTTGCCATCTTGACATCGCCCATTTTATCCTCCTGTCTGGTGATGCCTTTGATTACCTCAACATTTCCTTTGCCTTCTGCAAGCTCATCTAAAGGCTTGGTCTCGAACATCCACTTATAGTTTTGGACCTTCCCTCTGATTAATTCTTCCCGGCTGACTGTTGTGACCTTATGGAGGTTTCCAGTGCTGTCCTTAATAGCATATAAAGGAGCTGTCTCAAACATTGCTTTGTTTCCTTTTACATTTCCTGATGCAACAATGTTTTCCTTCTCAACAACCTCCTCATCAGACTGAGCAATTTTGCTCAGAGGAATTGTTTCAAAAAGATGTTTGAATCCTTTAACGTCACCCTTTTCGATCTCTTGTTCCTTGATTGAGATGTTCTTTTGAACACTGCAGCTCTCAAATATTTGTTTTTTGCCTTTTACTTCTCCTTGTTCATCAGCTGAAAGGGTGACTTTCTTCAGATGCCCAACTTCATAGCTATCATTAAGGGTCTCCATCGGTTGAGTTTCAAACAGCCACAGAGAAGTCTTGACATCTCCTCCAATAATTTCTTCCTTTTCCATAGACTTTTCTTCAGAGTCTCCTTTTAGTGCTGCCAAGGGTTGCATCTCAAAGAGCTTCCTCTTGTTGACGACATCTGCCTCTTCTGCGCATTCAGCCACCATTCCTTCAAACTTGTCCACTCCCACCACCTCTTGTATTGTGTCAATTGGCTGAGTTTCAAACATCCACCTCTTTTGGTCAACTCCTCCTCTGTGTCCCTCTTCCAGCGATATACCCCGAATTATTTTCACCCCTTCAGTTCCCTTATTAATCAGGTCCAAGGGCTGGGTTTCAAAAAGCCAGCGAGCAGTACTGATGTTGCTGCCGTTGATCTCCTCCCTGCAGATGGATTTAATCTCATGCATATTGCCACTGTTGTCCCTGATGGCACAGCAGGGTTCTGGCTGGAAGAGTTTCACAGTCTTCTGGATGTCTCCTTTCTGTTCCTGCAGCTCAGATCTCAGTTTGAGGAAGCTATGATCTTCTATAGAGTTGCAGCGCCCCAAGTCACTCAATGTTTTGGACTCAAAAAGCAGCCGAGTCCCTCTCACGTCTCCTGGCTGGATGGGTTCTCTCAGCACTGCTTCCACAAGTTCCCCTTCTTCTCTTTTTGATTGATTTAGGGAATCTAAGGGCTGGGTTTCAAACAACCACATTGATGCTCTCACATCTCCTGTGACGGAGGTCTGCCTTCTAGCAGACATTTGTTGGGTGCTGTCAATATGCTCAAACATAGAGGAGGTGCCTCTGACGTCTCCTCCTTTCAACTCCTCCTCATACAGCAGCTTCTTGGTTGCATGAGGATCCCCAATATTGTCCAGAGTCCAGTTCTCAAAGATCCACTTCATGGACTGCACTTCCCCCTGATAAGCTGCATCTGCTGCCTGAGTGTTTTCTGGCTGCACTGCCTTTAGTATATCATCATCCACAGCATCATCGAGACTTGCCCGTAGGTCTGGGTGGATGTGTTTAAAGAGCCTCTTCAGCTCACTTTTTTGCTGTTGCTGGTAGAACATGGTGAATGTGTCTTTAGGTGGAGGGACAGGGAGGCTACCTAATTCTGAAGGCCCTTCATAGTCAAGGGGTCTAGGTGGTACAGGAGGAGGTGGTGGGGGAGGCAGGTCGTCTTCATCATGAGATTGTGAAACAGTGACTTTCCTGGCTGCTTCAGCCATCTTTAAATGAAAGACAGATGGGAGTAATATTGTCAGGTTTCAGTCATCAAAAACAGTATTAGTCAAATATATTATCAAATATTATAGTGCGAATATTAGAATGACATGCATGTTAGCAAGTGAAGTCATACTTTACCTTTCTCTATGCTCGCTTGATGTTTTTCACAGCAAACCATCCTTTGTCACACCAGGGTTAACAAAACACTTAACAGCTGTTAGTAAGCAGACATCAGTCTATACTGTAAGTTGTGTTACTACTACTACAGTTATGCCTCAATTTTCTTTACAGAAGCACCTGTGAATATCGATCTGCATCAAACCAGCACTAATTTACAAACTGCAAATATGACACTGATATATTATCACCTGTTAAAGATGACAACAAACTAAGGTAACATTATTGTTTAATTGATATTTGATGACCTGACAAATGTACAATTAACTTTTAGTTCCGTTTTTGTTCTCCACCAGCTCCTGAGATAAATATCTGGCTCTTTATTTGTTAAATGCTACATTATGTTCACCACAGTCGGGTATAATTTTTGTTTTTTTAGAAATGGTTGCCTGCAGTTGAAAACAACACTGACTTGAATGATGTGGTTCAATCATAATACCAATGACGGAAAACCAAAACAATGAGCTCAAAGACACTGAAACACACAGCTGTGGGAAACTTCAGTTGGTTGACTGCTTTCTATACGTTTGTCACAACAAGTGGCATATTTTATAGACCGTGATAGTCATTTGATCCATTATTATTGTATGAATAATGTAGGAATTTCAGCTCGGTTACTGTTCTGGTGCACAAAAAATTGGTGACTGTGTAGAAAAGGGCCTTTAACCCAAAAAGGACATGAACAAACTCAGCACTTAATTACACGATCTGTCAGTATATGACTGTTTGTTGTATTTTCTTTTTGGTCACAGAGTCACTAATGTACAGTTCATGCTAACATGTTAACATGGTTACAAGATATTCAAGTTATTTAAAGAAATGTGCATCCATTTCTGTTGATGGCACTGTCCCTAACTTTTTCAAGCTATTCTTAACCTCATTATGCATAAAGTATAATATGACATGAAATACATCTGTTGGCCAGGGGAAAGATTTATTTTAAGATTTTGATTTCATGTTATTTTTCACAATTTTCTGCCAAAACAATTATAATAAATAAAAATAATAATTGAGTTATTGACAATGAAATTCTGAAAGTCTTTGATGTCATATTGTGCTGCCTCTTAAGTACTGGGTCAAAGGTTAACTGTGTCTTTGGTCATAGAAGCAAAATAAAAGTCAGTTCCACAGCAAACCTACAAACAGCACCCACACAATGTAGTAAAGGACAGGAAGAGAACTATGCAGTACCTTATTGGATTTAGCTGTTTTTCGTGGAGTACCAATGAATTCCTGTTGAAAAACAGAAACACAAAGTGTGATTTAGATCAGCTTGGAACATGCATTTTGTAACAGTATATATCAGCACATGTGCTATTCATTTAAAGTATACAATAGATTTATTGTAAAATGTTGAGTCGCTCCAATTGTGACAGAGCATAGTGGTCATTCCCTATTGAAGCCCTTGACCTCGGTGTGTAGGGAGGAATGAGAGGCATGTCAGGAACTCACTGGCTGTGTCGAGCCTCCTGTGGAGTCGATAGCTGCTGCTCTTGACAGATAGAGAGCTGATCTGTCTCTCACTGAGGAGGAGGTAGATATCCTGTCTCTGGATTGTCTTGCTGGGGTGCCCCCCTTAGTCAGTGCTGGACTATGTTTGTCATCTACAATATAAAAGACAAAATTAATCCAGTATCCTCATAGTCATATTTGAAATAATAATAAAATAAATGCTCAATAAGATAACAATAACTGAAATAGAATAAAATGTTAGTTTAGGTTTGTTTACACGCACTTGGAAAAGTAGGACTCAGATGTGTCCCAAAATAAGCACAGCAGAGTGTGTCCAGTGTCAGCAACAACTTTAGTGATAACACCGTGCGTGTGTATGTTCATAGTGTGTGTATTTTTAGTGAGGCTGGAAACTGTTATCACCGTTGTAGCTTCCTGTTAACTCTTGCAAACTATTTCATCTTCACCCTGGCTTACTTACTTACTTTTTTAGTATGGCCTCCTAACCGTGATTTCAGGTATTATTCAAATTGACCTATCTCTATGATTTTTTTGTGCCAAAAACAAACATTGTAACAAATATATCAATTTACAAAGGCTTTGATCCCTGACAAAACAAATAGGCCCACACAGACTGCCTGCTGCCCGGGACCCTCACCAAACCACATGCCATGGTCTGACCGTGACGCCCAGGAAGAAAAAAAAAAAAACAACAACTGCTAGCTCAGCTGGAGTGACACAGATTGTTTGCACATTGTTTGTGTGAGCTCTTTGCCATCAAACCATCAACACCTGACCAAAGGAATGTGACTGCCCGCCCTCATGAAAAACATGGAAATGTTGTCAGCTCGGTGCGGCATTCATTCACCTGAATCTGTTTCACCCTGCAGTAACACACCTCGTTTATCAATCAAGCAAAGAAAAGTCACCAGCATGTATCAGCTGATAAAAAGCTGATCAGTTTGAGTTACCAGCTGCAGATGTGATAAGTTCAGGTAACATTTCAACAACAACAGCACCGTGAACAATATGGCCAGAGGTCAACAGCCCAGTGTGCTGCCATCCAGCTGTAACTAATGTCCAGATTCGGACACACCTCCTCTTTTCACGCACTAAGCCCTCGCAGCACAAAAGGATGGACCAGCAAGCTGGCGCCTCTCACGAGCCCGGACTTAAAGCATTTTCATAGATGGGTGAGCAGACAGAATGAGGCGAACCGAGTGCCATGCGTGTCCTGTTAAAGTCCTCACCCACTAAACTGAGAGGTCAACTTTCATCACTTATCAGCTCCTGCACCCGCACACCGACTGGTATCAATAACTGGTTTGAAAAGTGACTCAAACACATAAGGCTCCATGGATACCTGTCTCTGTGGTTCCCACACGTCTAAAGTATTTCTGCTGACATCTCTTTGATCGGGGCTCATTCTCCAGGAATGAAGAGGAGCTATTAGCGGCACAGTAATGTGGGGGGCGCTTTGGGCCGCTGGCAGCTGTACAAATGGTGGTGAAATGCAGTTGGTATTTGTTCTTCACCACCACCACCACCTTCACCGCCATCAGCTGTCGGTAAATGTGGCCACATTCACAGACTGTAATGAAAACCAGCGTGCCAAAAGGCTGCTCATACGTACATCATGCCGCTGTGAGTTACACCAAACAATAAACAAAGTTATATCGGATTTTCCTTTCATGCTGATACTCTGCTTCTCAGTTGTTCATCGTCATTCTTTTGATGATTGATTGGAGGAAAGCTAATGATTGAGTGTCCCTGTTGTCTGACCCCCCATTCCAGACATCTCGAGGGATGAAGGGCTGAAAATTGATAGCTACTTAAGACTTAATGAAGATGCCCGCAGCCAAGTCATAACATGTTGTGACCGTGTTTGGCTCTGATATCGCTCACAAAGAAATAGCCACAAGAAGAGTATTGGAAAGCCTTGAGATCATCATGGTTTCTTTTTTCTTTTAGTTTTTTTTTGGTTAGTCTGTAATTTAAGAATTTATTCTACGTAATTTTTTTTTTTCAAATTGGTACTAATCAACTAATCAATTAGCTTTCAAAAGCACATTTTCAATACTGTTTTCCTTAGATAAAGCTATAGTGCATCCACTTCACTCCATGTTCATTCTGCTGATCAAACAAATCAGTATCTCATCCAACTGAACAACGTATTATAATATGAAAATCTATACATTTAGGTAGCCTTCTCACTCATTATTATACAGTGGCACTTGTTCTTTTTTTGTATTAGATACACATTTGCGTCAATTTCCTCCACTTAAATTAAATCAATACTCACTAAAATACCATCCGGCGTCGCTCTCTGTCACTTCCTCCGAGTATCTCCTCTGTGTTGGATAACTTAAGGCCCCTGTGATGTGGTGATGCAGCCTGTCTCCTCTCTCAGTGCTCCTCTCTGACTGAACTCTTTCTAGTCCTGTGGCCTCGGTGACAGCTGATTTTTATCAGAGTCCGCTGCCCCAGTGGAAGACTTTGGCTATTTTGGGAGGGTGGGCTGGCGGCGGCTGCTGCTGCTCGGCTGAGTCAATCACCTCTGTTAGTCACTGAGAGACTGGGGCACCCCTCCACCTCTCATTCCCAAAGCTACATTGTCACCCACTATAACGGGCACTGGGTGGGACCTGCAGTATGTGTGTCTGTGGGTGTTTGGTGTGCAACATAATTTAAAAAAAAACACCACTGGAAGGGTCTATTCTTTTTTATTGCCACACCGATAATGCTGCTAAAGGGACCTTCTCATATAATTGTCACATATTCTAATTTATTATGCTCTTAGACTGTAACATGATCTTCTTGAAGTTGAACAATAATTTCTGGCTGAAGTTTTAAAATGTTTGTGTCAGCTCTCCTCACCATAGTCCTGTGTCTTAGTCACACTAGACACATCACAGGGTCAAAGCGTGAGCTACGATACGTTGGAGTGATATCAGTTCCAGGACACAGAGGGGCATAGCTCAGAAGGCCAAGGTCTGCGTCATGGTCAGAGCCGTCAGCGACAGCCTCCCTCCTATCTTAAGCATGTGTGCCAAACACATAGTTATGTATTTACACTGCCACATCCTTGTCTTTATTTAGCTGTTTCCCTGTGATTCCCAGGGCCAAAGGACACAGAGGTCAGTGCTTACCATCTCTGCCAGGATTATCATTGTGACACTTTAAATCCCAGAAACCTTCATCCTGTCGTTTTTACTCTGTGGCAACTTTAGCTAGATTGATTGGATGTACTGGGGGTGTGGGGATACTCCAGCATACATGTTTCAGACCACGGCAGGAATACAAGCATTATTTGCTCAAAGATCAGGGACAGAGGTCTTCCTTTTCGAAAAAGTTTTCAATAGTTCTATAACGTGAGGACAACAGATTGCGAACTAGGGCACCAAAATACAAGTGATCTCATGCCATTGAAGGAACCCTGGCACCAATCCCGTCTGTCCTATCAGATCTCAGTGACTATAAACACGAAATCCGGCACCACTGCTCACCGTGTGAGTATCTGGATGCTCTGTTGTAAGACTCTGGCAACCCATTCGTGGCCTTTCCTCGTTCCACCTGGGCGGTTCTCTGTGGATAAACAACACAGTGTTGTTACAACTGACACAACAAACGCACTGTTTGTGGTTTTTCTAGTGTCACTGTACAACATTTCTCTTTTTGATTGCCATGTTTGGGAGAGTGGGCAAGTACTGACAACTTAAAGGGGCATATGTAGTTTTGGAAAAGAAATTTAAATTCAGCATTTTAAAATGTATAATATTAATGAGATAATTATACAAAGTGTTTGTTTTTTCGATAACTGAATAAACAAGCTGTTCTCAGGGGACAACAAGGTCCCCAAAACACTGCCTGTAGCTGCAGAGGAGGCAGGTCCAGTAAACAGTCAAGTAAATCAGTTGTGTTGTCCTTTAAGGTCATTTTGTTTATTCAGCTGATTCAGTCATGAAAACAAAGACAGTTTGTTTATTTAGTTTGTGTAAGCATAAGACAACAGTCAGTGATGATGATGATGATGATGATCTTTCTCTTCTGATTAGAGTTTCCTCCCTCAAACTACACAGTGCACCTTTAAATGAATAGTTTGACATTTTGCGAAATACTTTTTTTGGCTTTCTTTCCAAGAGGCAAATGAGAAGATTGACACACGATAAGAAAAAGCTGGAGCCAACAGCTTGTTAGCTTAGATTAGCACAAAGCCTGGAAACAGAGGGAAACAGCTAGCAACGTTTCACAAACTCTCCCTGCCAGTACAAACATGCAACTCTCTCTTTCAAAAAAAAAATACAAATAGTTGTTTTTACATTTCATTGTAAATGTCATATTATGTATTCATTAATGAGCTTTAAAGGGGCGTTACTGGGGGATTATGTTCCCTTTGGAGAGAGCCTGGCCAGCTGTTTGCTCAGTTCTCCAGTCTTTATGCCAAGCAAAGCTGAGTACCTGCTGGCTCTAGCTTTGTATTTGCTTTACAGACACCAAATTAGAATTGAGCATCACACTTCACTCTCGCCAAGAGGGTGAATAAATCAATTTCCAAAAATGTTGAACTGATCCTTTAAAAACATGTGTGGCTGCACTTGGTTTTGTCCAGAGGCGCAGGTGAAGCATCTGTTTTGTTGTTTATGTTTATTGTCTGCTTCTGTGAACTAAACGGATTGTTGGCTGATACGTTTGGGACCTGGGCTGTCGGTTGTGTAAACACTTTGTACATCTGGTCACTTAATGCTTGAGAGCACCCAGATGAGCATTATGTTATAATGATGTTAATGTTACGTGGAGGTGATTTGCCTCCTTTGGTTGTTTGGTGTTTCGGACTCTCTGATGTAATGGACCCAGGAACGCATCACTGAGCACAGCCAGTGTGGTGAAATCTGGTGGGTGCATCATGCTGGAAAATAAGAACACACCACTAAACTCACACACCTGATTTGTTGTGTCCTTTAAGGGAGTGTTGGGACTTCTCCAGTCCTGCAGAGGGCAGTCTCTCCCTGTCTTACAGCCAGTAGCAGCTGCTGCGTTCAGCCGAGGGCTGCTGCTGTAGCCTTGCTGCAGGGTGGCCTTGGACTCAAACAGGGCACGCAGAGCTTTGGTGCCTGTTGATGCCCTCTGAGGGAGGAAGTCCATGGAGCGACTCCTGGACAGATTCGAGCGTCTTCCAGATTCCCGGAAGCCCACGTTTTCAAACTTGATTTCATTCTCCCAGCTCTCCACCTTTCTACGTCGACTGTCCGCATAGATTTCTGACACCTGAAGAATAAAGACAGATTTCTATATGTTTCGTTTTAAAAGTGCAATTTCTTACAAATAGGACCTTTAAAGCCTGTAATGTTAATTACTGATGATAACAAAAAGAAAAAGAAGCACTACCTGATGTTTCTGCTCCACTTTGTCAGCACTCCTCAGGTCATCAGAGCTTTGGTAGCTGTTTGAACACATTTATTGACGATGAGCGTGATGATTTAAATCCAACTATCAACTGGGAATTTGTGAGCCGTAAAGGTGAATGAAATTGCCCACGTGCCCTTGGGCAAAACTTTTATTCCTTGTTGGCTACCTCAGGAGGTGTGTGCTGGCAAACTTCCAATGTGTGTAAAAGTGTGAAAACTCAAGCGTGCTCAGATTAATTTAACAATAGTAACAGCTGTATGTGAATGTGCATGAGTATATTGTGCAGAACTTACTGTTGCACCAACTGATACACAGACTTCCTCTCCCATCGGGTGGGAACTGGCATGGCCCATGACCTCTCCTGAACCCCAGAGAGACTCCTCAGGGACTGGGTCCTCCTGAGGCCAAAGGTCTCCATAGCAGTCCCTCTGACAGCAGCTAAAGTAACAAAACATTTAAGTAACAGTTTGTCACTCTTTTTTTTTTATTTTTTTACCTTAAAATAACAGCCTCAAAAGCATTTTGATGGTACAGTGTCTTGTAATAGAGTGAATGTGGTCTCTGTCTCAGCCTCTCTGCCCCCGTCACTTGTTTCTGCTCTATGTAACTTCATTGAGAGGGCAGGATGAAAGTGTTACATACAATTCACTCAGAATCCAACCTGATGTCATGCGTTAGGAATAACTTTTTTTTATTATTATTCAGAAATAGTCAATCTTCTCACTGATGGTCGCTCATGCTTATTTATGTCATTAAGAGGGAACAGCATTTAAGCGAGACCAGTTAAAAGATCCTTGTGCTACGTTTAATTGTGTAACTTATCCAGTGTGAGCACACAACAGACTCAAAAGATGCTTATAATCACTATGGAACAACCACCTCAAATGGCCTTATTCACAGACAGCATCTTGTGTGTTATTGATCAAATGATTTGTAACTGATACTTTATCACTTGTAAAGGCTAAATCACATTTATTTATTTTTCTTCTCAATTCAACATTCTGATGAGAATTAAAGCATATTTTGAGGTTTGACTTCATGGGAGTTACTTGGTAACAGACTGTCACACTGACAGTCATATGACTCTGTTAATGTTTATGAGCTCCGACATTTGCACTTCAGTATAACTGTGCGCTACTGCACAATCAATGCATTATTATTTTGCTTCTAGAAGACACGCTTGAGTCTCAAAAAAGACATTTGTTCAAATTTTCGAACAGAGAAATTTGAATTAGTATAGTATGTTACAGTATATATACTCCAAAATCCATAAGCTACTTAATCACACAGGAACACAGTTAAAACACTCTAAATGCAATTAAAGTTATGCTGCTCGGTCTGCAGATTTGAAAGAATATTCGACCCCATACCTGAAGCGAAGAAGCAGCAGTCACCTGTGCATCTCTGTCTCTGTGGCTCACTTGTGTTTTAGGAGCATCTCTCACAAGACACAGCAATTTCTAGTGGCCAAAGTCCCTCAACACCTTGTGATTCAAGGGCTTCCGGACATGAGATGTATTACCATATCATCACCTGATAAAATTCTCTGTCAGATCTATAGAATTTTAGGACGTGTTTTTATTGTTTAAAGACGATTGCAATGATTAAAAACAAAACACCTCTTGCTCCATAAAAGCATGAAATGACTTGTTTCCAGTTTTGTATTCAAATTCTAGTGACAGTGACGAGTGTGATGCATTAAAAAACACAGAGAAAGCAGAGAGCAGACCTGTGTGCACTGTGACAGCTGCTCCAGTCAGATGTCAGTGGTAAAATGCCTGGCATAGCTGCTCTGTTACTGTATCTCATGCCAAAACCCAGAGCAGCAGCATTTTATCTCCACCTCACATGCTCGTCACAGTCACTGTGTTACTGCAGCAGCAGTCACATTCGTTCCGCTCACACATCATTATTCCTCAGTGTGCTTAAACAGATGATACTGTGTCAAGTTGCTTCTGCTATTCTGCCAGTACAGGATGTGTCCAGAGCAGAGAAAAAGCTGACGCTGCACGTAAATCTATGTAGGGCTCATTCCTGTTGATGATTACATCAACAGTCTGCCTGTGTTCAAAGGGTGGAGTTATAATTCTACCAAACTGTTGGCACGCAAATTATATACACCAATAAACCAGTGAGAAACCAGTTTATAGCTATCCTTTGACACAGGAAACATGAAGTAATCATTAACTGTCATTAAGATTGACTACTGACCATTTTACAGTGCACATATTAAAGTCCCAAAATATTATTGTGTTATTTTACTTTGCAGTGGTGAAAAGTAACTGTGTTTCCTCAAGTACAGTACCTAAAGGCAAACACTGTATGTTTTAGTCCATTATATTTATTTGACAGCTTTAATTACTCATTACTTCGCAGATTTAGTTCAATATTACATATTCAACAAATAAATGATGATGTAATATTATAGCCTAACATAAAAACGTTATTGATCCCGAAGGAGAAATTCACAAGCTACACAGCAGGTAAATTATATATAGTAGTTAAACATCCTTTACCAGTATCAGCATGAGTGATGAATCCAATTATAATCCAATGATATAATATATTTTACATAATTCTCAAATGATCCATTCTGAACAAGTACTTTTACTCTCCTAAGTTTATTTGATGAGAATACTTTTTTACCTCTACTTTAAATGCATGACTTTTACTTCTAACACAGTACTTCTACAGTGTGGTTTTGCCATTTATTTATTTCTTTTACTTTCTAGTACAAGATCTGAGTATTTCTTTCTGCTGTGACAGTTTGGTCCCACACCCTTGTGATTTTTTTTAACACATTATTAAGGCACAGAAACACTCACTTGATCTCACCCAGTGTTCCCAGAAAAGAAAAAATACACTTTGGTGAAAGTGAAAAGTAACCAATAAAAATAGTACTTCAGTAGTACTTCAGTAGAAGAGTATCTGATATTAAATGTAGGCTACTTGAGTATCAAAAGTACAATTCCAGTAATAATTATAAGTATTTATTGTAATTAAATATAAATTACAGGTATATAAATTATAAATAAGTATATGTATATAAGTTATGCTATGGGTCAACAATTATTGGGTCTGATTTTCAGCATTTTTCTGGGTCAGAGTCAGTTTGTTTTGTTTTGTTTTATCTGATATCAATAAAACTGTTTAATTCAAAAATGTGATTCTTTGGCTCTGATGCAGAATGCAATATGCAAAGTAACTAGTAACTGAAGTTTAACTCGTTACTAAAGTTATCAAATATAGTGTGTAAAAGTAATACAGTGAAAATGGAAATGGACTTAAGTAAAGAACAAATAAATACTTCAAATTTGTACTCATGAACAGTTTGAGTAAGTGTACTTAGTTACATTCCATCACTGCTCTCACCTAAAGCAGTTGTTTTTGTGTTTATTTATAAGAAAATGAGGTAGCTAATTTAAACTAACTTGCTACTTTCCTTGGCTAGCTTACAATGCTAGCTTTGTGGGTTGCTATTTGTTGTCCATTGTAGTAAGGTTAAAATTGCTGTAATCAATGTTTATATATTAACAACAGTATTAATGACTACATGAATGTGAAACATGTCATTCATACTGACTGACTAACCTACAGATAATTATCAGCTGACTTAGCACAGATCTACATAGCTCTGTAGCATATTTTTAGCTCTTTGTTGTGGTCTTCCTGTGGCCAACCTCACTGGGTTGGGGTAAGCTCTTGTCGCCATCATCAGTTTCTGCTCAGCTTCAAACAGCAGACTGACAAAGTTAGCGACTGGTTAGGGGACATAGTGGAGCATTTAGCAGCTATGATGGCGGCTGAAGCTCAGTAGATTGAACAGGTTGTTTAAAGGTATTGCAAGATTGGTGGTTCCATCTATATCTTCACTTCTCATCTGTATATATGAGTGTGTGTGTGTGTGTGTGTGTGTGTGTGTGTGTGAATGCCAGAATTGTAACTAAAATGCAGCCATTCAGCATTGAAAGAGGCAGATACTTCCCTTGAGAACAAAACACAGTGAAAAGGAGTGAAAGTCAGATTGACATTTCTCAGGTCAACAACTCCAAATGAATTCTAATGTTTCTCTGTAACTGATAATAATCATTGTGTTTCCCCTCTTTCTGCTGCCCCCCAGAGGCCAAAAAGGGCATTATCACTGGTGTTAATGGAAAGAGATAGACCATACTTTGTGCTTGGCTACCAGTTTAATGTTTCGTATTCTTACAAGTCCTGTAG